>QEPC01005822.1:10367408-10507652 GCA_003113815.1 Sphenodon punctatus
TGGGGGTAGGGGGGGAAACAGCCTAGGGGTGGGTGTGGGGGGGAACAGGTTCCGCCTAGGGGGAGAATGTGGGGGGTGGAGGAGGTCGGGTACAGGGTGGGGGAGGGAGGGATCAGTCAGTCTTACCTGTTGAGTCTGACTGCTCCTTCCTCCTCCTTCGGCGGTCCTCCGGCTAGGCATAGGCAAGGGGAGTTTAGTTGTTTGGGTTTTTTAATTGCCGACGTGTCCCCACGCACGGAACCAGGACATGCGGGCAATTTAAAAAAAAAAAAACCGGCCCAGCAGTTCCCGCTGCCATTGCCACTACCCCGCCCCCCCTGCTCTCAGTGGCAAGTGGCAAGTGGCAATGGCAGCAGGAACTGGTGCAGATACTGAGGCTCTCTCTCCGGGCAGGGACTAACTGAGGCAGGGAGGAAGTGCGCATGCGTGCTTCCTCCCTTCTCAGTCCCCCGAGTCAAGCTATCTCGCCAGGGCGGTCAGCATGACCGCCCTGGCGAGATCTTCCATTGCACCCATTGAGCGCAATGGAAAGGCTTTTCCCCTCCCTCCACAGCACATCCCCGAAAGGAGAAGAACACAGTGACAGCTACAGAAGCCTCTGCAGCAGCTCAGAGGCTGCTGTAGCTGTCATAAGTGGCAGTGGGTTTTTGTTGTTGTTTTTTTAAACAGTTTCGGCGCCGGTGGTCCCCGCAGTGCTTTGGGGGTGGGCACTGCCCTGAATTCCCTGCAGGGGGAGTCGCCGCTGATAGAGCTACAGTGTGTTTATAGGACAAGGCCTTTATAGTTAATTATTAGGATATTCCATTTAGTTCAATAGGTTTTATAATAGTTAATAGCAGTTAGATTTGGGCCCTTTTTACACAAACGCTCTAACACCCATAAAATGGGTGTTACATTTTATTATACATGTTGCAGGGCACCACTGCAGCCAATCACTATGGGCCCTGTGCACACATGATGCCTCCACCCAGTTCCTCTGGATGGAGATGCGTGTTGGCCGGTGGGTGGGGAGCATTTCCCTGGGTGGAGATGGGTGGGGGGCGTCTGTGTAAACACCATTTTCGGTGTGTGTTTGCTCCCGGCCAACACCCATCTCCACCCACATCCACCCACAGAGCAACCGGCAGTGGCATCCATTGCCCCATGGGTGGGTGTGGGTGGAGATGGGTGTTGGCCAGGAGCAAACACTCACCAACACCCACCAAAAGCCTTTGAAAAATGAAAAGGCTTTTTAACAAGTGTTACAAAAAAACAACAACACATCAGTTATATTTGAAATAGTTATTCAAAGAAATAACTACCAGGTTTTGACCAGTTCTCTTTCACACCAAAAGTCTCTGTTTCATAGACCACTAAAATTTGGGAATGTTGACCATCAAACCAATTTTGAATCTGAATTCCAGAAATGGCTTTCATCTCTAATAATAAACTGGTCTCTTAATAATAATGATATAATTGAAAGTGCTTATGGTAGCATGGATAGGGATCAGCAGAAAAATTAAACAGCTATTCTTTTATCTCAACCTCTTCCCCAGAATTTTGCATGCGGTGCTTTCAACTAGTTGTTCACAAACATCTTCGTAAAGAGCAAATAACCAGGCATTATGATCTGCGGCTGAAAAAACCTGCCCTTTTCTGCACAGCTTGTGCCCTCTGAATTTTATGTTGCTATACATGCAGGCTATCCATAACTGCCTCTCCTGTCAGAACTGTAATCAATCATATCCAATCAATTCATGCATGAATCTTGCCCTTTGCATAAACACCCTGAATCTTGTTCTCTATAAACTCTCTCCATGAGCTTCCAAAATCCCCTGTGTGAACCACTCTACTTTACTCCTTAATGTTGTTAACAGATTCATGAATATTTTCTTTAGAAAACATACCTTTACAATGCCTGCAGATTTAACAGGAATACTTGAGTTTGTTTATATTTGCTTATGAAAATTAACACTCTTGGCTTAAAAACCTTTTAACTTTTCCAAATCACTATGTCTTGATTCATAACCTGGTTACATCCTTTTCTACATCCTTCAGGTGGCATGCTCCTACTTCAGCTACAAAATCCCAGGACTAAATTCCTCCTCTGTAAAGGAATGGTGGCAAATCATTGTACTTGTAGATGTTGAGCAAGAAGTTGGATTGATGACATACAGCAGCTCACTGATGAGAGGTCAGGCAATGAGTGCTCAAAGCTAGGGTTGGATTGAGAATTCTTGTGTAAATTTTGCTATCGTGTCACTAATATTCAAACATAAAGAAATGGATTGTACTTATCCAAATTCTTTCTTTCTTATAAGTATCTTATAAGGGAGGTGGGGGGATGTATTCACTCCAACTTTAACAACATGGGGAAGAAAAGAATGCTCATATCCCACCCAACCTTGGGCCCCAAAGATGTTCCAGCAACACTCCACTTCATGTAGAGTTAGGTGGGAGGAAGAGGAGGGCGGAATGGCAAATGGGATATTTTTAGCTTGAGTGATTTAATTTTCAGGACAACAGGATTTTTTTAGGTGAGGGGAGACTATCTCCCTGAGACTTCAGGAAGGAGGGAATACATATGTTGTCAGGGCAGACCTGCTTGTGATGTTTTTCCCTGCTGATGGAGCCACTGAAAGTGAAGCAGACAGTGTACATGCAAACTATAATGAGCCCTCTAACAACAAATAACCTTTTACAGTTTCAAACATGTCAAAGTTTAGTTTTCAAATTATCATCTCTGGGTTTGGGGAGCTTTAGGAAGAGGAGATGAAGCATGTGTATGTTGGGATCAAATCTCTGTATGTCAGGAGTTGATGCAGGATCCCCACCAATATTTAACCCACAGTTACGCCAATGTTTGTAGCACTGCTGGAAGTAGGCTTCCATCACCCTACTTTCTATAATTGAAAGGAGCACGTCATTATTGGTGAGCACATCCAATATTGGTCATTATTGGACAACGTAGTCCTGCTTCATCCTTCCCTGGATCAAGTTCCATTATGGACCATATGTTTGTGAGGCAACTTGTACCTGACAGCACTCAAAGTGGTACTGCCACCTGGGAACTGCCACTAGTGCTTTTGCTCACTGGACTGATTGAGAATCTGTTCCTTAGAAGATCCTGTGTTAATCATACTTTTTATTGAGAGAGACTTGCAACACACTGTTGGAAAGGGGAAAATATACCTCTATTATAAGGGCAAGAAATAAGAGCCTTTAGGCTCTTTCACCTCCCATGAGAAGTCATTTTCTCACTGCAAACTAATTTAGAGTGTCAGGCTCTTGATATCATCTGTGTCACTACCTCTGCTTTCATTAACACGGCAGCAACATTACTTCCGCCACTATACCTTGGTGGATGTTTGCCTCCCAAGGCTTTGATTAGTTTTTTGGTGCTGGGAGTGGCACTTTATATTGAATATAGAGCCCAATTCCATTCCCAGGGGTTGACCCTGCTATAAAATGGGTCAGTGAACTGGAAGAGAAGAGAATAGCTGTAGTCTAAGGCCGTGGATCTATCAGGAAACAACCCATATTGTAGTTCATGTCCAAAGCCACATTGGCAGGTACTTTATAGAGATAGCTGGTTTAGACATAGAGACTAGTAGTAAATTACAGGGGTCTGTGCTTTGTTGCATGAAAGCCCTTTCTGTGTGAATAGTTAGAGGTAGAGGGAATTAAGGAAGTTATATGTGTGTCAGACTTGGAGAACTCTGTTAGTAATAAAGACAGTACAAATTATAGAAATATGTCCCAAGAGAACTCCAGGAGGCAGGTCTGATTGATTAGCAGGGAGTGAAATGTATAGACATTGACAGGCACTAATAAATGTGCAAGCTCACTATCTTATAGAAATATGCAAAACGAACATACATAATACTTAAAATGAACCACAATATTCTTATATGTAGGTTGTGCAAAGTGTCTTTAATTAAACAAAGATGACAAAAGTGCATATGTGCCAAGTGTAATCTAATGGCTGGGAGCTGGTATGTCATAGAGACGATAACAAGCAAAGCTAGATGAAACTTATAGGAACGGATCATCAGACAGTTAACAAGGAGATCATGAATAATATGATTGTGGAGGAAAGAAAGTAGATGGGAAAAAAAACCTGGTGACAAGGAATTGAATGAAAGGGAGTAAAACATCCATGGAGATTTCCAACCTAATTAGAAATAGATATTCCAGAAAGGAAGAACAGACAGCATGGAAAAAACAGACCAGTGACCAGAAAGCGGTGGAAAAAGACAGACATCAGAAATGGCTTTTACATAAGAAAAGCTTATGTACTTTTGTTCCCATCAGGACAGTACCCGTTGAAGATTTATAGACCCAATTGAACCCTAGAACTTTCTACACTATTTTGTTTTATAAAGTAGACCAATTTCTTGATGGCCTGGTGAGACTTTGTATAAATTATCTGTCCTCTAAAATTATATAGTTGAACATAAATGGTCCATCTTTTTCATTCCATCTGTTAGTTTCAAGATGGTACCTATATGACCTGTTATAGTTTGGAGTTTATGGAGAGAGGATTAAACACTAGGAGGGCAGGTGGAAAATCTTTGTCTAAAATAATTTATAAAAAACCTTACGGCTGTGATGCATGAAAAGAGACTTTTCATCCAATAAATCCCACATCAAATAAATGCTGCAAGTGGTAAATCTGAGTTGCCTTTGTTTAATAATGGGAATCAAATGTATCTTCCAACTTTCTTGTAGATGGTGATTAGATTCAAACCAGAAAGGCTTCCTCTGGTCTGTGGTAGCAGTTCCACGTAAGCATGATGGACAAACTTATGGATTCTTTTGGTTGTGTTTTGGTAAACCTTACTTAATAGGAAAAAGATAAAGGCAGGGTTTTTGTAGTCTGAAAATCAAACAGGGGGTGATGGAGATTTCTTGCTGGAGATTTCCAATATCTCTCTCCAAGATGGGTAGGTAGTGGTGGTGATGAAACAAACTCCACTACTGCACAATAAATGTTTTGATGCTAAAGCTTTGCTAACTATTTCCCGGTCTTAGGCTGCTTTTCTACAAGCACTCTTTTCACACAAGCTCCCTTTCCATGAGCAGCCTTTGGTGCTGTGGGAGCATGCACTATTCAACTGTAGCGCAGCTCCTGTCTCGTGGGAAAGGAGGAAGTGTGGGTCTCCAGTCAGCAAGCTCTAACGTTGGCAAGGTAGTGAAATCCTACACTGTTGAAGCATACCTATGCTTCAGCAACACTTTTATGGCATGCCCATGAGTACATTACACACATATTCATAGTGAATGCAATACTGAAAACTCTTCTTTCATGCAAAGAACAAATGAAGTGGCATTAAATGAGCTATTAAATTATCCATTACACCAATAATATTACATTTTAATTTAATGTCTATGGCATGGTCTTGAAAGACCATGGCTCACTGAGAACCACTGCCTTGGCTCTAACCTTACTTTGAGAAAAAATAAAGATTGGGCAAAAGACTCTGCCATCATATGAACTCCTCTGATTTCTTAGCACTTCTTTGGCTTAATTTGCACAGTATGCTCTGATCTCATTCATCACCAATCCAGTGATGAATAAAGATCAGGTGTTGATGCTGATACTCTTACATCTGTCAGCAACGCCTGATTGCATTGACTATTGGACCAGTGAGGTATGCTCAAGGTCACAAAATATTTCATTTTCAATGGAATTTTATACCTGATCTCTGGGTGTTTTTAAACAAGCAAGCCTGGGGTCGGGGGTGCACAGTCACAGAGCCACCCACTCAGGTGTGGGGAAAGATTACAACGGGCAGCTCCCAGTGAGGCTACCATAGCAGCCACCTCACACTCCCCCTGTCGCAGACCATGGGGGAGGAGGGAGCAGGCTGGCCTGGCCTTTGAAACTGAAATGTCCTGGCCAGGAGTGTTAGGAAATTGGGTTCCCCAGCTTTCACAGCTCCCTCCCTGTCCACATCCGCCTTGCCCCCTCCCTTCATACCTTCAAATCTCTCCTTAAAACTCACCTCTTTCGCTCTGCTCTGTCTGACTCTTTATCCTGCTGAGCCACTATTCCTATACCTACGATCGGTTTACCCTTATCCTTGCAACATGGACCTGCCTGCTGTCATTCTCATCGTAACCAAGCCAAGTACATGCACTTGAGACCTCGCATCTTCATGAATGTTAGACCCCTTGTCTTTCCCTCTGTTCCCCTTCCTAAGTCTCTCCCCCAGCTCCTGTCTCTCAGATTGTAAGCCCTAGGGGCAGGGATTGTGTCTATTTTATTACTTTGTAAAGTGCCAGGTACACTGCTGGCGCTATATAAATGTTTGTTAATAATAATAATAATAATAATAATAATAATTTCACAGCCAGTTCCTATGCCTTGCAAAGGCTGTGTCCTCTGCCCACAGTGCCTATGAGCAGGGGACCCATCTGCTGGCGTGAGTGGCCACACCAATTCATACAGGCAGGGGATGCATGGGGGCCCATTGCCAAACATTGATTTGCCTTGCCCTGCACAGTACAATCAATATTTCTCAGTAGTACACCGTGCGTTAGCATGAGTGGGTGCTGAGCGGCTCATGGGAGTGTACCTCTTCAGACTGGCGGTCAGATGAGTGGATCCTGAATAGCCATATGTGTTAGCATCTCATTTTAAAATGCCCTCCATGTGACTAAGGGTGAAAATAAATGGACAATACCCCACAAGAGTCCCGTGTTCAGTCTGAACAGCCCCCACTCTGGAGGTTTTCCACTGCAAACCAAATAAATCGGCAGGCACCGTGTTCTTCCCACCACAACCCTTTCCTCATGACTGAATTCTGAGTCCTGGAAGCTTTCTCTGCTGTTTGCTTGCTCCTTTGTTGTACGTGTGATGTTTTTTTTTTCTTTTTGGAGCACCATTTTGATTGCCCCCAAAGTGAAATTAAACAGTAGAAGTGAGAGTGAAAACAGCAAGCACCGATGCTGCTCTGACCAGTGAAACTGCTCTAGGTGCTTTGCCCGCATAGAAGCTGTGCACACCCTAATAGATGGGGGAAGCTATGTGGGCAAACATTGGCCCACATGGTAGGCAAACAATGCTCCGGGAATCTGCCATGAGTGGAAGCTCCATGGTGCATGGGACTGTGCATCTTGCATCCACGTAATAAGCGCGCAGTAAACATGGGCTGAACACTCTCCCCGGTGTGTGCTATCATCTCATTTATAAACACCCTAAATGTGAACGTTTATCATGAAGACAGAAATGGCCCTGATACACAGTTACAGTAAGCCTCCTCTCTGCCACTTGGGGAGCATAAAGATGCCATAAAGTAGGCTCCTGAATGGATATGTTCATCCGATGCTGTATGTAGTTCTGGGGCAAGAGCAAGTGTTCCTGGACCATCTGGAAATACCTACCTTTTGGGAGCGCTTGCAACCGTTTCTTAGTATTTCCTCACTATATACTGATTGCACGCTTCCGCTGCTCTTGAGATTAGGGTCTGCCAATTTCCATCATTTTATGTCAATTTCTGATACTTTTGTCCATTGGTTTTTGGCATTTTCTATTAATTTTTATATCACTTAGCCAAAATATAAACCACAGTGTGAGAAGTTCAGTTTGTTAGGGCAGCACACTGATAGTCCTAATCTATCAGAAGTACTGAACAACTGTGATTCCTTAATGGAAAATAGCAAAAAGCCAGTAAATTTCCTTGTCGTGTGCATAAAAGTGAATGTCCTGTTTCGGACAGAAAAATCATTCACTGAGATTTCTCATTTCAGGCCTAGTTATATGACCTCCAGAGAGGGTCAGTGTAGAGCTGTTAAAGGCCCCAACAGATGCATTCTGCACACTCTGTGGCTCCAGGCAGGATCTCTGACTTCACTACAATGAGGAAGTTTTCTGTAGATCCAAATCATCATCTCCAATAGCATTTAACCACACACTACTTCTTGGCCAGTCAGTCTGCATTACCATTAGCTGCCTTTGGTTGTATGGGAGAACAAAAGGGAAAGGAAGTGCTCCAAACAACACTATCTACTTTGCTGTAGGATTTGAACCCTGTTCTGTATGCGTTTCCTGCTCTTCAGCTCCTCACTGTTGCTGACTACCTGGATGATGTCAGGGCTCTAATTTCCCAGCACGTAGCATCTGGTTCAGACCTGTCAAGCCTTCTACACTTGTATTACTTTTCCTATTGTGCAAACAATTATCTCGAGACAATCTGTGCCTGCCTGCAGGGTACTGAAAACATCCTGGTAGGGGCAATCAAAGTTGCTGATGGGTGCTATGGCTGCTAGGAATGGGTGAACAGAACGGAGTTTGGAAATTCGGGTCGGTTTGAAATTCGAGTTCAGAAATTCGGTTCAGTTCAGTTCAGTTTGAAATTCGAGTTCAGTTCGAAAGTTTGGTTCGGTTGACCGAACAGACCGAGTTCAGTCGAATTCCGAACTTCCAAACCAAGTTCGGCCATTCAAAACCAGGTTTGTGTGTGTGTGTTGCCACTAGGGATAGGCGAACAGAACGGATTTCGGAAATTTGGTTTGGTTCAGTTCGGTTTGAAATTCAAGTTCAGTTCGATCGACCAAACAGACCGAGTTCGGTCTGAACTCCGAATTTCCGAACCGCGTTCGCCCATCCCTAATGACTGCTGGCTGATTAGACTGAGAACTTTGAGCAGCAGCAAGCAGTAAACCTAGCCAGGGTTTTTTTCTGGGCTCCCGGACATACTTCTCAAGTGCCTGTCTTTTCAGGGACATCTGTGATTTGACATTTCTTTTATTATTTGTTTCAGCCACAGAAAATGTCTGTTGACTCCCTCATTAGGAAGGGAGGGGATAAGAGACAAATTTGCAAACCATCAATTGGACAATTAATTAAATTATCCAACCTGAAAACCAAACCGGTTTCCCCAGGCAAGCTCAGAGCAGCTCCTTTCAGACTATAGATAAGGTACTCTCTGTTGTCCTCTGTGACTCTTTAATGACTCCTTAATTGTTCCCTAATTACTCTTCTCCTTGCAGTCTGTGGAATTTTTTATAAAAAGGTCTTTGGAATTAAAACACCAATGTTTGAAAGTATCAATGAGAAGCTATCCATGCTAATAATTTCTCTTGAAAAAAATCAGCAGGTGGAGACATCACAGCTGGCCCTTGTAAGGCTGTTGATTTGGTTTCTTTAAGTTTCTATTTTAAAACAATAGCAAAAACTTTCAGGCAAGCATCTCTGTTAGGCGGTGCTATTGCCTAACACTTGCTCATGAAAAAATCCACATAGCAGTTCATCTGCTGGAGAGAATCCGAACAGAAGAAATGGTTAAAGTGGGGGGAAAGCTTTATTGTCAGAGGGAGGGCTGTGTAAACTGTAAAGTTCACAGCATGGAGGGCCCTGGGGGCTAAGCAGTTGAGGAATGTGTTGTGATTGAGCTTGGACATAAAGACTGGCAGGGCAAGGGTTTAAGTCTGGCTTATGAGAGCAATTATTGTAAGGGTATGAGAGTCATTTAACTTTTTCAGATCGTTATTGAACAAAAAAGTGGTTTCTTCAACCCAGTCTCAGTTAAGCAATTAACTAATTAGAATTTGCACATATATTTAGATATGAGAACATCTGCAAAATTTTCCCTGCATCATCCCATGTGTTTAGAGTTACTCTCCCCCTTTTCAGAGTTCAAGGGTTGAGAGAGATGCTCCCAGATCTGTCCAAGATGGGGACAGAGAATTAATGTAAATGAACAAGAAAGGGTCCCCCGTTCTCCCCCCCCAATTTCCCAGAGTTAGTTGTTTGTATGCATGGTGCCTGCCAGATATTTGCTCCAGGTGGGGCCAGGGCTGCCCCGCACAGCATCATCTCCAGAAAGGCAGAGCACTCTGTGTAGTGGGGCCACCTCCCATCTGATAGAGGGGGCTACAGGGTGGACCATGTTCACCACCATAGAGTTGCAGTTGTAGGAGCAACTGCAACTTTGTGGTCGAGGAGGGTGATGGTGGTGGCGTGTGGGTTAGTGGAACCTCCAACCCGTCTGCTGGGTTCCTCGCAGGGCCTGCTGGGATCCTCGCTCCCAACCATCCAAAGTTGCCTCTAGTAGCACAGTAACTCTTTACCCACATTCCCCCCAGAGCTGACAGCTGCTTTGGAAAGACAGGAGAGGACAGCAGCATAAGACAAAGTACTTCAGTTCATGCACACAAACTCCCTCCCTTATAATGGGTGATGGTTGTGATTTTTTATTATTATTATATTATTATTATTATTATTATTATTATTATTATTATTTTATTTTTAAAACAACAAAAAAACATTTCAACCCATCATCAATGTACTGGGCTATAATGAGAGAATCCACAGAGTCTCATCTATCACGGAATTCAGGCAGGAGGAGAAGCGTCTGGAGTATTGAGAAAACTTTACCCTCAGAGGGAGGGCTCGGTGAACTCAGTTAGATGAGGGGCAGGGAAAACAGGTCTGGGAACTGCTGTGATAAGGTTTTGAAACAAAGACAAGGGTTCAAGACAAAGTTATGAAAGAAGACATAGACAATATGTCTTGCATATACACAAATTAATATATTTTAATTTTATTCAAATGCTGTCCCACATTGTCTGAGTGTGTGTGCGCGAGAGATGAAAATCTCCCTCTTCTCAATTCTTCCCCTCTGGAAGCTTTATTGGTTCCTGATTTGGCTTTGGTTGTCTGACTTCTGATCTGCCCTCTGGGCCAGCTTAATCTTAACCATACTGCTAGCTCACTCTTCATACCTCTGACATCATAGCTTTTGACGTTGATTGCCACTAGGGATGAAACTAATAGTAAAAACATTATTATAAAGTATTTGCAAGTTTCCGAGGATTGGGCCCGAGTGTTCAGCTGGTCCTTGGTAATGCAGCTGAATACTCAGTACTTGGTAAAATGTTTGATTTTTCCCGAGTATTCTTCTGAGTACTTAGTCCCCTTATATAGGGGCAGCAAAGCCCCCATAATGGGGTATATTGTCCTGGCTTTTCTTCCTGCCCATTCCCTGTCACCCTGCCCCCTTCCCTTCCCCTCTTTACTCAGTTGAGGAGTTACTTAGTATGCTGAACACCAGGCTGATTCCTTCATTAAACCGAGCCAAGTACTGGAATATTCTGTAAAAACCAAGTAATTCTGAATACTGAGTTTCAACCCTAATTACAACCTCTTTCTCATTATGAGAATCTGGCTGTATTCTCACTGCAGCGGCGGTGGCAGCGGGAGGGGCAAGGGAAGACGCGGCAGCCCAGAGGAGCTGGCCGACAGGAAAAGAGCCGGTGCGAACGGGGATCTGCCGCGGCTTCTGTCTCACATCAGGGCGTAAAGCGGGGGGCCACAATGGAGAGGGCATTCTCGGTGGCCATGCCGTGCCTTTGGAACTCCCTTCTGGAGGAAGCACGCCTGGCCCCAAGCCTATTGTCATTCCAGCGGTGCTGTAGTACCTGGCTGTTCACCCAGGTCTTTGTGGGGGGGAGGGTGGGATAGGGTTTTATTCATCGCCCCCACCCTGTATATTGTTTTAATGTTTTAAGTTGTATTCCTGGGGCCCTGTTTTAAAGTATTTAAATTGTTGATGTTTTAAAAAATGTTTTATATTTTTATAACTGTTTTTGCAATGTTGGAAGCCGCCCTGAGCTGCTTGCAGGAGGGGCAGGATATAAATATAATAAATAAATAAATAAATAAATAAAATTCTGCCCTGACATGCGAGAGAGAAGCTGCGGCAGATCCCTGTTCACACCGGCTCTTTTCCCATTGGCCGGCTCCTCTGGGCTGCTGCGTCTTCCCTCGCTCCTCCCGCTGCCAGCGCTGCTGCAGGTGAGAATACAGCCTGAGACACATAAGCTTGTGTTCCAGTCAATGGGGCAAATCCCTTTAAGGTACCTGCGGGGAAGGATGTGGGGTGGTGGAAAGCGAAGGGCTTACCTGGGAGATGGGGTAGGGTGCATCCCATGCACCGTGCAACACAGAAAGGGACTTCTGGTGTCCCTGCCAAAAGGAAGGCAAGGACAAACACCAGAGTCAACAATGCGGGGCATATGGCCGTGGCAGAGCCATCCCCGCCCCCACGCACTGACAGCATGTGTCAGGGACTGGCCCCAACAGAGGGAGCTGCTCCAGATGCAGGCCTGGCAGAACATGCCAGGTGCATGCATCAGAGTTCTGAGACACAGGAAGATGCCGCTCCAAGCACAGCCTCGCCCAGGTGCTCAGAGCTCTTGCACCAGCATCTTGGCAACAGACAAAAGGCTGTTGACTGCTTAGCTTCTTGCCAGTGATCAGAGCAATACCGTGAGATTGGCCCCCTGACTGAGATTCCTAGTTGTGTCGTGAATTTGATCTGAGTGATTGTAGGGCGTGCATGGTGGAGCAAGGGTGCAGGTGTGCTTGTGGGTGGTGCGGGTGTATAGCAGTGTCTGAGTCCTCCTAATTATACCTGGGTAGTCTTCCTGTTTGTGTGTCCTAGTCCTCATCCCCTATCCTCATTGCCCGTTGGGACCCTTTGCTTTTCCCCTTCTCCCACACCTTCCTGCACAGCTCCCCTTCCCTAACCCTGGTCGTGCAAGGTAAAGCGCTGGGCATATCACCTACTCTCTATGATGATATTTGGCTAGGAAGTGTCCTTCACTGCCTTTATAAGATCCTGAGGAAGAAATTTCCTGAGACAATGCACCTTAGCATTGAAGGAGTCAGTGTTTACCTTTCCCCTCCTCTTCCCTTTCCCCAAACTCAGACAATCCCAAGCCCTGCATGTGCCACATGTACCGTGTGCATGTGGGTGTGAGATTCATCTGCACACACCCCATCATGGGGCCTGTGTGGTGCACTGCACAGGGGGTTTGTGATTGCACTCAATGTGTCCATGCATAGATGAGAAGGATGAAAGAATCCTGATTGTGATGCACTACAGATATTCTCTGCTATGTGGAAGTATGGAATAAGGAGAGCAAGGTAGAAACATCAAGGCAATCATGTATTAATAATAATTATTATTATAAACATTTTTATAGCACCAGCCATGTGCCTGGCACTTTACAGAACATAGAAATAGATGTGGTCCCTGTCTATGGCTTACAATCTAAAAGACAAGGAGGGGGAGACCGGGAGAGGGGACAGTGGGAGAGACACAGGGGTGACTGGTGGGTTTTGAGTTAGGAGGGGCAGTAAGGCCGGCGAGCCGGCGGGCATAGCCAGGGGGACGGAAGGTGGAGCCAGGGGGATGATAGGTCAGTGGCATGGCATAACCCAGCAGCAAGGAGTTCCCAGGATTAACATCGGATGGAAGAAAACACAGTCTACGTGCACATCAAGCTTAAAATAAACAATGTATAAACCCCAAACACAGGGAAACACAGAAACACTGGCACAACACAGCAGCAAGGAGTTCCCAGGGTTAACATNCTAGGAAGAAGGGACAAAGGCGATTAGGGGGAGCAGGGGAGACGTGGGAGGGCGAGAGAGGGGACAGAGGAGGAGCAGAGTTCACGGACTGGAGTACAGAGGGAAATTAGCGCAGAGAGGGAGGGGGGAGCAAGGTTGTGAAGAGCTTTATAGGTGAAGACTAGGAAATTGTGCAGGATTAGTTCAGGAAGTGGGAGCCAGTGAAGAGAGGAGAGGAGGGGCTGCATGTGGTCAAAGTGACAGGTGAGGTGGATGACCCTGGCAGTAGAGTTTTGGATGGAGATAAGGGGAGAAAGGTGAGAGCAGGGGAGGCCAGTGAGAAGGAGGTTACAGTAATCGAGGCGAGAGATGACCAGGGCATGAAGAGGAGACAGAGAGAAAAGGGCAGGGGCGGCTGGTGGGCTTTTAGTTTGGAGGAGCAGTAAGACTGGCGAGCCGGTGGGCGGAGCCAGGGCAACGGTAGGGAGAGCTAGGGCATAACACAGCAGCAAGGAGTTCCCAAGGTTAACATCAGATGGAAGAAAACACAGTCTACAATGCACATCAAGCTTAAAATGAATAATGTATAAACTCCAAACGCAGGGAAACACAGAAAACACTGGCAAAACACTGGCACAACACAGCAGCAAGGAGTTCCCAGGGTTAACATGGAAGAAAACACAGTCTGTGGGATGCAGGGTGGGATGCAGGGTGTCCCGGAACTGGTGCGTGGCGTGACTCAGTCTCGGGGGACTGAGGCAGGGAGGAGGGGGCCATTGACGCGGCGGGGGGGGGGGGGGAACAGCCATGGGCTGGGATGCAGGGTGGGATGCAGCGTGTCCCGGAACTGGTGCGTGGCGTGACTCAGTCTCGGGGGACTGAGGCAGGGAGGAAGCACGCATGCACGCTGCTCCCTTCCTCAGGCCCCCGAGTCAAGCTGTAACTCACCAGGGCTGTCAGCATGACTGCCCCAGCGAGATCTTCCATTGCGCCCATTGAGCGCAATGGAAAGGCTAGCCCCTCCCTCCACAGCATGTCCCATGCATGCTGAGGACGGAGGAGTTCAGCCGCCCAAATCGCGTTTTCAATAGGAAAACGCTGTTTGGGTGACTGAGCACCAGCCTTTTTGTCCCTTCGGGGACCCACTCCCTCTCCCAGCAGAGTGGGTGGGTCCCCGAAGGGAGAACGAGTTCAGTGACAGCTACAGCAGTCTCTGCAGCAGCTCAGAGGCTGCTGTAGCTGTCATAAGTGGTGGCACAGGGTGGGGTTTTGGTTGTTTTTTTTTACAGTTTAAAGCCGCGGCGGTGCCCCTGCAGTGCTTTGGGGGGGCACCGTCCCAAACGCCCTGCAGGAGGAGCCGCAGCTGGAGAGACAAGGGAGAAAACAAACAAACATTCAGGCGGCTGGGAAGTCTCAGGTGCACGTGCTTGGCTTGGTTACATACCTTAAACACAGGATGGATCAGTGTCACTGAAAGTAACGTTTGTTCCAACTGCTAAGAACAGGAGTGGAATAGTTAGGAATCAGATCTATAACATTGATTTAAATTCTTTTTGAAATGAAAGAATAGATAAAAATGGTTACTATACATTTTAAGAAGTAAACAGACAAGTTTTTAAGAGGTCACTGTCCACTGTTGAATACCCTAGGATACTTTATAAACACAATACCACTCTCTCACGGTCAACTGGCATGTTCTGAAAACTACTACACACTTTGTAGAGTTTCTCAATGAATTAGCAGGAGAAATTAAGCACAGGTGTGCTTGGAGGATCTTGTTTGTAGTCCAAGATACCAGCATTTAGGAACAGAATGGTTTTGTTCTCCTGAGAGCATTTCCATGAAAAATATCCCAAAATACTTTAGAGCTAATGATAAGTAACTGACATAACTAGAATTGACAAGTCACAACATGCTCCTTCACCCTCATCCAAAATTGTAGATTCCACAAAGCTTTAAAAATGGTTAAATAAGTTAACACACTTGAGGAAATCCTGGATTTCATTTAATGCACCTGTTACCCTCTCCTTAACACTAAAAATGGGAAAGAAATGAACCATTCAAGTACATTCTTTGAACAACATTGGGTACTGCTGGTCTCAAAAAAAACTCTTAGCCAAAAAACGTATCCTTAAAACTCAGTGATTACTTTGAAGAAAAGATGGTTAGATATTTTCTAACTAAACATACTTTCTTTTTACAGCTTGCAATACATCATTGAGTGAGACAAAAATGAACAGTCCATAAAAATATGGCTCCTTACAACAATGGGGAAGGGAACATAGAGCACAACTGTGCTTCCCTCCCCCTGACAGTGCATTGTATGAAGGGGCTCTGCAGCATGAGCCAACATGGGCACATCAACCCCAGAAGCATGGTAAACCCCCTTCACAACCCCGGCGGAGTGTGGGGGAAGGCATCTGCAGCTGTGTTCTGTATTCTAGTCCCCATTCTGATCATGTTATGTAAATGAGCACTATTAGTGTGTGCACAAAAGAAAAGTCCAAAATATAGACAATTTAAATAAAGCCAAAAAAAAAGGAAATAAACCAAATTTTCTTATCAGTAGAGCATGAAAAATACAGATGAGGTAAGGCACAGATAGCCACCCAAATATTCAGTTGAATTTAACATTGACTTATGTCACAGTTCTTTGCTTTGGGGGACTATTTTAACAAATCTCTTTACTAGCTGGAATGTTTGCTAAAAGAGCAAATTTTAAGCAAATATTATAGTGTGTCCAGAGAAAGTGAATTTAAATATGCTTGATGAATACAGTATTTGCACTGCAAAATTTATTAAACCATTTCCTTCTCTGTAGACTTATAAGAGGGGTGAGCAACGATTGTAAGTCCAAGAGCCACATACCAAAGTTTTTAAATCACTAAGACCCATGAGACACATTGCAGCTTCCCCCAATCGGACACATCAGTCTAGTTTCCCTCTCACCCCTCAACTCCCCTGCTCACCTCAAAGATCTGGCTCCCAGGTGGTCACATATGAAATGACAGATTGGCTTCCTGGGAGCCACATGGACGTTCCCCCCAGATGGTCACAGTACAAGTGCCCAAAAGCTGCATGTGGCTCCCAAGCGACCATTTGCCCACCTCTGTTTTATAATGTAGTTTCATTAACCTGAGTTGGGGGAAGAGATCATCAGAAAATCTTGATTGTTTTAGAAATATTATTCCTATTTCTTTCAAGGTTTACATAGTGCTTCTCTGAACTACAGTTTTTGCTCTTTCAAACTTTAGACTGGTTTGAGTTAAACCAGTTAAGGAACTGACTCATCCTATTCCTCATATAGCATTTATGCCACTCCAAGAGACTGCTTAATGTCTATATGAATGACACTAGCATTACCCATGAAGGCACAGTGGCTTGGGCATGGCTACTAGGGTGTCCAGATGTGCACATTTTAGTGGACACTTATGAGAAATACAGGTTGCAAGGCTGCACTGGAACCAATGCAGCCCTGAAACCTGTATTTCTCAAAACTCTCCTCTAAAATTTGCATATCTGGCCACCCTAATGGCTATCCATCTAGCACAGCCCACTTGAACTAGAACAGAAGGTCTAACATCCACACATACTGGATTGGTCTGAACTGTGCTGATTATTTTGTTGGTTGCCTGATCATGGGTATTTTAAAATGTGACACTACCACAAGTGACCACGCTTACCCTGGCGTGGCCACCCATGGTAGTGTCATGTTTGTTCCTGCCCACCAGATGTTAACAGCAGGCAGGAAAAAAACTTACCCTGGCCCGTGGCAGGGCTAATTCCTAGGGGTGTGCGAACAGAACGTAGTTCGGATGTTTGGCCGTTCTGTTTGAAAACTGAGTTCGGGTTTGGTAGTTTGGTTAAAAAGAGTTCGGTCTTGCCGAACATTCGGCTGCATTCGGTCCCACAGCAAGGCTTGGGGTGTTCCAGGGACCCCCAGGGTGGCATGGCAGGCCGTCAGAGACCCAGCAGCAGCAGCAGAGACTGGAAAGGCTTGATGCTTGGCACCCCGGCTTGCCCGGGCAGGCAGGCTCAGCGCTTGGTCCCTGGGGGTGCCTGTGGCACCAGGGCTGGATGTTGGAGATCCAGCTGCAGCAGCAGCAGAAGAGACTGGGAAGCCTTGGTGTTTGGCACCCTAGGTTGTGCCCATTGCACCAGGGATGGCCATTGGAGACCATGCAGCTGCAGCAGCAGGAGGAGGAGCAGAGGCCAGGAAGACTTGGGGCTCAGTGGCTGGCCTTGCACCTCTACTTGGACGGGCATTGCAGGCTGCCAGGCATCGGTGGGCCAGCAGCAGATATTGGATTGCCCAGTAGCAGAACCCATGGCAGCAGCGGCAACTTCAGCAGACAGACACCTGGATGAAAAGCAACTGCTCCACCAACTAGGGATGAGCGAACGCGGTTCGGATGTTCGGAGTTCGGACCGAACTCTATTTCTTCGGACGTCCAAACCAAATGTCCGAACCGAACTCTCGAATGACCGAACAGTTTGGATGTGTTCGGATGAGTTCAGGGGCAGGAAAAACGTCTTTTCAGGACCAAAAATTAGGTTTCGCTTTGGTTTTGGTTTCGCATTCGATAGCGCTATTTTTGACTGTTCGGCCAAGCCGAACTCGGTTGAACCGAACCATAGAACCTGAACTCGGGTTTCGAACCGAATGACCGAACATCCAATCAGCATTCTGTTCGCCCATCCCTACCACCAACTCTACCCCAGTCTCAGGAGGTGTGGCAGGCAAATGTCCCCTGCCATAGAGAACACCTGCTCGCTGGGGACACTGGTTGGTGGGCAGGAGAAGAGACCCTTGGCCACGTTGGACAGGGCTGGCCACATGTCCCTCTGAGAGCTGTGTCACCACCATCTTTTGCCCCTCCCATATGTTTCATTGAACCCATCGACTTGAGCTTCCTGGATGACCGCATGGACAGCGGCCCCACCAACAAGATAGAGATCAGCATGGACTGCATCTGGGTTCAGGATACGGATGTGGGCAACCCTATGTGGGTGAGTAACAAACCACCTGTCAAATCTTGCCTGGGCTTTGGTCTCTAGCATACTCAGAGTTGCCACCGCCTGTTCTGGTGCCCGTAAGGCGGGCAGTGGGGCACGTGGCAGAGGTGGCAGGGTCCATGCCAGCAGAGGGGCAGAAGGTATCAGCAGCAGACTGAACCCATCACCATGCCCCAAACTGCAAAGGCCTAGGGATGGGCAAACAGAACCGAGTTCAGAAATTCGGTTCGGTTTAGTTCGAAAATCGAGTTCAGTTTGGAAGTTCGGTTCAGTCAACTGAACTATTCAAGTTTGGCCCAAACTCCGAACTACCAAACAGAGTTCAGAAATTCAAACCCCATTGAACTAAATGGAATATTATCTTATAGGGATGGGTGAACAGAACTGAGTTCAGAAAATCGGTTCGGTTCAAAAATCGAGTACAGTTTGGTGACCGAACTGGTTGAGTTCGGTCTGAACTCCAAACTTCCGAACCACGTTCGCCCATCCCTACAAAGGTCTGATTTTAGCAGTCAGGCTTCAGAGGCTCCCAGCAGTGGCACTAGCCGGGATGTGCTTCGGCGGAACCTCCTGTCAGAGTCCTCCACTGCCATGCAGGGCACTGGAGGGCCTGCACTCCAGGAGGCTGCGGCTGTCTCTGCTGTGGCTGCAGGAGCAGGTGCTTTGAGGTCAGATGTTCCTCCAGGGCCGCCAATGTCCCTGACCCCCATTACTGAGGGGCTGGTGTATCCCACTCCAGCTGTTGGAGGCAGGTCCTGATCCCCAGGCAATGGCAGCAGGGAGAGGAGCAGCAGCAGCAGAAGCAGCAGCAGCAGCTATAGGAAGCACAGAGAGTGGCAGCAGCATGGTCCCAGTATTCCCCTTCACGGGACACCACTCTGATTGGGGACAGTGAGGCAGACACTAGTCCTGAGAAGGAGATTTCTGGTGCTGTTCCCCTCCCAGCAGCGCATCACCCAGTGCAGGCCAGAAGGCAGGAGGGGGCAAAAAATCTTCGGTCTGGGAGGGGGGGCATTTTAAGTTGGTACAGGTGGATGATCCCAGGGAGGTGCAGTGCAGTTTGTGCCAGAAGGTGGTGAAGCGTGGGCAGGTGCTCACCAACCTTGGCACAACTGCCATGACGAGCCACCTGAAGGGATGCCACAGCGCTGTGCTGCTAAGTGAGAAGGCAGGGGCAGCGGACACCAGTGGGTTCCCAACTGCAATGGCCAGTCCTCTGCCTCCATCAGTGGGCAAGCATCCTGCTTGAATAGCTGCCGACAGCAGCAGAAGCAGTAATGCTGCTAGGAGGGAGCAGCAGCAGCAGCGTCAGTGCACCATGGAGGAGCTGGAGTGGGGGCAGCTGCCAAGTCCATCAGCACATAAGCACTGGGGAGGAAGCTGTCCTTCAACTTAAAGTCACGCACATGTTGGGAGATAGGATTGCACTCGATGGGCAGCCCTTCTTGGTGCTCGGGGACATGAGGTTTGGGCGCCTGATTTACTTCCTGGCCCCCCAGTTTAAGCTGCCCTCGTACACCACCCTGAGTCAGGCTTCCACTGATGCCTTGCAGCCTGCAATGCCTGGCCAAGCAGCGGTGGCAGCCACCAAGTCCTGGCTAGGCCCCTGCCGCTGCTTTGTTGATGCCTGGCAGCCTGAAATGCCCGGCCCTGATGGTAACTAGAACTGGAAAACCCAGCATAGATTGAGCATATTCAAATGAGAACTTTGAAGGACGAAGTGGAGAAGGGTTACATGTGAACAGCAGTTGTTAAACATGGGTCAGTCGGTCCTAAGAGATGCAAGCAGGGCCCTTCCTGTGGATCACCCCAGACTGGCTGGCATGGGGAGGGGGAGCGGCAGAGGCCTGGCCACAGCAGCAGTGATCGTGGTGGTAGTAGGAAATAATCAATCATATTCAAACGACAACTTTGAAAGACGAAGTGGAGAAGGGTTCCATGTGAACAGCAGTTATTAAACATGGGTCAGTCGGTCCTAAGAAATCCCTTCCTGTGGATCTCTGCAGGCTGGCTGGCATGGGTGGGGGAGCAGCAGGGGCCTGGCCAGGGCTCGGTGGTTGGAACCTCTGCTTGGCCGGGTGTTGTAGGCTGGCTGGCAAGAATGTGGGACATTTGCAGAAAATGAGCTCCTGTACTGACACATCCCTCCCTGCCTGTAATGAAGGCCCCAGGATGTAGATGGTGGGTCCTGGAGGTGGATTGGCCCCTTCTTGATGTGGTGGAATGATAACTCCAGGTGAGCGGAATGACAGGAACCCTGACAGTGGGTCCTGGGACTAGAGTGTCAGCTTCTGGACGCAGTGGATGGACAGCCATCCCTGCCTGGAATGTAGGCCCCAGAACCCTGACGGTGAGTCCTAGGGCTGGAGTGGCTGCTTCTTGATTCGGTGGGATGATAGCTCTCTGTGGGCGGAATGACAGCCCCAGAACCCTGATAGTGGGTCCTTGGACTACAGTGGCAGCTTCTGGATGCAGTGGCACAGCAGCAGACATTGGATTGCCGAGAAGGGGGATTGGCAGCATTGACACATCAGGAGCAGACATTTGATTGCCCAGAGGCAGCAATGGTAGCATTGGCACACCAGAAGCAGACATTTGACTGCCCAGAGGCAGCATTGGCAACATTAGCACAGCAGGAGTAGAGGTTGAATTGCCCAGAGGCAGCATTGGCACAGCAGGAGCAGACTTTGAATTGCCCAGAGGCAGCATTGGCATGGCAGAAGCAGACTTTGAATTGCCCAGAGGCAGCATTAGCAAAATTGGCACAGCAGGAGCAGACATTGGATTGCTCAGGGGCAGCACTGGCACAGTAGGAGCAGACGTTGGATGTCCAGACGCAGCATTGGCACAGCAGGGGAAGCCATTTGATTGCCCAGAGGCAGCATTGGCACTATTGGCACAGCAGAAGCAGACTTTGGATTGCCCAGAGGCAGCATTGGCACAGCAGGAGCAGACACTGGATGCCCAGAGGCAGCATTGGCACAGCAGGAGCAGACTTTGGATTGCCCAGAAGCAGCATTGGCACCATTGGCACAGCAGAATCAGACTTTGGATTGCCCAGAGCCAGCATTGGCACAGCAGGAGCAGAATTTGGATTGCCCAGGGGCAGCATTGGCAGCATTGGTATGGCAGAAGCAGACTTTGGATTGCCTAGAGGCAGTATTGCCACAGAAGGAGAAGACTTTAGATTGCCCAGAGGCAGCATTGGCACAGAGCAGCCAACTTTGGATTTCCCAGAGGCAGCATTGGCAACAGTGGGTGATTTCAGACATGCCAAGCCTCCCTTAGGCCACAGCATGGAATCACCTTCTCATCCCCCTCCAGAATCCGGCCAACCAGTCAACAGACGTGCCGGCTGGATTCCAGAGGGGGATCAGGGAGGGGGTGGGACTGCATAGCGTAACGTGCAGCCACACAGGCCCACCCCCCCATGCTCCCCCGGCAGGCTGGTTGCCCGCCGGGGTCTTGCCAATGGCCTTGAATTGGTGGCAGTAACAGCCATGACCGTCTGCCAATTTTGGGCCGTGGGGCCGTAACAGACGTTACGACACCATGGTGAACCACGGTGAACCCCACCATGGTGGCTGCGGTACCGTAATGTCTGTTGGGCCCAAAGTAGATTTCCACCAGGCAGCATTGGCACAGCAGGAGCAGACTTTGGATTGCCCAGAGGCAACATTGGCACAGCAGGAGTAGACATTGGATTGCCGAAAGGCAGTATTGGCACACCAGGAGAAGACTTTGGATTGCCATGAGGCAGCATTGGCCCAGCAGCAGCAGACATTAGATTGCCAAGAGGCAGCAATGGTAGCATTGGCACACCAGTAGCAGACATTGGGTTGCCCAGAGGCAGCATTGGAACAGCAGGAGCAGACATTGGGTTGCCCAGAGGCAGCATTAGCACAGCAGCAGCAAAGATTAGATTGCCCAGAGGCAGCAGTGGCAACATAAGCACAGCAGGAGCAGAGGTTGGATTGCCCAGAAGCAGCATTGGCACAGCAGGAGCAGACATCGGATTGCCCAGAGGCAGCATTGGCAACATTGGCACAGCAAGAGAAGACTTTGGATTGCCCATTGGCAGTATTGGCATGGCAGGAGCAGACTTTGGATTGCCCAGAGGCAGCACTGCACAGCAGGAGAAAACTTTGGATTGCCCAGAGGCAGCATCGGAAACATTGGCACAGCAGGAGCAGACTTTGGATTGCCCATTGGCAGCATTGGTAACAGTGGCACGCCAGAAGAAGACTTTGGATTGCCCAGAGGCAGCATTAGCAAAATTGGCACAGCAGGAGCAGACATTGGATTGCCCAGAGGCAGCATTGGCAACACTGGCACAGTAGGAGCAGACATTGGCTTGCCCAGAGGCAGCATTGGCACAGCAGGAGCAGGCATTGGTTTGCCCAGAGGCAGCACTGGCAAAAATGGCACAGCAGGAGCAGACTTTGGATTGCCCAGAGGCAGCATTGGTAACAGTGGCACAGCAGCAGCAGACTTTGGATTGCCCAGAGGCAGCATTGGTAACATTGGCACAGCAGGAGCAGACTTTGGATTGCCCAGAGGCAGCATTGGCATAGCAGGAGCAGACTTTGAATTGCCCAGAGGCCGCATTTGCAACATTGTCACAGCAGGAGCAGACATTGGATTGCCCAGAGGCAGCATTGGCAGCATTGGCAGCATTGTCACAGCAGGAGCAGACTTTGAAATGCCTAGAGGAAGCATTGGCAGCATTGGCATGGCAGGAGCAGACTTTGGATTGCCCTGAAGCAGCACTGGCAACAGTGGGTGATTTCAGACATGCCGAGCCTCCCTTGGGCGACAGCACGGAATCACCTTTTCATCCCACTCTAGAATCCGGCTGGCCGGTCAACAGACGTGCTGGCCCGATTCCAGAGGGAGATCGGGGAGGCCCGCCCCCCCATGCTCCCCTGGCTGGCTGGTTGCCACCCAGGTTCTTGCCAACAGCCTGGAATTGGCAGTGGTAACAGCCATTACTGTCTGCCGGTTCTGGGTCGTGGGGCTGTAACCAACGTTAAGATACCATGGTACTGTAACGTCTGTTGGGCCCAAAAGAGATATCCGCCAGGCAGCATTGGCACAGGAGAAGCAAACTTTGGATTGCCCAGAGGCAGCATTTGCAAAATTGGCACAGCAGGAGCAGACATTGGATTGCCCAGAAGCAGCATTGGCACAGCAGAAGCAGACAATGAATTGCCCAGAGGCAGCATTGGCACAGCAGGAGCAGACATTGGATTGGCCAGAGGCAGCATTGGCACAGCAGGAGCACACATTGGATTGGCCGGGCCCAGAACTCGTGGCATGGACAGCAGAGGTAGCATTGAACCGCAGCAGACTTTGGATTGCTGAGAGGCAGCATTTACATTTTAGCAACAGGAGCAGATTTTATAGTCTTTTTTATTTATTCATATTTGGAATATAATACTACACTAACTCTAACTGCTATTAACTATTCAAAAAACTATGGAACTAAATGGAATATTATATGATATCTACAAAGGCCTAGTCCTACAAACACACTATAAAATATAAAAACTGAATCACTACACACTGTCTCTATAACTACGCTAACTCCTACAATTATCTATCTGTCTATCTATCTACACACACAGGGATGGAGGGAAGGGCACAGAAAGCTCAACAAACAACACAGGAAAGGGGTACAAAACTGAAATGAAACCTAAATCAATGTAATCCTACTCTAAATAAGTCCAAAAACAGAGGAAGGGAATCAGCAATGGAATATATATAGGGAGGAGGGAAGGATTCAATGGAGGGGAGGGAGAAAGAACACAGGGATGGTTAAAAAATAAAAATAACACCTAAATCTATCTAATCTAATCTAATCTAATCTAAATAAATGAAACTATGAGGTAAATGTGTGGAAATCTGTGAAATAGCAGGAGGATGGCAATGGTTTAGGAACACAAACTGTTGTGAGAGGGAGACTTCTGAAAATGCCTGCTGACAGGATCAGTGGCTAGCTCAGAACAAATTGGATGGGAGGGGGCAATGACTTTTGTTACTTTCTGTGCCCACGTTACCACAAGCCCCACTGGCTCTGTGCAGCCCAGCGCCACGCCAATCGCAGATTGTGAAGTCAGTGGTCTGAGAAAAAGAGGGATGGTAATTGGGCAGGCTGGCTGCTATTCCAAGCCTCTCTCCACGTCTGGCGCCAGGAAGTCTGCTCCTCAGGTGTTCCCCCTCCTCCCTGGGCTTGTTTACCCCATTTTTCCCGCCCGGACTCCGCTGAACTCATCCGAACGATACCTAACTGTTCAGGGTTCGGCCATTCGGTTTGGTTGCCTGAACGGGCCGAGTTCAGTCCGAACACTGAACATGTGAACCGCATTCGCATATCCCTACTAATTCCAGATTGTGCGCTGGGCTTCCTGCCAGCATACATCCCAGAGTTAGCCCTGCCATGGTCCAGGGAAGGCTTCCTCAGACTGTGGTAGAGCGGGTCATCATGTGTGCAAATAATTATTTCAGATGTGGATATTGTTTTATATATATTATTCATATTATATATATATATATATATATATATATATATATATATATATATATATTCATTCAGAGGGCTATCAAAAATGCAAATAATATTCAAAAATAATAAATCCACTATTCATTTCAGCCTCTGTATCTAACAATGGCCAGCTTTGGTTGCTTTAGAGAACTGTTTGGCAGATTACAGCGGAATCTATTTCATGCTATTATTCACTCACAGCCCAAGGCAATCAGCCCAAGGCAATCTCATCTTCTGGCCAACTGAGTAATAGCTATTTTATCCCTTCCCCACAACATGTACCGGTGTGTGGTTATATGCATATCTCTGATACTCCTTCAGAGGAAGGGAGGCTACAAAGAGGAGGGCTGACCAAGGAGCTTGTCCCCGCCCTCCCTCCAAGCAGGTATGAAGGGGTTAAGCCAGGGAAAGAGTTGCTAAGGGGAGGGGGAGTTTGAATTTGGGCCGTTACGCCTAGGGTTACCATGCCTCCCCTTTAAAAGAGTACATTTATGAAAAATACATGTTGCAGGGCTGCACTGGAACCAACGCAGCCCTGCACCATGATTTTTTTTCATAAGTATCATTTTTCAAAAGGGAGGTATAGTAACCCTAGTTATGCCTGACCAGAGTAGTTTGGGCTGGGAAAAGGGGAGCAGAACTCACCTTCCAACCCATAATTGATAGAAGGGCTTGAGGGGGGAGAGGGGGCATTTGTGGTGGTCTCCGGGATGCGCTAGGGATTTGTGCAGTCCAGGAAGGAGGAGCAGGCCCAGGCAGGAGCAGCAGGGGGAGGGGCCCAGTGGCGCCAACCCCAATCATCTGGGTAAGGCTGAGGCCCTCAGAGCAGCTCCAACACAGCAGCAGGATCCAGGATGCCCATCTTGCAGGGAATAGCCTTCCCATCCCTCAGCATTCTGTCTGGTCCCAGACTGGGTGCCCCAGTTGCAGGGACACTTGCTCATCCCTCCTCATAGCAGCGCACACACACCCTCATTGGGGACTAAGCTTGCCGGAGTCACCCCCCCATCTCTTTGAGCTTATACTCTCTCCCCTGCCCCCTGCAAAGCCCTTAACTTGTGTAGCAGGTGTGGGTGGGAGGAGCAGAGATTGGGCTGCGAGTGCTTGGGCAGCAGCAAGGGAAGTCAGTCTGAGGAGGGGACTGGAAAGGCAAGGCTGAGAAGCTGACCCAGGCAGCACGGCAAAGGGAAGGCACACCATTTCATACAAGGGAGCTCCCAGGAGGCATGGGGCCAGGAGAGGGAGGCAGGGGAAGAGGGTGTCATACCCTCTTAGATTGACAAAGCTCAGCCCTTGTTGGGTGATGTGGGGGTTGGGCTCCCCCCCCCCCCAAACGCCCACCTGCTTTGGGTCAAGGTTTTATAGGGGATCCGCAGGTTGTGCAGAAGGTTGTAATGAGGCAGGGGGCAAAGAGGGAGGCCACTGCACCTTACTATTACAGAGACAGCACAAGTATTGAGGAAGGGACACAGCAGCCCCAGAGGAGCAAGATGATGCACTCCAGGCCTGATCTGCAGGGCAGATAACATGGAACAGACGATCTCAAGGCTGGCTAGTGCTGTGACCAGCACAGCCCAAGTCTTAACTCAGCAACATGTCCTATTGGAGGGTGCAAGCATCAGTTCAACCACAGCCACCCCTAGTGGTTCAAACATCAGTGAAGCAGCAGCCATCAGCAGTGGTGCAGATTCAGGTGAGACCATTACACCAAACCATGGTGGAGGAGGAGGCTTGAGCACACTTCAGGAGGGACAGCACCTTCTTCAGCAGGACCTTAATAGACTGATTTGGCTGCATAATGTGTGGCACGCTCAGAGGAGTGTTGGCAAGGAAGTTGCTCAAGGGGATGGGTACCAAAGGGTAGTAGCAGCTGTAGTAGTTGGGCGGTCCACACCCCCAAGCAGCGGTCCAGGATGCTGGGGGGAGGGGGGGTATTGAAGTTGTAGCTACAAAGGTCCAGGGAGTGGTTTTCTTGATGGCTTTGGAGGTTCCCATATACAAGGTCTCTGCCCCTATGAGAGTCCATCTGTTGGAGTTAACTAGGGAAGACATCTGGAGGGGTGAATATATAGATATATTCTTCCTCCTCTTTAATGAACCCAACACCAAAGTAGACTCTAGGGAATATGAAAGGGTGAAGTGGATAGAGGTGGACCAAAATTGGACCAACTGGCAGTCCATTTTCATAGTGTATGCAGGGGTTAGGGATGGGAGAACAGAACGCCGTTCAGACATTCGGATGTTCGGTTCAAAACCCGAGTTCGGGTTCAGCTGTTCGGTTCGGCGGAGTTGGGTTTGGTCGAACATTCAAAAAAGTGCTATCAGTACCAAAACCGAAACCAATTTTTTTTTTTTGTATCAGTATTATTTGGCCCTGAAACCACCACTGGTGCCCACCCCTGGTGCCAGGAAGTCTGCTCCTCAGCTGCCTCCCCCTTCCAGTCATGTTTTTCCCATCCAAAGTCACGTTTTTCCCACCCCCGAACTCATCCAAACTTTTCCAAACTGTTCAGAAGTTCAAGCGTTCGGTTCGGAAATTCGGTTCGATCGTCTGAACAGGCTGCGTTCGGGGCGAACTCCAAACCACGTTCGCACATCCCTAGCAGGGGTACTTATGCAGGCCTTTCCATCATAGAGTATGACCCTATGGAAGTACTTTTACATTGTATATAGGGCCTACCTTTTGTGAGGAGGTTTTGGCTGGTTATTATTTTATTTTATTTCTTTCGATTTCTTCATCACCCCCTCCTGCTACAGCAGCTCGGAGTGTCTGACAACGTATTATAAAAAGTATAATATAAACATAAATAACACATTAATAAATAAAAAATACAAGTATCAGTATAAAATAAATAATAAAACACATCCCACGGCAGAGCTAACCCCCTACCCTCAACTCTCCATACATCACCCATCCCCTTTGCCAAAGGCCTGGCAGAACAGCCAGTTCTTGCATTGTCTTCTGAAAGAGGAGAGGTCTGGAGTCAGGTCAAAACCAAAACCTTGAATCGAGCCCACAAGACTATTGGCAGCCAGTGCAAAGTAATAAATATTATTTTCTATTTTTTAATTTTATTTAAACTTTTATACCACCCCTCCCCAAACTGCTCAGAGTGGCTTACAAATGATAACAAAAACTTAAAGCATATTAAACTCAGCAAAATACTCCCCATGAACCCTACCCCTAAACCCCTCCTCAAAAAACTTTCCAAACCCCTCCCTCCAACCCACAACCACACATAACCTCCCAACCAATCCCTATCCTCACCTGTCAAACGCCCTCCTGAACAGAAATGTTTTGCACCATCTCCAGAAGATACTCAGATTCGTGCTCAAGTGAACCCCATAGGATGATATTAGGAGGCCTTTCACCAAAGGGTGACAGGCTAGGAATTAAGTGAGAGGTGCATGCACACAACCTATGGCTGGAAATTGGAATGCATGCAGGACAGGGAGTTGCCGAGGTCGGATTGTGACCATGAAATAACAAAAGGGGATGCAGTGGCTCAGGACTGAACCTGACAGGAAACGGGTAGGAGGGCATGCTGGGGTCTCGCATGCTGGGATTTTAGTGATGGTGCCCATTTCCTAATGAACTTT
Organism: Sphenodon punctatus; assembly: GCA_003113815.1. NCBI lineage: Eukaryota > Metazoa > Chordata > Lepidosauria > Sphenodontia > Sphenodontidae > Sphenodon > Sphenodon punctatus. The sequence continues at coordinate 10,395,914 of QEPC01005822.1, forward strand.
AGAATTTGGCATATCTGCCTAGTATGGCTGCCACGCAATTTCTAACTCCCCTAAACAAAAAGGTTTCATTCGTAGAGGGAAACACTAGTTTACTCCAGGCCAGTCAAGAGAAGGTAAGAGCGAGCTTCTTTCTCCTCTTCAAGATGGGAAAGGGCATCAACATTGGGGCACCATGAGGTTCTGCAGGCATGGTTGAGGGATTACCCAGATAGGGAGGTAACCAGTTACTTAGTTTAATAATTCAGGACTGCCTTTGACCTGTTAGCAATTAGTGACAATGATGTGACACTGTTTGAATAGTTTTCGCTTCCAAAAGTGTGTGTTTGGGTTTCATTCTTCTAACATTGGTGCAGCCTTGTCAGCTGCAGCAACGGAGTTTCATGAAAGGAACATTTGAGCAATAGGCAGGTGGCACTCAGGAGCATTTTGCTTCTATATATGCCCGATGATGACTCCCCCGCATAGAACAAGTATGGGATCCTGTTAGCCAAATATGACTTCAAAGAGACCACATGAGCCACGATTCCTATGACGGCCAGCTACTTTGTGTGTGTGTGTGTCTAAACGCACACAATTTGAGAGGGTAAATAACCGTTCCTTATCTACTCGTTCCACACCACTCAAGATTTTATAAACCTCAATCATGTCCATTCTTTAGCTGAAGAGACCCAGCTTGTCAAGCCTCACTTTGTACGAAAGCTTTTCCATACCCTTTATCATTCTCGTTGCCCTTCTCTGTACCTTTTCAACTTCAGCTATGTCTTTTTTGAGGTGGGGCAACCAGAACTGCACACAATATTCCAGTTGCGGTCGCACCATCGATTTGTATAGAGGCATTATGACCGCCTCAGTTTTATTCTCTATCCCTTTGCGAATAACGCCTGCCATTCTGTTTGCCTTTTTGACTGCTGCTACACACTGGGCTGAGGATTTCAGTGTATTGTTCACAACGACTCCCAGATACTTTTCCTGAGTGGTAACTCGTAACTTAGTACCCAGCATTGTGTACTCAGTTTGGATTATTTTTCCCTATGTGCATCACTTTGCATTTGTCCACATTCAATCTCATCTGCCATTTAGATGCCAAGCACCCAGTCTTATGCCTATATTGTTTGGTATAAAAATGTCTTTAGTGTATCCCTAAACCTCTGTCTACTAGAAGTGAACAACGGGATAGAGCACTTGGAAATAGTCCTGTTTCAGGTACACTTCCTCTGAACCAAATGACCCACTGTCAGAAAGAGGATATTGGTCTAGATGGACTATTGGTTTGATTTTGTATGGCAGATCATATATGTAAGCCAGTGTCCATCTAAAAAAGAATGGAGGTAAGTCCTTTGATGCATTCTGGAGTGGTCTCCATGTAAGTCCCAAAATCTTGGCCTCCCTCATATAATGTTCACATTGGTAAAGACTTAAGGGAGGAAAAATACCATCTTATCACATTTCTTTGTGGGTTAAAGAATCTTTGGTAAATACATAATGTATGGAAGGACAAGCTCAATACGGTTTCAGAGGTCCTGTTCATACTAGCATTTATGCCAGTAACTGCGAGAACATGGTCTAACTCACAGAACCTAAGGCAGCTTACTCAGCATTTACAAGATGGGGCCATAAAGGAGGAGAAGGAAACATTTAGAATCACTAGTGATTGTTTCTGACCCATCTGTATTTGTGCTGCCATTGGTGCTGTGCCTCCTGCATGTTTAACTGTAGGTATTAGGTATGTTTAATGTCTGTGAGAATTATGTGCTTATACAGAAAAAGAATTGGCACTTGTTCTTATAGTCAATAGGCATGAGTGGTGCTCAGCACCTAGCCAGAATGCTCACCCCTAGGTCAGATGCAGTCTTATCCCTGTCCCTTCTGATTGTTATGTACTACTTATGTATTATTTAAAATAACTGGTATTTTAAAATTTGACATTAATAATGTTTATCTCTTGCAGCCTGTATAATCTCGTACTGAGGATGAAATTGCAATTGACATTTGAGTCTCTCTTAGTGAAATCAGTTTGATCTTTCCCTTGCATTCACTTTAAAATTAGATAGGCTGGTTAGAAATGTAGCAGATGCTAAGCAAAGAATTCTAATTTTATAGCTGTCTGAATGAAACCCCCCTCATTCTCAGTAAATACCAGTAGATAACCAGCTTACTAGACCTCGGCTTCAAAAGAATACTCTGCAGAAGCTGGAAAAAGCTCTTACTTTTAATCTAATACAGAATGCTATCCACAAAGTGGCTTCAAGAGAGCTAAAACCAAAGTAATGCAGTAAACCCTCTTCATGATAGCAGCTCTAAAGCTGTACTGCAAAAGGCTTATATTTTCAATTATGGAGACTGTTTTGAATATCCAAAAAGATGCCTTGTCCTTTTAATAGAATAAATCAATGTGATATATAAAATATAGCAGCTTAATAAAACTTCTATTTTATATTCTTTGGTGCTAATTTTAAGCTGAACAATCACTCATAACAAACTCGATATTTCTTGATTACAGAAGACAAGAGAGATAAAAAGACCCGTGTGGCTTACTGCAGACAGTTCTTTATGGATCAGTAATTTCTTCATAACCAGCCTTCTAATGGACCATCACAGAGGAATCTGTTTAACTGCATTATGGTCTAATCAGACTTGGCATCTGTCAAACGTGCCTGATTTAGCTCTAACATTTGCTAGGCTATATACCAGGGTATGAGTTAACCAGTTAGATACAAAACTGATCAGAGTCGACAGAAACAACATAGTACCCGAGATAGATGAAAAGAGATGGATAACACTTGGGCACGGTCAGATATGGGGTACTTTAACTAACTTCAGGCACTTTATTGCCTTCTGCTAATGACCATCTGATCCTCCCATTATCACCGATTGTTGATTTTTCCTGCCCAAAGAAAATTATATTCATTCTGCCTCTTTCTTTTGAGGATATCTAAGCAAAGAAAGCCTATTCACTATTATGTACAATCAGTGTATCCAAACCATTATACCTCATTTTGGGGACCAGTGAACTTATTTTAAACCTTTAACCAAGCCAGGTGGTAGACACCATGGCATCTCTTGCCTCTTCATGAAGACGTCAGGTCAGCTGGTGAATGCTGCAGACTAGATACAGAATATTCTGGTGTCCCACTATGCCCTCCAACTAGACTTCAGCAGATGACCAGCTCACCACTAACGTATTCTCCACACACTCATATCTTTTTTGGACAGGAAATACAGGTTGGAAAATAGTTTTTCCCCCCCTTCATGATTGAAAACTAGTTAGTTAGTGTTATTATATTTCTATAGTGCCAGCAACATACTTGGCACTTTACAGTCAACAATTATAGACAGGTCCCTGCCCCAGTGGGCTAACAATCTAAAACCAAAGGAAGGGGAGGGGAACAGAAGGAGACACAGGAATACATCCAAGAAGTTGTGAAGTTGTAAGTGTATATGATGAGCTATGTTATAGAGGAGAAGGAGAACCTGAGAAAATCAGGGCAGAGACTAAGGGAACAGAGGGGCTCTGAAGAGCCTGACAGAAGAGGTAGGTTTTCAGGAGGGACCTGAAGGAGGGGACAGAAAAAAATCTTACCATCCCTTTTTTAAAAAAACACCCACCCACCTTTACTTATTATTTCAAAACCTTAAGGGTTCCTAGAAAGGGAAAAAAACTAAATACTGTTCCTCTCAGTTCTGTATTATTTTTTTAGTCTGGCTGACTAGTGTCAGTAGTAGTTAAGTCAGAGGAAGTAAGGCTGAGAGCTAAACAGCAGCAGACCCTGACTGTTGTATTTCTCAGATGCCATTTGGAATGTCCCTGTCTTTCTATGTTTTGAGGAATTTCTCCCCTACATCTGTAATCTGTTGAACTCCTAAAGTATTTTTATTAGGGGTGCACAATTCATATTTTAATTTGGTATGAAAACAAATTGAGCCTCACTTGTTTTTGTAATTAAGGCAATGAGAACAAATGAACAATGACATTAATTTGATATCATTTGTTTTCATTTTTATGTTTATTTTTTAATTGAAAATACTAATTAAAAAACCACTGTGCATGCACAATATGGCCACTGGGGCTGTTGCGCACATGTGTGCCCTTCTCCAAAATGGTGCTGACAGCATTGGCACCATTTTGGAAAAGGGCACGCATCTGCAGAATTGGCCCTGGGAGCAATTTTGTGCATGTACAGTGATTTATAATTATTATGTTATTTTTATTATTATTTTATTAATAAAACTAAAGGAAAATAATAAAATTTAAAAAAAGGAATGGGTTGTTTACAAAAAAACCTTGAAAATGAAGGGGGTTTTGTAAACAAAAATGTGAATTAAAAATAATGTGCCTTCTGCACACCCCTAATTTTTATACTTCCTTCTTTTCCAAACAGTGTAAAGAAAATGTGTGCACGCTTGTGAAAGGTGACAGAGCAATGGCACAAAAAGCTGCTGCTGTCTATTGAACCACAGAAAAGTTTCAGCATGATTCACAGAAAGGCCAACTTGTCCAACATAAACTGATAATATGCTGACTTTAAGAGACCTCAAAAGGAAGCCTTTGGTCCCTGTCTTGGTTGTTTAATTCATCCAGATCCACTGAGACAATGGCAATCTGTGCTGAGGAGCCAACAAGGGTGCTAATTAATGCCAATACTTGTCCATTAGGAATGGGACTAAAACCACTAAATCATTTTGTGCAGGTCTCTGAAAATCTGTCCGAGACCAACACATCCTGTCACTGTTGATCTGGTCTGTTCTTAGAAATGACCTAAGGATGTTACAATTTGAATCCTATTGCCAGTAGCATAAGCCATTTCTATATCCAACTTTTTATTTTAATTGTGCAGTTTTACACCAAAAGGCCTTTTTATTAAAGATTTTAGTTCTAAGTTTTGGTGTTTTTCACAAAGAATTGAAGCCCATAAGCTTGTAGATTTTTATCTGATAAAGGGACAGTTCCTGTAAGTGGGACAGGGAGTAATTGTCTCTCAATCTAAGTTAAGCATTTACCTTCTTCCCACATCCAAATGTAGGGAAACTCTTTTATCTTTCAAAACTCTTTCTTTCCTACTCTCCTCTGGAATTCATTAACAAATTAAGAAATGCTATTTGTGTGATATGTTAAAGGTTGCAAGGTTGTGGAAGGGTTGAATCATCATGCTATGATCAAGACTAGGGCTTAAATGAGAATGAATTTGTTTCTTGTGAAAATTTTACAAGAATCAATAATTGTTGCCAAGATCTAAGAATGAGCTTGGTAATAGTTCGAGATCTCAGTCGAGAATTTTAACATTCAATTTAACATTTACTGTGTACTGTATACCAGTTGAACCATGTACTACATACTGTGTACCGTGTTCATCCCAGTAATGTGCATGTGCATGTAGATTGTCAGGTGGAGGTGGTGGCAAACGGAGCCTTCTGCCAATTACATCTTGTGCGGAGGATGCAGCCATATGTTTCAAGCTCTGACCTGGCCACCCTCATCTATGCATTCATCACTCAAGGCTGGATGAATGCAATGGGCTCTACATGGGGCTGTGCTTGGTGATGACTCAGAGGCCACAGCTGGTGCAGAATGCAGTGGCCCGTCTCCTGATGGGGATGGGCCATAGGGAGCACATTACACCAGTGCTCTGGGCTCTGCACTGGCTGCCTATAGCGTTCCAGGCCTGATTCAAGGTGCTGGTTCTGACCTTTAAAGCCCTACATGGTCTGGGCCCTTCCTATCTGAGAGACTGCCTCACTCCCCAGGCCGTGGGGTGGCCTCTGCGGTCTATTGGGGGTGCCTTCCTGGAGGTTCCCTGGGTGAACCGGGGGACCATGATGGAAAGGGCACTCTTGTTGGCTGACCACAGCTGTGGAACTCCCTCCCAGAGGAAGCTCACCTGTCTCCCAGCCTGTTGGCCTTTTGTCAGGCCTGTAAGACCTGGCTGATCGTATGGGCCTATCAGGGAGGGAGGGGGAAAGAGGGTGGGGTTTTTGCCAGTGGTTTTAACTCTTTTTTCTGTTTTTATTGTTTTAGTAACCCTTTTATGCATTTTTAATATATTGTTTTTAAATGTTTTGTGAGCCGCCCTGAGCTACCATAGGATTGGAGGGAGCGGGATAGAAATTCTTTATTAAATAAATAAATAAATAAATAAAAATTGTCACCACAGCTGTTCTGCACATGTGCAGCCCTCTTCAAAGACGGTGCCAGCAGCCTCACCACATCTCATTTTGGAAGATGGCAGCCATTTTGTGCATGCTCATGAGCCGAATGAATGCGGTACACAGTAAGTGGCACACGGTAAATCAGGGTAAATGGTAAACAGTAATCCGGGTAAATGGTAAATTGAGAAAAACTCTCAGCCGAGAAATTGTTGAGTATTGGGGGATTCTTAATTATTGATTCTGGCTAAAAATGAGTCAAGAACCATGATTCTTGTCAAGAACTGGAGAAAAATAATAATAAAGATCGACTTTCAGCCCTAGTCAAGACAGCAATCCAAAGGCTCAGACTGTGATGATCTCCAGGGGAGGAATATATAAGTTTGTGTTGAAATGTTTAATTATTAGGGATGGGCGAACGCGGTCAGAAGTTCGAACTGATCTCGACTAGTTCAGTCGACTGAACTGAACCGAATTTCCAAGCTTGGTTCTGTTCGCCCATCCCTATAAGATAATATCCCATTTAGTTCAATGGAGTTTGAATTTCGGAACTCTTTTGGGGAGTTTGGACTGAACTCGAATACTTTGGTCGACCAAACCAAACTTTCAAACTGAACTCGATTTCTGAACTCGGTTCTGTTCGCCCATCCCTATTAATTATGATCCTCTTGGTTGCTATATTTTGGCTCTAAAGCAGATCCTTTTTCTTGATGCAAAGTTCTGTATCTCTGCCTTCTTTAAGTTTTAACCATTTCCTTTCCATCCATCACTAAGGCCAGCTCAACATCTTCTGTAGTCTCTATAAGCACCTGTACATTTCAGGTACAGACATACAACACACAGATGTAGAATATGAGACTTGGCATGGGATGCAGTACACGTGGCTCCGGTAAGTAAATCGTACAAAAGAAAAAGCTACTATAACTCTAAGAAACTTTTACTGTAAATATAAAACACATCAACAATATGTAAAATGAAAATCCACCGATTTATAACAATCCAATTATTTTCAGGTAGCAGTAGCTGCCTGAAACTTAAATGCACAACCACCCTCCATTATAAACGGGACTGCTAAAGCCCCAATTTTGAGGAAACTGCTTGAGCTACATTGCTGAAAATGTATCTATGGCTATAAGTTGTGAGGACCATCATATGCACAAAGTTTGAAGAAGATCAGGAAAATAAAATGTTATGGCTGTTGAAACGTTAATTGGTTGTGGTCAAAATGCACAGCGTCCTCATGATTCTGAATCATCAATATCTCCTCCCCCTGGATGAGTTGAGCCCCCAAACTTCACTGGATTGCAGCATGAGAGGAACAACAAGTGCTTCTGATATATGATAGTAATTGGTGAAGCCAAAACAGAGTTATTATTGAATTAAAAAATCAGTTCTGCAGACTCGCATGTGCGCAGATGAGCTCCTCTCTCCTGTCGGAGAGCCGGAGAAGCAGCTGCGTTGGCGTCCCCCTGCAAGCTCTGTCGGCTGCTGCTATTCGCGGGCCCCCTGGCGGCGGTGCGGCCACCACAACCGTCTTGCACCACAGTGTGTGAACCAGCTCGCTACCCCCCACAATCTCCCCAGTCCTGCCTCCCCCATCCCCTAGCTCACACCCCCCCCCAACATCCCAAGCCCCGACCTGCCCCCTGCAACATCCCGAGCCCTGACCTGCTCCCCTGCAATATCCCGAGCCCCGAACTGCTTCCCCAACCCTGGTCCCTAGCTCCCACCCCACACAACATCCCAAGCCCCGACCTGCCCCTTCAACCCCCGCCCCTAGCTTAATTTTGATCAATAACTTCATTCTGTACAACAAATTGTATAATGTTGTCTACACTCACATTCTTAAGTTAATTGTATGAACTGTATACAATTTGTATACATGTAAATAACAGACTTAATGCACTCTGAAAAAATTGTTCCTTGTTGAATTATGATAATAAATTAAAGTTTAATAATGGACAAATGTGAAAGTTTAGTTATTGATAAAAATGACAAGTTTTATATTTAATGTAAATAAAACATTAATATATAAAATGAAAATCCACCAATTATAACAATCCAAAATATGTAAACAAAATTCTAAAAAAAGACTAAAAAATATAAGTAACTATGCACTCTTATAGATCTATATAAATTCTTTTATCTATAAGTGCATAGTTCTTATTTTTTAGTCTTTTTTAGAAAAATTTTTTACATATTATTTTGGATTGTTATAATTGGTGGATTTTCATTTTATATATTAATGTTTTATATTTACAGTAAAAGTTTTAGAGTTACAGTAGCTTGCACAGTTTTTCATCAGTGCTACTATTTTCCCTTGTCTTGCAAATCAAGTAAGTAAATCAACAAAAATATCATGATTGAGAAATGGTCAAGAACCAGAGCTTTTCTTGATTCTTGAGGGAATCAAGTTAAGCAGCTTGATTCTTGATGAGAACTGAGAAAAAATTGATTTTGAGTTTCAGCCCTGGTAGTTCGTGGGCAAGACCAGAAATCAGTATCAGGTAAGGTAGCAAAATTTCATTCTGCTTCTCTGAAAGGTGTATGTCTATGGATTATGTTTTCACACAATAACCAGGTCTGAGTGGTAGCTTCATCGTTTTATGATATCAAGATGGCCAAAACAACATATTTGTAATTCAAGCAATAACATGATTCGAGTGACCGATTTTAATTTTTATAACACCGTTGGAAACCCAATTAAATCTGCTACAAATAATGTATACTTATAATTATTATCCATAACTGTTTTCATGGTATAAGCCGTTGAACAAGAAAAAGTCCATTTTTCCTTAAAAAAAGGAGTGACCTGAAGAGTGTGCATGAATAGGCAGTCTTTGCACGGTGGGAGCGGTCAGTAAGTACTATCTGGCATCAGAGTACAGGAACATGTTTCTGAGGCAGTTGAGAGGCTTGATTGATCAGCACAGCAGTATGTTGATACATCCAGATATCCATCTGTTTAGGATTAAAAAAAGACAAGGCAGATGTCCAAGCTTTGGTTGACCTGATGATGAACAATTGACTGAATCCAACTTGGCCAAGGATCTTCTCACAGCTCATGAAGTTGGAGAAGCAGCATATTAAAATTTCAAGAAGATGCGTTTGGAAGTAAGTTCTACACCGAGCAACTTCCATGACAAGATGTCAAAACAAAACCTTAAAACATTTTATAATGTCAACAGGAAGACGACATGCACTAGTGTAGGCAAAACTAAGGAAATTGTACTCAAGGCTGACAGAAACCTCTTTGAGTTTATGGTTCTTGTTGCCAGAAGTAGATCGCTCCATATGAGAGATGTCTTAATTCACCCTCTGGGGCCTTTGCCTGGGGGACTCGCAAATGGTGATGATCACTCCGCAAGACAAACAAGGCTGCAATTGCAAGAGAGTTTGGAAAAAAGTATATCTCCAGCAGAAAACATACCTGTCCCAACTACCTGCATCTAGGGGTGGGAAGTTCGGATCATCTGGTATCTGATACTGCCGGTATTTTGGTGTACCGGCAGTATCGGATTACTCCGGTATTTGGGGGTACCGGTACCCGATCCCCGTGCCGGATTTTTTTACATTGCGGCCATTGAAATGAATGGTCGCAATGTAAAAAAAGAAACAAAAAAACCCACCAAACACTTTCCCTCCCTAGTCCAGACTGCGCGGGTGGAAGGGGGGACACCACCCACCCACCCTGCCCAACCTGGATTTTTTTTTTAAAAAATTTTTTTTTCCTTAAGTCCCTGCTAATGCGGGCTCCGGGCCGCCGCCAGCGACCCAGAGCCCGCACCAGCAGGTAGGTACTGTGGTACTAGGGTGATCCCTGGGGTGGGGTGGTGGTTTAACACCCCCCCACCCCAGGGATCACCCTACCTCCCCACCCAGGGATCACCTACCTTTGGCGCTCTGGGCGGCGGCGGCAGTCCAGCGGCTTCAGTGCTGGCTGTGGCTGCTGGCTTCAGCGTTAGGCCTTCCAGGGAAACCCAGAAGTTCCCCGGAAGGCCTAAAAAGCGCTCAAGTCGGCAGCCACAGTCAGCGCTGAAGCCGCCCGGAGTGTCACCACCGCCGCCCAGAGCGCCAAAGGTAAGCAATCCCTGGGTGGGGAGGTAGGGTGATCCCTGGGGTGGGGGGTATGTTAAACCACCCCCCACCCCAGGGATCACCTAGTACCTGCTGGATTTTTTTAAATCCAGGTTGGGCAGGGTGGGTGGCACAGCCTGGGAGGGCAAGGGATTTTTTTTTCCCCCATTGATTTCAATGGGGACAGTTCCCCATTGAAAATTAATGCAATAAATCCGGCACCGGTAATCCGTTTTTTTGTAAACCGGTAAAACAGGTAGTCGGTATTTGGCCTGATGTCCCACCCCTACCTGCATCATTGATGGAATGAGTTTGGTGTAGAAGATGAAGGGCAAGGAGAAGATATTTGAACAGCTAGCAGAATCTGTATTCCATGTTATATTTCACAAGGGGTTACACAGAGTGAAAGGATAGATGCTATTTTTGACGTTTACCTAGAAACTTCAATCAAAGTTGTGAGTGATGCAAGCGAGGGACAAATGCTAGCCTGAAGTTGAAAAACATTGCACCAGCTCACAAAATTCGTCAGTTGAGAAGGTATCTGTGCAGTTCATCTAACAAGTCTCAGCTCATCAAGTTCTTGGTAAAACAATGGAGGATGCCTAAGTACATGCACAGGTTACAAGGTATAGTACTTTACACAAGTGAGGAGGCCTGTTTCATGATCACCAAAGAGCACTGGGAAGAAGTCAGCAGCCTGAGGTCTACACGAGAAGAAGCTGACACTTGGATGCTACTGCATGCACTTTATGCGGCAAATGCAGGGGTGAAATATGTTATTGTTACTAATACTTCAGAAGACACAGGTGTACTGATACTATGCATTGACTTTGAGAGTGACATACCATACCCCTTGTTTTAAAAGTGTGGAACAAAGAGTTGCACAAAGTTTATCGACATTGGACTACATGCCTTCACTGGCTGCGACACTGAGTGTTTTGCAGTTTGGGGTAAGTTAACTCACTTGAAACTACTGAGAAAGGCCAAGAACTACCAGAAGACATTCAGTCAACTAGGCCAGGCATGGTAAGTCTCTCCAGAGATGTTTGAGAAGGTACAGCAATTCACCTACCACATGTATGTCCCAACTATCCGCTCTAGGTCTGTAAATCACCTATTCTATGAACTCTTTTGTGCCAAGTGAGAAGAGGTGGAGTGAAGTCAGCTTTCACCGTGCAAAGACTGCCTATTCATGCACACTCTTCAGGCCAACTTCCAGGCAGGTATTTGGAGGTGCTGTCTACAAAACCAACCAATTGTACCTAGCCCAAAAGATTGTGGATGGATGACAGACATAGATGACAATCTTGTCAGAGAGTGGATGCATGAACCACCAGCACCAATTACAGTTTTGGAGATGTTGTCATGCAAGTGTGTGCATTCCTGTCAGCTGCCAAACTGCACATGCCTATCCAATGGACTTACTTGCACCGATATGTGCAAACTACGGACATGTAGCGATTAAAAAAACTCCGAGATGTAGACTTTGCAGTTGAGCTGGAGGACTTCGAAGACTATTTGAGTGGTGGTGAACATTCAAATGGTTGGCAGGTGTGAAATAATGAAGGTATAACCTTTGTAACGATGAAAGCATATACATGTTAAACAGTTGTTAAACTCCCAAAACTAATAGGTGTTTCTTTAAAATAATACTAAGTTACATATTATCCATACATAGGGGAAAATTTATAAAACATGGTTCTGCTTGAACACTTCTAATTATGGTTTATAATCATTTATTTATTCATGCCATGGCTCGTTGGAAAGGCAAAAGAATAAGCTAAAATTCTCTTGATGTTTACATGCACATCTGCAGCAGGTGAAGTGTGACAGTAAACCATATAAAATGGTGGGGGGAGGGGAAATTGACTTTTCCTTCTTCTATGACTTACACCGTGACAACGGTTATGGATAACGTAATTATCAGTATACCTTATTCGTAGCAGATTTCATTGGCTTTCCAATGGGGTTTTAAAAATTAAAATTGGTAACTAAGATCACGTTATAACTTGAATTAATTTTTTTTGTTTCGGCCATCTTGATGACATCATAAAACTATTAAGCTACCACTCTGAACTGGTTATCATGAGAAAACATAATCCACAGACATATACCTTTCAAAAAATAGAATGAGATTTTGCCACTTTACCTGATACCCGTATGTCCATTTTCAGCTCTTGGCCCACAAACTATGACTGGACCTTTAAGAACTTAGCACCTGAATGGGTGAAAATGCTATTTGAGGTGCTGGTGCTATGGGGATAAGAGGACAGTGCCCGATGCCTCCCACCTGGGTTGGACATGACTGAGCCAGCCCAAAGCCTGAGCAAGGCTCAGTGCTGGAGAGACTGTGGAGAAGCAGGAGCAAAGAGAGAGCTCTGCCTCGGCCAAAGGGGAGGTTCAAAGAGGGCTGCTTGGGAGAAGCCAGGGAGACTGCTCAGGAAGGTAGCACCCCGCTCACAATCCTATCTCCATGCAAACCCTGCTCAGACAACAGTCTGAGCTGTGAGGTTTGGCAGGCTGAAGGAGGGATTTGTACCTGGCCTGCAGAGATGAGAGTATACTTGGCTTGAAGGAGACTGGAGACTGGCAGCTCTGGACTGAGGAGGGACTGTGCTTGACCAGACAGGGGCTTAAGCCCTAGGCCTCTGAAATAGATTGTGTATCAATAGAACTGTATGGTATATGAACATTATATATAGGCAGTAGGGTGGAGAACTGTATCTCATGAAATAAAGGACACTTGTGCAATGATTCCCTAAAGACAATGACAGTGTGGACAGTATTCCTGCAAGAACTCAACCCCAGGTACCCTCTACCCTGTTAAGGGGATGCATGCAGGACCCATGTGCACCCCTGATGTGTGACCCCCTGGGAACAGGGGATCCATTAGAGGTGCACACAGGTGGAAATAGGCCTCCTCACTTCTCCGTTCAGAAAAATCTGAGTGGGGAAGTTCCCTGCTCAGCTGAGCAGGGAGCAGCAAGCATTGACTTGACTGGACTGGAGGAGCTGCAGTGAGGTGAGTCAACTTGGGAATTCAGGTAGCCTGTCGGGTCATGTTTATTTATTTTATTTTATTTATTTTACAGATTTATATCCCGCCCCCTCCTGCAATGCAGCTCGGGGGGCTGTTGAGGTACCAGTCAGTACCAAAAGGAACCACAGTGAGTCAGGCACTCCAAATTCGATGGGATGCCTGACTTGCAGAGTAACCAGTTACAACTCTAATCCCTCTCTTTCCAACACGGCTTAGGGTGGCTTACAAAACACATAAAAACATTTTAAAAACCTAACCACCCACACCTACCAACCCTCTCCCCAACCCCTCCACTCAATCTCACCCCAACGCCTGACCAAACAAAATGGTTTTGCATCTCTTCCCGAAAATGAACAAGCTTTGGGCTTAGGCGGACCCCCGAAGGGAGGGAGTTCTATAACTGTGGGACAGCCACTGAGACTGCCTCTCTGTGTTCCCTTGTGAAAGCGTCACAGGCAGATGGTACCTGCAAGAGGGTACTTCCTGCTGACTTCAGAGGCAATGATGGAACATAAAGAAAGAGGCAGTCTTTCACATACCTGGGGTCCAGGCCATTTAGCGATTTGTATGTCAAAACCAGCACCTGGAATCGTACCCAGAAAGCTATTGCCAACCAGTGCAGACTCTGGAGTATAAGTGTAATGAGCTCCCAGTGATCCACCCCGACTGAAGAGTAGGTCACTGCATTCTGCACCAACTGCAGCTTCTGAAGGGCAGCTCCACAAAGAGCACATTGCAGTAGTCTAACCTTGAGGTTATGAAGGCATGGCCGATGTTGGACATGTCTCATAGGGCTGTGCACCAGGGCCCCACGTCGTTTTTCATTATCGTTATTTTCATTATTGAAAAATATCATTTTCATTATCGTTATTAATGACAGTCATTTTTGTTGTTATTCTTGTTGTTATTGGTATCGTTAAGGTTATCGGTATTGATACCCATGTGCAAATGAAGTTCTCACGATAATGGTAACGATATCAAAAGATCTCACGATACCAGTAATGATACTTGACAAGCTACTATTTGATAGGCTGTGCTGTGTCTGGTGTGGTTGACTGGCATTTTTGACTCGCACCTTGCCTTCAAACCCTACATTGACCCCATCACCCAATCCTGCCTCTTCTCCCTCCACAACATTGCTAAGATCCACCCTTTTCTGTCTGTCTCCTCTGCCAAAACTCTCAACCACACCCGAGTCATCTCACGCCTCAACTACTGTAACTTCCTCCTTGCTGGCCTCCCCGCTCTCACATTTCTTCCCTCATCTCTGTTCAAAACTCTGCTGCGAGGATCATCCACCTAGCCTGTCACCTTGACCATGTGCAGCCTCTCCTCTCCTCTCTCCACTGGCTCCCTCTTCCTGAGTATATTCTGCACAAGCTCTCTCTCTTCACTTACAAAGCTCTTCACAACCTCTCTCCCCCCTACCTCTCTTCCCTGATCTCCCTCCGTGCCCCTGTTGAGCACTCCGCTCCTCCTCGCTCCTCTTCCATCCCCTCCCATGCCTCCCCTGCTCCCCCAACCACCTTCATCCCTTCTCTCTTGCTGCCCCGCATGCCTGGAATTCCCTCCCTGCCCTTGTCCGCCTTGCCCCCCACCCTCCACACCTTCAAGGCCCTCCTCAAAAGCCACCTTTTCTGCTCTGCCCTTCCAAACTCCTGCTAATCATCCCCACCCAGGATTATCCCCCACCTGTTAACTGTAAACTTCCAATTTACTGTAACCAAGCCAAGAAAGTGTACCTGAGTTCTCGCATCCTCATGAATGTTGCATCCCTTGTCTCTCCCTCTGTTCTCCCTCTTCCCTGTCTCCCCTCCCCATCTTTAGATTGTAATCTCTCGGGCAGGGACCATGTCTATCTTATTTTTTTGTAAAGCACCAGGTACATCGCTGGCACTATATAAATGCTTATAATAATTATTATATTTTAATAATAATAAAAATAATGGCGTGTGTGTGTGGCCTAGGGTCTTGTGTGTGTTGTGTTGTGTGATGGCAGACAGGAAGGCACAGATGAAGAAGGTGGAGGTGAAGGTGGAGGAGGCTGGGCCATCCAGCGAGGTGGTGGAGGTGGGCTCCTCTTCCAAAGAAGGGCCAGGGGACCACATATGGGGTAGTTGCCCATATAAAGGGCATTCACCGTGTGGCCCTGGTGATGAAGGCCCAGAAGTTGGGGGCAGGGGGGTTCTCTGCTGGTGCTACTGCCAGCAGAAGATGGCAAGGAAGGAGCCATCACCATCCTTCCCCCTCCAGGTCTCCTCTTGACTCTGCTGAGTCCCAAACCCTGAGGCAGCAGAGCAGGTGGACGAGGCAGAGTCCCCTGCATTGAGGGACTTCTGCTGCTCCCTCAGGGCACAGAGGCAGCAGATGGAGGAGGAACTCTCTGCTGTCCTGAGGAAGACTGAGGACTCCATCGCCCACCACTAGGCAGTGGAAGAAAGGGAAAACCAATCACAGGCAGTTGCAAAATATGTGACTACTGAAAAGGAGTCTTCGGCATCCTTCCGCAAGGCAATAGTGGAGTGGAAAGGCATGATAGAGGGGACACTTGAAGTGGTGAGGACTGGAGGCATGGGGCAGAGGTCCCCGATGTACCACCTCTTGTATGTGGTGGACGGTCCTTCCAATCTCCTCCCCATGTTCCAGGGGTGGATGCGGAAGACGACAACATTTTGTAAATAATTTTCTCTTTGTTATATTTTTGTGTGTTATCATTAGGGATAGGAAGTTGTGATTATCCAGTATCCGATACTGCCGGTATTTTGCTGTACCGGCAGTATCGGATTAATCTGGATATTGGGAGTACCGGTTCCCTGTGCCAGATTGTTTTAAATTGCAGCCATTGAAATGAATGGCCGCAATGTAAAAAAAGAAAAAAGAAAAACCCCAACCACTTTTCCCTCCCCTGTCCAGGCTGCGCGGGTGGAAGAGGGGACACCCCTCACCCAGCCTGCCCAACCTGGATTTTTTTTAAAAAAATTTTTTTCCTCCAAAGTCCCTGGCTCTGGGCCGCCGCTGGCGACTGCACCAGCAGGTAGGTACTAGGGTGATCCCTGGGGTGGGGGTGGTTTAACACCCCCCCCACCCCAGGGATCACCCTACCCCCCCACCCAAGGATCTCCTACCTTTGGCACTCCGGGTGGCGGCAGCACGGCGGCTTCAGCGCTGGCTGTGGCTGCCAGCTTCAGCGCTTACTAGGCCTTCCAGGGAACTTCTGGGTTTCCCTGGAAGGCCTAGTAAGCGCTGAAGCTGGCAGCCACAGCCAGCGCTGAAGCCGCCGTGCTGCCGCCACCCGGAGTGCCAAAGGTAGGAGATCCTTGGGTGGGGGGGTAGGGTGATCCCTGGGGTGGGGGGGGTGTTAAACCACCCCCACCCCAGGGATCACCCTAGTACCTACCTGCTGGTGCAGTCGCCAGCGGCGGCCCAGAGCCAGGGACTTTGGAGGAAAAAAATTTTTTTAAAAAAAATCCAGGTTGGGCAGGCTGGGTGAGGGGTGTCCCCTCTTCCACCCGCGCAGCCTGGACAGGGGAGGGAAAAGTGGTTGGGGTTTTTCTTTTTTCTTTTTTTACATTGCGGCCATTCATTTCAATGGCTGCAATTTAAAACAATCTGGCACAGGGAACCGGTACTCCCAATATCCAGATTAATCCGATACTGCCGGTACAGCAAAATACCGGCAGTATCGGATACTGGATAATCACAACTTCCTATCCCTAATGATAACACACAAAAATATAACAAAGAGAAAATTATTTACAAAATGTTGTCGTCTTCCGCATCCACCCCTGGAACATGGGGAGGAGATTGGAAGGACCGTCCACCACATACAAGAGGTGGTACATCGGGGACCTCTGCCCCATGCCTCCAGTCCTCACCACTTCAAGTGTCCCCTCTATCATGCCTTTCCACTCCACTATTGCCTTGCGGAAGGATGCCGAAGACTCCTTTTCAGTAGTCACATATTTTGCAACTGCCTGTGATTGGTTTTCCCTTTCTTCCACTGCCTAGTGGTGGGCGATGGAGTCCTCAGTCTTCCTCAGGACAGCAGAGAGTTCCTCCTCCATCTGCTGCCTCTGTGCCCTGAGGGAGCAGCAGAAGTCCCTCAATGCAGGGGACTCTGCCTCGTCCACCTGCTCTGCTGCCTCAGGGTTTGGGACTCAGCAGAGTCAAGAGGAGACCTGGAGGGGGAAGGATGGTGATGGCTCCTTCCTTGCCATCTTCTGCTGGCAGTAGCACCAGCAGAGAACCCCCCTGCCCCCCACTTCTGGGCCTTCGTCACCAGGGCCACACGGTGAATGCCCTTTATATGGGCAACTACCCCATATGTGGTCCCCTGGCCCTTCTTTGGAAGAGGAGCCCACCTCCACCACCTCGCTGGATGGCCCAGCCTCCTCCACCTTCACCTCCACCTTCTTCATCTGTGCCTTCCTGTCTGCCATCACACAACACAACACACACAAGACCCTAGGCCACACACACACGCCATTATTTTTATTATTATTAAAATATAATAATTATTATAAGCATTTATATAGTGCCAGCGATGTACCTGGTGCTTTACAAAAAAATAAGATAGACATGGTCCCTGCCCGAGAGATTACAATCTAAAGATGGGGAGGGGAGACAGGGAAGAGGGAACAGAGGGAGAGACAAGGGATGCAACATTCATGAGGATGCGAGAACTCAGGTACACTTTCTTGGCTTGGTTACAGTAAATTGGAAGTTTACAGTTAACAGGTGGGGGATAATCCTGGGTGGGGATGATTAGCAGGAGTTTGGAAGGGCAGAGCAGAAAAGGTGGCTTTTGAGGAGGGCCTTGAAGGTGTGGAGGGTGGGGGGCAAGGCGGACAAGGGCAGGGAGGGAATTCCAGGCATGCGGGGCAGCAAGAGAGAAGGGATGAAGGTGGTTGGGGGAGCAGGGGAGGCATGGGAGGGGATGGAAGAGGAGCGGAGTGCTCAACAGGGGCACGGAGGGAGATCAGGGAAGAGAGGTAGGGGGGAGAGAGGTTGTGAAGAGCTTTGTAAGTGAAGAGAGAGAGCTTGTGCAGAATATACTCAGGAAGAGGGAGCCAGTGGAGAGAGGAGAGGAGAGGCTGCACATGGTCAAGGTGACAGGCTAGGTGGATGATCCTCGCAGCAGAGTTTTGAACAGAGATGAGGGAAGAAATGTGAGAGCGGGGAGGCCAGCAAGGAGGAAGTTACAGTAGTTGAGGCGTGAGATGACTCGGGTGTGGTTGAGAGTTTTGGCAGAGGAGACAGACAGAAAAGGGTGGATCTTAGCAATGTTGTGGAGGGAGAAGAGGCAGGATTGGGTGATGGGGTCAATGTAGGGTTTGAAGGCAAGGTGCGAGTCAAAAATGCCAGTCAACCACACCAGACACAGCACAGCCTATCAAATAGTAGCTTGTCAAGTATCATTACTGGTATCGTGAGATCTTTTGATATCGTTACCATTATCGTGAGAACTTCATTTGCACATGGGTATCAATACCGATAACCTTAACGATACCAATAACAACAAGAATAACAACAAAAATGACTGTCATTAATAACGATAATGAAAATGATATTTTTCAATAATGAAAATAACGATAATGAAAAACGACGTGGGGCCCTGGTGCACAGCCCTATGAGACATGTCCAACATCGGCCATGCCTTCATAACCTCAAGGTTAGACTACTGCAATGTGCTCTTTGTGGAGCTGCCCTTCAGAAGCTGCAGTTGGTGCAGAATGCAGTGACCTACTCTTCAGTCGGGGTGGATCACTGGGAGCTCATTACACTTATACTCCAGAGTCTGCACTGGTTGGCAATAGCTTTCTGGGTACGATTCCAGGTGCTGGTTTTGACATACAAATCGCTAAATGGCCTGGACCCCAGGTATGTGAAAGACTGCCTCTTTCTTTATGTTCCATCATNGGCGGCCCAGAGCCAGGGACTTCGGGGAACTTTTTAAAAAAAAAAAATCCAGGCTGGGCAGGGTGGGTGGGGGGTGTCCCCTCTTCCACCCGCGCAGCCTTGGAGGGGGAGGGATTGTTTTTTCCCCCCATTGATTTCAATGGGGACACTGACAGTTCCCCATTGAAATCAATGCAGTAGATCCGGCACCGGTAAACTGGTTTTAATCCGGCTTTTTGCAAACCGGTAACCAGTAAAACCAGTAGCCATTTTTTTGCCAGATGTCCCATCCCTAGTTATCATAGTTAAAGATCTTTGTTTAGTAAATTATATATTTTACCAGTTGATTTTGATTTGTTTGTGTGGGTACACCAGAGAAAGAGAGAGGCTCTCTGGTAGCAGGCAGAGGTGGGTAGCATCTGAGGAGACATGCCATGGTTCTCAGCTTACAGACAGCACCCCAGGAAGGGCAGGATTTGCATGTGTATTTCATGGTCTGCCAGAGAGAGAGGGGCTCTTTCAGCAGCATCAGTGGGTGGCAGTGGAGGAGGAGGCTGGCTGATGGGCAGACAGTCAGGCACAAGTAGCAGCAGCAGCACCCAGAGACATGCCAGGGTCTAAACCTGCAGACAGCACTCCAGGAAGGACAGGATTTGTGTGTTATTTCATGGTCTGCCAGAGAGAGGTGGGCTCTTTCAGCAGTGGACATCAGCAGTTGGCAGTGGAGGAGGAAGCTGGCAGGCAGGTTGCTGCTTTCTAAACAACGTTCTTCGTGCTGTCTCCTAACATTGTCACCATGTCACACTCCCTTCCATTTCCGCATGGAATTGTCTTTTATCCCTAGAAAGGGTTGGATGGAACTGTCACTCTGAAGGGGAGAGTGATTTTTATCCTAGAGAGGAGCTCGAGGCCATTGGGCGGTCTATTATGAGCATGCCATGGTGGGCAGTTGGGCACAAGCAGGTTGCTGCCTTGTAAGCAAGGTTCTTCGCTCTGACACCAAACTTTCTCACCATGTCGCCCTCCCTTCCATCCCCACATTGGTTGGATGGAACTGTCACTCTCACAGGTGGCAGCTTGGTAGGAGCAGCAGCAGCAGGGCATGTTTCTGTGTGGGGGTGCCAGAGAGAGAAGGGGGGACTCTCTGGCAGAATGTGGCATCAGAAGAGCAGGCAGATGGCAGCTTGGCAGGAGCAGCAGCAGCAGGGCATGTTTCTGTGTGAGGGTGCCACAGAGAGAGAAAGAGAGGCTCTCTGGCAGCAGGAAGCAGCGGGTGGCATCAGAGGAGCAGGCAGGTGGAAGCCTGGCAGGAGTGGCAGCAGCAGGAGCAGCAGGGAATGTTTCTGTGTGGGGGTGCCAGAGAGAGAGGCTCTCTGGCAGCAGGTGGTGGCGGGTGGCATCGGAGGAGCAGGCAGGTGGCAGCTTAGCAGGAGCAGCAGCAGAGAGAATCAGTGCATGATTAGGTACACTGCATTCAATAATTGCGATAGGTGGTGTTGCAGGGAGGTAAACAGGCACATATGTTTCCATCTCATTCTGGTGGGTTTTCTGCTGGATGTGGGTATTGAGCATGAGCTCAGATGATCGCTCTCTCTGGTTCTGGCAAGTGGCAGCTTGAGCAGGATGTACCTCTCTCCCCCCACCCCTCTCTGTCTCTTGTCCTAGCAGTGGAAAACCTCTCTCTCTCTGCCTGTCTCTCTCATTCTAGCAGCAGGAAGATTATTAATTATTATTATTATTATTAACAAACATTTATATAGCACCAGTAGTGTACCTGGCACTTTACAAAGTAATAAAATAGACACAGTCCCTGCCCCTAGGGCTTACAATCTGAGAGACAGGAGCTGGGGGAGAGACTTAGGAAGGGGAACAGAGGGAGAGACAAGGGGTCTAACATTCATGAAGATGCGAGGTCTCAAGTGCACGTACTTGGCTTGGTTACGATGAGAATGACAGCAGGCAGGTCCATGTTGCAAGGATAAGGGTAAACCGATCGTAGGTATAGGAATAGTGGCTCAGCAGGATAAAGAGTCAGACAGAGCAGAGCGAAAGAGGTGAGTTTTAAGGAGAGATTTGAAGGTATGAAGGGAGGGGGCAAGGTGGATGTGGACAGGGAGGATTCTCTCTCTCTCTCTCTCTCATTCTAGCAGCACTGAGCCTCTGTCTCTCTCTCTCTCATTCTAGCAGCTGGGAGACTCTCTGACTCGTTCGGTCTCTCTATGGTCATGTACGGTGGGTGACAGCATCAACAGGAGCGTGTCTCCCTCTCGGTCTCTTGTCCTATTAGCGGGGAGCCTCTCCCTCTCTCTCTCTCTCCCCAACCACGTGTGACCCCACCCTCACTATGGGTCTATGGCCAGGTCAGGGAAATGCAGCAGCGGCAGGTTGACCTTCAGGAACAGGAGCTGCTCCACCAACCCAGCACCCAGCCTCGAACGGTGGGGACTCACAATGTCCCCTGCCGCCAAGAACACCCATTCACTGGGCACAATGGTTGATGGGCAGGACAGTAGTTCCTGTCCCACCCTGGTCAGGGCTTGCCATATTTTTCCCCTTCTCTGCCCAGTAGAGAAGGGGATCACTTCTGGGATCCACCACCGGCTCCTCAAGGTATTTCGCCACTGCCCACTTTGCAGTGTCAGGCTCCTGCTGCCTCAGTCTGCTGCTGCTGTCACCCTACACCCCAATTGCATGTGCTAATGCTGCCTGCCCTGAGGTAGTCCACTCAGTGTGGGTCATGGCCGAGGAACTGCTGCTGCAGATGCTGGGGGTGATCGCCGCCCTCGTGCTGCTGCTTTGCCCCTCCTGGCTGCCCTGTTGATGCCGCTGTCTAACCCCCTCAACTGCCAGCACCCTCTCCTCCAGAGCATGCTTCCTCAGCAAGTCTGCCATGCAAGCTGGCACACTCACCTTCACCCTGGGGCCCAGCATGGTGGAGAGTATGTATACCTCACAGGAACATAAGAAATGCCATACTGGGTTAGACCAATGGTCCATCTAGCCCAGCATCCTGTCTCCAATAGTGGCCAATCATGGCGGCTTGGGAGAAGCACCCAATAGGTCACAATGGGGGATCCATTCCCTTTTGTTTTCCCCCAGTTCCTGTCATGTTCCCTGATCCTGTCTGGCTAATAGCTGCTAATGGACCTATCGTCCAGAAACTTGTCCAAACCTCTTTTAAACTCAGCTATAGTACTGGCCCGAACCACAGCCTCTGGCAGTCGATTCCACAACCCAATTATACGCTGAGTGAAAAAATATTTTCTTTAATTTGTTCTAAACTTGCCACCCATGAGTTTCATGGAGTGTCCCCTAGTTCTAGTACTAGCTGAGAGAGTAAATAACTGCTGCTTGTTTATTAGTTCCACACCACTCATGATTTTATAGACCTTGATCATACCTCCTCTCAGTCATCTCTTCTCCAAGCTGAAGAGCCCCAACTTACCAAGCCTCTACTCATACGGAAGCCCTTTCATGCCCTTGATCATTTTTGGTGCCTTTCTCTGTACCTCCTTGTGGATAAGAGGGTCAAACCGCCTGATCATCCCGTCCTTCAACTTTCGTACCAGGACCATCACCTCTGGTACAAGCTGCCATCCCTCTCCCCCCCCATCTTGGTCCCTCAGGAAACCTTCCATTCTGCTGATGAGACTTTGGACCAAGGGGGTTATCTGGCCCAGGGTGGCAGTCGTCGCACTCAGGCTCTCCATCATGTCCTTCAAGGACTTAAGGACGTGCATGACCTGGGCTATCGTTGTCCACTCCTCCCCCCCTCAGTGGCCTTTACACTCCAATCTCCCCCTCTGAGACTACCTTGTGCAGGACCCAGCTCTGCTCCACCAGACTCTCCATCATGCTATAGGTGGAGTTCCACCTGGTGCTGACATCCTGCACAAGGCAGTGCTCCTGTGCCCACAGCTTCTCCCTCAAGAGCTGACCACCCTTCACGCTCTTGAGTACCCTTTAATCTTCCTGCCCTTCTCGATTAACAGGGTAAGGGGGATGCTGCTCCACTTGGTTGTCTTCTCCTCCAGGCCCAGGGCATCCCTCACCACCAGATGAAGTGTATGGACAACACGGGGGATGTGCTGGAATCCACCTTCTAGCACTGCCCTCCTCATGTTCACAGCATTATCAGTTACCACCACAAAACCCCTGGTGAATGGGGTTTCCTCCATTTTCCACCCCTCAACCATGGTGTCCAAAGCTCCCCTTATGTTGATGGCAGTGTGGTTCACATCAAAGGCCTGGGCGTGAAGCAGGGCCAACATGTATCCTGCCCCTTCACCCCTAATGCTCCTTCTCCTGCCAGCCAAAGCTGCCATCAGTGAGCCATCAGGGCCAGGTAGGCATGTTGTGCATTTTGGCTGCTCCAAATGTCTGTTGTGAAATGCACAGCTGCCCTGGCCAGTTACTCCCTCTCCGCTTCCTGGATGCCTGGTACAGGGAGGGCACCACCTGCCTGCTGAAGGTGGTGCATGAGGGAAGCTGGTACGGGGGTGCCAGCAGTGCCAACAGCCAGCAGAATCCCTGGTCCTCAACGATGCTTAATGGCTGAACATCCCAGGCAATCATCATCTCCCCCATGCATCAGGTGATCTTGATTGTAGCTGGATGATGCACTCTGCCATGCTGTAACTGCCCAAACCCCAGACCCTCCATTGTGGCCTGACGCTGCTGCTGTTGTTGCTGCTGCTGACAGGGGTTTGAGATGGGACCTGCTGCTGCTGTCCCTCCTTCCCCTTGCCATGAGCAGAGAAGGAAGGTTTGCTGCTGCTTGTGCTTGCTGAAGCAGCAAACCCACTCTTGTCCACAGTTTCAGATGTCTCTTGCAGCAGCAAAACCCCGTGCCAGGTCTTCAGGTGGAAATTTATGTCATTATTACTTAAATTCCCCTTCTTATTCCCATGGCACACTACCTTCCTACAGTGAAGGCAGGCCACCCAGCTGCTGTCACCTGCAATCACTTCCTTGAAGTGAGAAAGGGCCCTGGGGTGCCCTGAGCCCCTCGAGCTGCCACTGGGGGTCGCTGCCTTTGTCCCCAATGTGGCCACAGGAGGGACAACAGGAGTCTCCTCCACCTCCTAACTCCCCTTATTGCTGCCCAGCTCCATGACACCACCCATGCTGAAGCTGCTGCTGCTACCACCTTGTAGCATCGGAGGAGAGGATGCCCTGCTGCTACTAGGTGAAGCATGGGAGGAGAACAACAAACCTGGGGTTCTGTTGCCAAGGTGGGGCAGGATGCCCTCAAATACATCCTCCCCCATTTCCTCCAAATCCCTGGGGAGGGGTGTGTGTGCTTCGGGGTGGGGTGTTGTGCTGCTGCTGCACACACACACCTTGCCCATGGCTCTCTCCTCTAGTGTCACTGCTACTAGTGGAAGGCTGGGGCTCCAGCTCCCTGCCTTCCACAGATATCACACCCAAGATCTCTGCTGCAGCATGTTCCCCTGATAAGACTTGCCACCTTGAGGTGAAAAAAATCAGGTCTCTTCTGCTTGGGTGGTGGGCTGCCAGCAGTGGCAGCAGGCTTGCCAACTCACCCATGCGCACGTGCACAGCCTCTACCAGGGCCACCTGTCCCAGAGGCTGAACTAATCCTTCCCTTTCTAATTGTATATATACTATATGCTGTAATCTGCACACACAGTCAAATGTGAGATACAAAACCTAACCTAAACCTAACCTATCCTGTAATCCTAATATATATAATAAAACAGACTAGCCTAAATACCTATATAGTATCTAATCTCTCTCTATATCTAGGTCTCTCTCTCTCCTATCTAATCTCTATTGTTGACTTCCAGTATCAATTTTTTGACATTTTTGTTGATTTACTGACTTCTGACACCTATTTTCCTCCTGGAAAATCTACTTCTGTTCCCAGGAAATCAACTTCTGGTCCAGGAAAATCAACTTCCTGTCCTGATTATTTGTATTTCTGTCCCAGTTTTTCAGTTTTCCAACCTGATATACTGATTGGTAACTGGAAAATAAAAAGATCAGTAACAGTAATCAGTAAAAAAAATATATCTATTTTGGGGTAGCTGAGTACCCGATTGATACCCGGGTAAACCCATTGGGTACCCGATGTGGTACCCAAAAATGTTGGTATTAAATTAAGTACCTGTTTCAGCCCTAGGCTCCGAACCCACAGCTTGGGAACCTCTGCTACAACATTTGAACATTAGATGGTTTTACCTAAGCTGGGCCAAATCCAGCTTCTGTTGAAGCCAGTGTGAAAGTTTCCACTGACTTTCACCATAACCGGGTGCCAAGGTTTTGAATCTAAGAGGTGCTGAACACTCTGAACTCATGTTGAAAGGGAAAACTGAGTGTTGAGATTTTCAGGTCAGAAGATACTACCGAGATTAACACACCACTCGATATCTTTAAACATAACACTCCCAACTGGTTTACGGGGAACATGCAAGTTGAGATAGCAATGCAACTCTGTTCACATCCTGGGTTTACTGGGAGCCCAACGCATGGAAAAAACTATGTTCAAATCATTATGCTGCTTACACGTAATGCTCAAACACGTGCTGGGGCTATTTGCCACCCATTCAACATTACATTTAAAGATGCCCTCAGCCTTATGGCATGTTTTGATTCCCAGGACTCCTGTTTGTGAACTTCTGTGGTTTGGGATGATTAAACAGCAAGGCAAGCAGAATGTGTTCAAGTTATTTCCCAAGCAAGGTGATAATAATAGCTACGTTATACTACTACTGTAGAGTATGGATGCATAACTGATATTACAAGCTGCTGTCCCAAAATGATCAGAACTCAATTAGAGCTAACTATTCTTCTTGCATACCATTTGCAATTGAGTATGCATATCTCAAAATTGCTTAAGAGGGTCCTTGAAAGTTGAAACCTTAGACTAGGACTGAAACTTGATCTCATTTCTTGATTCTCATTGAAAATGAAGTGTCTTGATGAGAATCAAGGGGGGGGGGGGAATTGAGAAAAGCCCCAATCTCAACCATTTCTCGTCAAGTTTTTTTGTTGTTGATTAAAAAAGAACAAAAAAGAACTGGGTGCATTTTGTACATGCGCAGCCCTTTCCATTTTGGAAAAGGGCAGCTATTCTGCACATACACAGTAGCCATTCGGCTCATGCGCAGACAGTTGCCCCTTTTGGAAAAGGGTACACATGCGAAGAATGACCCAGTGACCATTTTGCGTCTGCACAGTGTTGTTTTTTTTAGTGAGAACATTAGAAGAATCTCAGAACTTTGGTGAAATCCTGACAAGATATCACTGTTTGATTCTCATGAGGTTCTCGAGAGAATCAAATTGATTCTTGCCTCAGCCCTATTTTAGATCATTTAATTTCTGTTATAGATCACAGTTTGTCAGGGCCTAATTAGGGTAGAGAGGGAACTGAGCCATGGAAAATTTCCCAGTAGGAGAGTGAACCCCAAAATATTGAATGACCAAAATATGACTGAAAAGGCCAATATTGGTCATTATGGGGTTGGAAATGAAAGCTAGAAAAAACAATCTTTGGACTTCATTCATGACTTTCATGCCCATCCCCTGTGCTGGTCATTGTATAGATTAAATCACAAGAACTCCTGTTTTATATTCAGCTGTCGAGAAGCAGATTCGTTCAACGGTTGGGTTGCTAACTGGAGACTAGGGTTCTTTTCCTGTTCTGACAGTCTCTGGGCCAGGAGGCATAGAGACTGTCAGAACAGGAAAAGAACCCTAGTCTCCAGTTAGCAACCCAACCGTTGAACGAATCTGCTTCTCGACAGCTGAATATAAAACAGGAGTTCTTGTGATTTAATCTATACAATGACCAGCACAGGGGATGGGCATGAAAGTCATGAATGAAGTCCAAAGATTGTTTTTTCTAGCTTTCATTTCCAACCCCATAATGACCAATATTGGCCTTTTCAGTCATATTTTGGTCATTCAATATTTTGGGGTTCACTCTCCTACTGGGAAATTTTCCATGGCTCACACTTCAGTTTGAATCTTGCCTTCTTATTGAAAACTGCAAAAAATAATTGCTAATATTTTTCATTTGGACAATGTCGGTGTGCAGCAAAGTTGTTAATGTCAACTAGTGCAACAGAAAGTTAAAATAATAATATTTAAACGTGAAAGTTGAAAATAGAGTAGTTGAAATTATTTGGGGGGAGCAACTACCATTAGTGAGTGTAGGCAAGCCGTTCAGGCTGCACAAAGACCATAGACATCGGAAAGCCAGAACTATATACAAAACAACATGCAAGTGTTTGTTTTTTAAGCAGAAAAGTGTTGTGTTTATATACATACCATTATTATTCTGCATAGTTAAAAGGGAGACATTTTTAAAAAAATAAATCTTACAGGTGTCTTGTCCAGAATTCCTCAGTTGTTTAAGGCTCCTCTTGACTTCGTATGTGAATGTCAAAGTGCTTTCAGTTAGTTAAAATGCTCCTTCCACTAATCCTTCATTATTGGCTTTCCTACAGTTTGGCCATCTGTTTCTGCTGGACCCTGATTTGTGTGATACTGGCATTGGGAAGTCTTGTCTCAGGTGGTTAATGGGAAAAAAAGAAATGGTGACATATGGTGGAAGGATGCTTAATCCAGCCGAGCAAAAGCAAATTGCACTACATAAAAGCAATTATAGTTATCTTTTATGCATTGAATATACCAGATGATTTTAAAACATTTTTTTAGGACATGCATTACAAAGAAAGTGTTTTGAATTGGAAAAATGCAGACTAGAAAACTGAGAATCTGCACCATAGACTCAAAATTGATTCCTAGTATTATGTGGGAAGGGCCACCATGAAAGATGCTTCTTCAGGCTTGCTTGCAGACTTGGTACCTGGGTAGTAGTTCTGACAGCTAGATCTGACCTCAAAGCAGGATCAGTCCATGTGATAAGCGCATCTGATGATGGTCAAGTCTGAAGAGGATAAAATTTGTATTCTTAGTTTAAAAAAAACAAATCAAAACCCTATGATCTGTTGGAAACTGAAAGTATGAAGATCATAGAACTGTAGGGTTGGTATGGACTACAAGCAGAGGTGTAGCAGGTAGCACATTTGCTACTCACAGGTAATAGCCACATTTTGGGGCACCCCCAACGGGCACTCAATAGGAGTGGTGTAGTGGTAATTTTAAAAGTGCAGGAACTCATCATGAGAACCTCCCCAAAGCCACCAAGGCTGCTGAGGGGGATCGTAGGAAAAGTGCCAGAGGTTCATTCCCTCATGTTTCTACTTCACTAAACCACTGCTCTAACATGTATACCCAGCCCTCATCAGGTGCCTGGGTGCCTGAAAATGCGGGCCTTTTTTTAAAAAAAATTTTTTTCTTTTTGTTGTTGTTTACAGTATCACATATACAGTATAACAAATCATGGTAAGCTACATAGTCTATATTTTCTTTTATATACCTCATTCTATTATGTAAGGCGGTACTTTCAAAAATACCTATAAAATAATATTGTTCTGTAATTCTTTGGAAGTTCTTCTTCTTCAAAATGGTAGAAATGATCAGGGACCAAATGGCTTCCAAGTCCTCTTTTTTACCTTCTTGTTCTGCCATTAATTACCCTCCGTCGAATAAGCGGCGGCGGGGCGGTTGTCGCACCCCCCGGCCTTCCAGGAAATAAGGCAGGACAGAACAGGAACAAGTGCTGAAGATTTGCAGTGCTGGATACACAGCGCCGCCAGAACTGTCAGCGAGGCTTGCCCTTGGCAACCCTTGCTGAATGCGCAAAGAACGCCCTCTGATTGGCTGCTGGGAATAGTGGCCCTTCACACGTGAGGTGGACAGCAGCAAGTTGAATCATGTTCCCTGCTCAGTCCAGGATAAGCAGTGAACAGAGCAGCAGTGGCCTCGCGCACCCTGTTGTGAGAATCCTAGGCCAAGGAGTTGTGGGTCAGACAGCCAGGAGTGGCATGGGATGCACCAGGAAGTGTGCCCCCAGACCCGGGACAGCAAGGCTGGCTGGGAGTGAGGCCCAGCAGGAAGTGGTGGGGGGGCAGAAGCGGGTCGAAGCGGCAGTGAGCTGCAGAACACGGGGCCCAAGGGCCCGGCCGGCAAAAGGCCAAAAAAAGGAGTGGCCTCAGCCCCCCCCAGAGGCGGGCACTGCCCTAGAGCGCCTGACCACTTGTGAGGCCCTGTTTTTCGGTGCTGGGCCCAGTGCCGTGGTGAGGATTCCCACACAGGAGGAATCAGGAAGCAGGGATGGGCAAAGGGTACCATGGGTAGGTCCCTCTGGGGGGACCACAGAAGGGGGATTGAGGGGGGCTGGAGCTGGGTTGCCCACTCCAGTTCCAGTAATTCAGGCCTTGGGCAGGGCCATCTCCTCAGATGGGAGTGGGGAGGACGTGGGAGAGCGGAGTGAAAGTTGGATGGAGCAGAGAGAGACAACCCCCCTTGGGGCCTGGTTCCCCGCCATCGTCACCCCGCATGCTTTGCTGATGAGCTCCCCCAGTGCATCGGCGGAGAGGGAAAGGAGGGAATGGCTACCCCCTCGAGACCACAGCCCCCCTCAGTCAGGTAGAGATGGAGGTCTGGGAGGAGACATGGGCCCAAACGAGATTGACAAATTGCAGGAAAGGGGTCCTCCCCCACCGCAGTCTAATTACAGGCCATGAGAGGCAAAAAGGAGCAGTGAGTGCAGGACTGGAGGATCTGCACATTCTCGCGAGAATCACGGCATTGGAACAGGCCCTGGCGGACAGGAATGAGAGGGGTGTGCCACTGGCGCAGAACCCCAGGGTAGAGCCAGGCATGTGCCCAGGGGGAGATGGGCCACTGCTGGGTCATGGGAACGGCACATGGGGGGGAAAATATGATCCCCCTTCCCCCAGCATGCCTTGGGTATGGGTGGGGCCACGGCTTCCTCCAAGGTGTGGCAAGGTGTCCCCGGGGTCAGTAATCAGGCTGGGAACACTAGCGGAGTGGGGTTTAAACCCCATTGGCAAAACGGCCCCCACAGTACCTCTGGTGGAATGGGGGCTGAGTACAAGTTGCCCCCCTAGTCATGCCGGGACCTGGAACCGCACGACCCTCGGTACCAATGGGAATAGCTTCGTGGAGTTCAGGCGTGGAACCAGGCCTGCCGCAATCCCATCAGGAACTCCAGGTTTGGTCACAGGAATCTTTGGGCCAGGTAGGGCAAGCGGAGATGAGACTGTGCTAGCCAGCCCCTGGGGGGGGGCTTATTCAGATTTATCTGCGTCTTTAGGTGAGCACCTGTTACCTGCCATGAGGGAAAAGATTTGGAGCGGGGATTACGTTGATTCATTTGCCCTCCTCTTCAGTGATCCCATAGTGGATCCTGGGGAGGATGATGAGAAGAAAGAAAAGGACAAGAGGCCTAGAGCAGACAGGAATCGGGCCAACTGGACTGTGGCTTATGCAATTTACCATGGGGTACAATTGGAAATGTTCCCTGACAGAGGCGTGGTCTTACAAAATATGGGGAGATAATACATAGGGCCTATTAGACCACACACACACTCAGGTATGATGAGGCTTTCAGGTACCGGGCTTCATTCACCTCGGGACTGAGGTGGGACACTCATGCACGCGACCTATGGTTAAACTGCGTGAGTGATGCCACGGGAGCCCCCAGAGCTGATAGCGGACACCTCTTAGTAAAGGGGGTGGTTCCAGTAAATGACCCAAATAGGGCTTGGGGGAAGCAGAATGCAGTGGCAAACGTTGGGCAATGCTGGGAGTTTTCTCGCACGAGCAGATGTTCCTGCCCATCGTGCAGGTTTCACCACACCTGCTCCTCTTGCGGGGGATATCATGCTACAACCTCTTGCCCCAGACCCAAGCCCAGCTTTAAGGCAAAGGGTGAGGTCAGTGGGGGTGGGAAAGGAAATCAGGGGAGTGGAGGCACAGGGGCGGCTGGATAGAGCCCCAACGTCAGTTAAGGTGGAGAGGTTGGCAACGGCCCTGCAATCACATCCCAACAGGCAAGAGATTTAATACATGGTTATGGGTTTTAAGGAAAGGTTCCCAATACCAGCGGGATGTGTATGTCGGGGTAGAATTTCCCTCAATCTGAGGTCTGTCATGGGGATGGAAGAAGTGGCAGCAGAGAAGATCCGGAAGGAAGTCGTGGAAGGTAGAGTAGCCGGATCATTTGCCACCTCACCGCTGCCTGACATGGTCTTTTCTCCATTGGGCATGGTTCCCCAAAAGGCCCCCAGGAAGTATCAATTGATTCATCATCTGTCCTTCCCATGGGGTCACTGTTAATGATAGCATTCCCCAAGGGCCTTATGTCTGTCCACTACGCATCCTTTGATGCGGCAGTGGCCTTAGTAAGAGAGTTTGGAAGCAGGGCGTTACTGGCAAAGTGCAATGTGAAGTCTGCTTTCCGTTTTTTGCCAGTGCACCCAGACAGTTTCTCGCTTTTGGGTTTTCATTTTCAGGAGGGATTTTACTACAACAAGGCCATGCCAATGGAATGCTTTATTTCATGCTCAGCCTTTGAGCGCTTTAGTTCCCTTATTGAAAGGGTGGTGCGGCGAGCAGCGGGAGGGGGAGGCATCACAAAATATCTTGATGACTTCCTCTTAGTTGAGCGAGCTGGCATGAACGAATGCACCAAATTAGTGGGCACCTTTCAGAAGGTGGCAGGGCACTTGGGCATCCCATTGGCAGAGGAAAAGACCAAGGGACCTAGCACAGTTCTCACATACCTAGCCATAGAGCTGGATACTGTAGCGGGAGTGTCCTGTTTACCTACAGACAAGATTGAGGCATTGACCCTCAAGCTAGGAGTGCATTACTGCAGTTAAGATCACAGTTAGACAGCTTCATTCAGTGGTAGGGAGTTTGAATTTTTCTTGCAGGGTCAAAACTCCAGGTAGGGCAGTCGTGACCTGACTGTACAGTAAGCTTGCTGGTGAACCCTTGCCCCTTTACCACATAAAGGGTGAACAACGACATGAAGGATGAACCGCGTGTATGGCTCAAATTTCTAGAGGAATTTAACAGGATTAGAGTATGAAGAGAGCAGCTATTGCTTGAAGCTGAGTTGCAGGTTCATTCGGATGCGGCGGGCTCTCTTGGTTTTGGGGTATATTTTAGGGACAAGTGGTGTGCAGCCAGGTGGCCTCATGAATGGATTGCTGGAGGTATCACAGGGACCTCATGTTCCTTGAGTTATTTCCTATTGTGGTGGCAGCAAAATTGTGGCACGATCAGTTGGCTGACAGAGTGGTCCTGTTCTGGTGCGATAACCAGGCAGTGGTTCATATAATCAATACGCTCCCATCACGTTCACAGTGGGTCATGGGGCTTGTTCGGGCTTTGGTTATGACCTGCCTTCAGCATAACATCTTATTTCATGCCAAACACGTGCCTGGACTCAAGAATGAGATCATGGACGCTCTCTTGATTCCAGATGGAGAATTTCTGTTTACTGGCACCTCAGGCCAACCAGAACCTGGAGCCTATGCCTGTGGCAACGTGGAACCTTGGACTGTAGAGCTCTGCTCCTTGGTACAGGACTCCTTGGCTGTACGGACTAGAGCAGCTTATGCCAGCGCGTTTCAAGCATTTCAGCATTTCCGTGCGCAGCAGGGATGAACTCTGGGTTTCCCGATCCACAAGGTGCAGATGTTACAGTTCGCTATGGCCTTGAGAAGGGAAGGGTTGGTGGCACGCACCATTGCCGGGAAATTGTCCACAGTAGGTTTTATGAGCCAACTTGCTGGGCATCAAGCGCCTGATAGAGGTTTTTTCACCCGCAGATTACTAGAGTCATGGACGCGAGAGCAGCCAGCTAATTCCTATGGCAGGTTACCCATCACTCCCCTTCTTTTACTTAACATTGTTGGTGTGCTACACCAGGTTTGTTACAATAAGTTCGATGAATGTATGTTCGCAGCACTTTTCAAATTAGCGTTTTTGGGGGAATTCAGGGTTAGTGAGTTAGTGGTTGAGTCAGCCAGGGATACGTCAAGTAGGGCATTAGTGGTGGACGATGTTCAAATAGTCACACAGGAACTTATCTTGCAACTACGCAAGTCAAACACAGATCAGCGGGGAAGGGGGCAGATAGTTAGGTTAGCAGGGCGGGAGATGGCAGGTTATGCCCGATCTGATCAGTAGAGGAATTTTTTAAAATACACCCACCGATCGGGGGAACATTCTTTTGCCATGGGAACAGGTTACTGGCCACTAGGCGCCAGTTCGTGTCAGTGTTACGGTCAGCATTGTCTCAGCTGCAGCTCCCGTCTAGGGAACATGGATCTCATTCATTTAGAATAGGGGCAGCTACGTTTGCAGCCCAGATGGGCATGCCTGGTAGGGACATCCAAGCAATTGGCCGTTGGCGGTCACATGCTTACCGCGCGTATGTACAAAGGGACCTGATGTCCAATGCATGTTACTTTCTTTATCATGTTCCATTGGCAAATGACGCCAGGCGGACGAGAGTGTTAAGATTTGGATCTGTGGACATAGCTTGGTGCGTTGGGCTGCCAAAGCGATGAAGAACACTAGAGGGGATCCCAACTGGGGCTGTCTGCTGTGGTGGAGATTGACTGGCAGGGAAGGAGTGGGATGAAGTGGCATCAGTTGATTCCGGAACTCACTTGTCAGGCATGGGCCAGCAGGCCCAATATTTTGGTGATACATCTCAGGGAAAACGATTTACCAACGTTAAAAGGGGTACAGTTAGTTAAGAACGTAAAAAGTGATTTATGGGTGATAAAGCAAGCATTCCCAGGGGTAAGGTTGATTTGGACAGAGTTAGTTGAAAGGGTTACTTGGGGAAAAAGGGGTACCAGCTAAGAAAATCGATAAAACAAGGAAGACAATCAATAGGGAAGTTAATGAGATGTACCTGCAAGTTTTGCGGGATAAGATACTCAATTGTCTTGGATAGGTGTGGGGACAGGACCCGTCCGAGGGTATCGGTAGTTCCTGAGTGGCAGGGGTCCAGTATCAGTTCTGTTAGGGTAAGTGAGCATAGGAGTCATCTCCTTAAGAGATGGGGAAGGCACGCTCATCATGATTGCAGGGTATGGCATGCGTAGTGTCATTTTCCCTGGGAAGGGTTGACCTGGAATGGTGGTAGGGCATTGTATGGCCGCCCACCTGTAGGCACCCTAATCCTTACTGAAGTCCGAAAGGACTAAGTCCTTGTTGGCCACGCGCTAAGCACTGGACAATGGGGAGATGTTATGGTTGCGGGGAGGTTATCGAGGGTACATTGAAACCTCCTCGATGTTTAAAGTTTTCAATGAGTTACTGTTGATACTGGACCTTGACTCACAATAGGCGATGTCACCCCCTCACATAATCAGTTGGAATTATTTGGATCAATAAAGGGTGCGGCCATGTTAAATCCATATAATGATGCCCTGTCTAATTTCTGGGGGGTACGTCGACAATTTCTCCATCGTAAACAAGTACCAGACCCGGCTGATTCAATTCTTGTTATAGTGGCAAGGGGCCAACGGATTTCCAGTGTCTAGTGATTATGTATGCAGCCGCTAAACATAGCATTTTACAAGAGTCTTGATGTGACTTCAAGGTAAGATTCACCAGATATATCCCTAATAGGGCAATCTCCAGCTTGAAAGGTACTATAGAGCCATTAACCTTGTTGACAAAAGCTCATATTTGCTTCTAAAATTCCTTAACATATACACACTCTCAGAGGCAGTGTTGAAGCATTCCCTGTTGATCACAGCCCTTCCAACATATTCCCCTTCCATGGTTCTCACCAAATTTTAGTTGAGCTGCTGTAATATAAAATCTAGTCATCATTTCAAGTGGAGCTTCCATAAGTTCAAGTGCAGATGCACAGCCGTGCATATGCTTCCAGATTTGTTTAATCTCTACCTCAGTAAATTGTCTTTTTAAGTCCTTTTCCCATTTTAGAATGTAGTTATTTGGTTTTGGATATAAGAAAACCTTCAATTCTTTGTAGATTCTAGATAATCTTCCTCTTGATCCTGCGAGTTCAAATAGGACTCTCTCAATTCCAACAGTATCCCTACTGAAGCGATCCAATAGCTCTGGGGCCATGAACACCCTCTTCAATTGCAAGTATTGAAAGATCTCAATTTTAGCCTGTATTAATGTTTCCAATTCTTGGATAGACTTGCGTTTCCATTTGTAAAATAGCTGATGTGCTTTATTTATCCCTTTCTCTTCTAATTGTTTAACTAGTTTAGACGCAATATCCCCTTTCTGCATACACACCCTCTTTACTGACAAAAAGAGAGATGCTTATGGCTTATCCCTTAATTTTTTTGTATAGATCTCCACGCTTTAAGTAAGGGATTTGCAAAAGGATGCTCCTTCCTTAGTCTCACTGATAATGCCCCTTCATCTGTTAAGGCCTCCTTAGGGACGTTCACCTGTAGAAAATCTGTCCATTTTAGGCCATTCTGGTTGTTTACTCATGATACCAGTCTTGCATTGTGACCAATACTGCTTCCTTATGGTATAGTCTCAGGTCTGGTATATTTAAACCCACACACACACATCCAAAGGTTTTTAGCATTGTATCCATTTTCCTGACCACACTAGCTCCTTCACAAGCACTTCCACTTGTCTAAAAAAAGAAGGTGGAAGATCTATTGGCAGGGCCATACATTTATAGGAAAACTTTGGTAAAGCAATCATTCAAAATAAGTTCATCCTTCCCAGCCATGAACACATCAGATTTTTCCAACCTTCAAATTCCTTCTGAATTTGCTTGAGAATTGGGGGGGAAATTTTACATATAAGTCTTTACAATCAGGAGTTAGTATTACCCCTAAATATTTTATTCCTTTAGGAATTTCTGGAAAGGGCAAAATTTCTTTAATCTGTTCTGTCACTAGTGTAGAGGGAGCAAATATCAACAAATATGATTTTTCTTTGTTCATTTTACAACCCGAGATTTTACCAAAGCTCTCTTTAGTTTGTAGAAGGGGAAGTAGCAATTCCATTGGGTTCCCAAAAAATAAAATAAAATCAGCGCAAAGGGCCAATTTGTACTATTCATCTCCAATTTGGATGTCCTTGATTTTTTCATTTTGTCTTATTGCTACCGCTAACCCTTCCAGGGCAATATTCATTCAGGCAGCTAAAAAAATCATTGCACAGCATTGGAAGGACACTAAAGAACTTACAGAAGGCAAATGGATGAACATGTTGTGGTACCAATGCAAAAAGGGTCAGTGAATCTTTTGGACAAAAAGGAAGCCTTCACCACGAAATGGTTTCCATGTGTACGTGTCATGAATAACGCAGAACTGCCTGCAGGTGAATGAGCATACCTTTTTGATTATTATATCTAAAAAAGGAAAGGAAAACAAACTCTTACTTGAATCCAATTGTTTACATTGTACGAATTTGTTGATGTTGAATTATTTGGTTTTATTTTGTAAAAGTTATATTTACTGATAAAATAAAAAACTCATTACAAAAAAAAAAAGTAGAGGGGAGAGAGTGCACCCTTGTTGTGTCACCCGATGCAAATAAAATGTTTCAGTTCTCTTCCCATTCATTCAAAGGCTACACCGGGTTGACATAAATTGCAGAAATCCATTTAAGGAAATTGCCAGATAACCCTAATTTCTTTAATATGGCAAATAAATAGGAAGGGTCCAAATTTTTTTTAAAAAAAATCAAATACCTTCTCTGCATCAGGGGATATGATCATTGCTGGATTTTTAGCTTTCTTTTTAGAATGAATTAAATTGACCACTTTATGTATATTGTGCATGCCCTGTCTCCTCGGCTCAAATCCAGCTTGCTTGTGATGTTTAATTTTGCCAGCAACTGCCTTGACTCCAGTTGCTAAAATTTTTGCAATTTTTTAAAAATTGTGGTTTAATAATGAAAGAGGCCTGTAGCTGCTACATTTTTCCACTGGCCTTCCAGGTTTGGGAATTACTGTAACTTGGGCATCATAGAAAGACAGAGACATGATTCCAGTGGTCAATATTTTGTTAAACACATTCGCCATATGAGGGCGTAACCTTCTTGCAAATGATTGATAAAATTTGCTAAGAAATCCATCAGGCCCATTAGCTTTATTATTTTGCATGCTATCAATTGATTCCTAGACTTCTAGTGGGGTAATTATCTCGCTGGATTAGGAGCAGTAGGGGAAGAGCGCGAGGGGATGGAGGCCCCGTCCAGTCCAGCTTTGTGGGGGGAGTT
Source organism: Sphenodon punctatus (assembly GCA_003113815.1). Classification (NCBI taxonomy): domain Eukaryota; kingdom Metazoa; phylum Chordata; class Lepidosauria; order Sphenodontia; family Sphenodontidae; genus Sphenodon; species Sphenodon punctatus. The sequence continues at coordinate 10,433,226 of QEPC01005822.1, forward strand.
TCAGGAAGTGGTGCCGGCTGATGCGGCGGATGTCCTGGGGTCTGTGAGGGCCACGTGTTGTGAACTAGATCCGTGCCCGTCCTGGTTAGTAAAAGCTTCCAGGGAGACGTTGGGGACGGTGCTGGCGAGGGTAGTGAACGCGTCCTTGCAGCAGGGGAGGTTGTCGCCCTGCCTCAAGGAGGCTGTGGTGCGCCCCCTGCTGAAAAAACCATCTTTGGACGTGGATGCGCTCGCCAGTTACCGACCTGTCTCTAACCTTCCCTTTTTAGGGAAGGTTATTGAGCGGGCGGTGGCACTCCAGCTCCAGGTGCATCTGGATAGCATCGGTTTCCTAGACCCTTTTCAATCTGGGTTCCACCCCGGCTATGGCACTGAGACGGCGTTGGTGGCCTTGGTAGATGACCTCCGCCGGGAGATGGACACAGGATGTTCAACATTTCTTAACCTGCTAGATCTCTCGGCCGCTTTTGGGGGCTGCTATTGAGGTGGCTGCATGACCTGGGGGGTCTGGATGGGACTGTTCTTGAATGGTTCTTCTCATTCCTCTTGGGGAGGAGCCAGTGGGTGGTGCTGGGGGAGGAGACATCGTGCCCCCGCGCCTTATTGTGTGGCGTTCCGCAGGGTTCTATCATGTCTCCATAATTATTTAACATATATATGCATCCCTTGGGGGAGGTCGTGAGAGGGTTTGGGGTGCGGTGTCACCAGTATGCTGATGATACTCAGCTGTACCTCTCCTTTTCAACTGACCCAGAAACTGCTGTCTTGTTGTTATCTCAATGTTTGGAGGTCGTGGCGGAATAGATGCGCCTGAGCAGACTGAAACTCAACCCCGATAAGACGGAGGTGATGTTGGTGGGGAGAGCGAAGGAGGTAGTGGCCCCCCTGGTTGGGGGGGTTCGCCCTCCTATAGCTCAGCAGGTTCGGAGCCTGGAGGTGATACTGGACGCAGACCTCCGCCTGGAAGGGCAGGTGGAGGCAGTCACTAAGGCTGCCTTCCGCCAGTTGTATCTGGTGCAGGCTGCGTCCGTTCGTCTCCGGCCCGGACCTGGCCTCCCTCATCCATGCCTTCGTCACCTCGAGGCTAGACTACTGTAACGTGCTCTACGTGGGGCTTCCCTTGTTCCTGGTCCGGAGGCTGCAGCTACTGCAGAATGCGACGGCTCATCTCCTTATGGGGATGGGGCATCGGTAGCATATTACACCTGTGCTCCGAGCTCTGCACTGGTTGCCGATAGTGTGCCGAGCCAGGTTCAAGGTTTTGGTTTTGATCTATAAAGCCCTACACGGCCTGGACCCCTCATACCTCAGGGATTGCCTCACTCTCCATGCCCCAGAATGGCTCCTTTGGTCTTCTGGGGGTGCCTTCTTGGAGGTCCCCCATGTTAAGTGGGGGGCTACAATGGAGAGGGCATTCTCGGTAGTTGGGCCGGGCCACGCCTTTGGAACTCCCTTCTGGAGGAAGCTCGCCTAGCCACTAGCCTGTTGACATTCCGGCGAAGTTGCAAAACCTGGCTGTTCACCCAGGCCTTTGGGGAGGGTGGGAGGGGAGGGTGAGGGCTTTTTAGCTCCCCCACCTGACTTGTTATTTATTATATATTTATGATATTTAGCCCTGTTTTAATATTTTAATATTACTGTATGAAATGTTTTAAATTGTTTTTATTGTATTTTACTGTTGGAAGCCACCCCGGGCTGCTTTGCAGGAGGGGCGGGGTACAAATCCATTAAATAAATAAATAAATAAAATTCAAGACGACAATTTGGGAATTGTTCAATTTTGATAAAATATTGTTTAAAAATTTGTTTATTTCCCCAGGATCCAGATTAGTGGAAGAATACAATGTTTTATAGAAGCTCAGAAATTCTGCCTGAATTTGATCCTACTCCAGCACCGAAGTTCCATCTTCCCACATGATATTAACTTTTTGTTGTTTAGCTTTTGCCAACTTTGCCAATGCTTTAATTGTTTTATTGTTATAGTAATAAAATTGTATATGCTTCAGTTGTGTTTTTACTTTTTCCATTTCCACTGTATTGATCATTTCCCTAGCCTTAACTATTTGCTTTTGTAAGTAAGCAAGTTTATTATTAGGCATCAGCTTTTGCCATAGTCAGAAAAAAATAAGCAAAAGTAAACAATAAAATATAGTATACACAATAAGAACATACACGGAGATCTCCAGCAAAAATACAAATACATAAGCGTTATGGAGCAAAAACAGGAGGAGGGAAAGACTAAGAAAGCATGGTGCTACAAGTCCTGGCAGCCAGGAAGGCAAATGTAGCAGTTGCCTTTGTGGTAGTTTTGTCCTGATCTGCTAACAAAATTATAATTTTCTGGAGAGCTGGTAAATATTCCCTCCCCTTTAAAATTGGGGCAAGCCATGTTTGTCTTAGATCCTCATAGAGGGGGCAGTCAAAGAGGAGATGTTTTAAATCATCCACTATCAAGTTTTCACATGGACACAGCCTATTCCCATAAGGGACATTAAGGTATCTCCCTCGTACAACAGCGGAATCAAACAGTTGGAACAGAGTCATCGTAAAGGCTCTACATATCAGAGGTTCTACCAGACTATCCAGATAGGGTTCGAATAGCTTAATATGCTGCAAGCATGGTGCCACCCTCCAAGCCAATATTACCGCCAAATCATCCTGCTTGGAAATATCACCTGTCCTGAGCTTGATGAGATTTTTCTGCAAGGTAATATTTTCCCCCCAAAAGCAGGAGACTGAGAGCCCAGACTACCTCAGATAACTAAATATTTTGGAGATGCACAGGGCGGGTAGCAGTAGCTCAGACTGATTAGCTACCTTTACTCAGTACTGAAGGGCCACTTGCCAGCCTAGACAGTCAATTGCCAGGGTACTTGTCTCCACCCCGACAATGGCTGCTGGAACACTCGATGGGATCTTTAACAATTTCCTCAGAAATTTATTTTGAGTAATCTCCAGGTCTGAAAATTCGAGCCAGGCATGATCTCCGAGCCAAAGGTCAATAGGGATTGTACCTTAGCTCTATAGACATTCAGAATAGAGGAGGTATTAACCCCAGGGGACCTCACAGCAAGCTGGAAAATTCCATTTGCAACGACAGTGGCCTTTAAGGCTATCAACTTCAGTTCTTATGTTTACCCCATGATCTATTATTGGTAAGTACCGTGCCAAGATACACGTAGGAATTAACCTGGGCAAATTCTTTTCCCTTAATGATCCACTTGTGCCTGGGAGCTTTTCTCTTGCCCAACACGATAATCTGTGATTTTTGCGGATTCATTTCCAGTTCATTCTCTGCACAATAAACTATTAGGCTCTCCAGCTGGTTACACAAGCCTTTTTTTGTTTGCGACATTAGGACAATGTCGTCCTCATACATCAATGTGGGCAAAGGTCTGTTCTTAACCTTAGGTGGATGGTCAGCAGATGCCAATAAATTTGCAATAAGATCACTTAGATAGAGATTGAATAGAATGGGGGCAAGGATGCATCCCTGCCTAACCCCCTGCAGAATGCAAATAGGCATGGAAAGTTTCCCCTCGGATGCCAACTTGATTTTAGCAGAATTGTTAGCATGAGCATAAATGAGAAAGGCCAAAAGGTGGTCATCCATACCCAGTTTATGCAACCTGCTCCAAAGTTTAGATCTGGGAACCGAATCAAAAGCTTTGCGAAAATCAATAAATGCAAAAAAAAGCATTCCTGCCCTAATCTTCAAATATTTGGCCATTACATGAGATATAACAAAACAATTGTCCAAGGTGGAAGCATTTTTCCGGAAACCAGCTTGTTCCTGGGGAATAATATTCTGTCCATAAGCCCATGCCTCCAGATGGCAAAGAAAGAATCTGGACTATACCTGCCCTATAACTGGAAGGAGACGGATAGGGCGGTAACATCCCGGGTCTGTAGGATTACCTTTCTTAAAAATCGGTACTATCATAGATAGGCCCCATTCGGGAGGTATTTTCATAGTTTTGTTAATTTAGTGCTTCCACTCTTTGCAGGTCTGAATAAAGTTCTTTTACTGCTTCCATGTTTGTTTTTTTCAAGTGGGAAAACAGAGCAATCAGTTTGCCCTGTAGAGTGACCTTAGTCACCTCCCAAAGTGTGGCAGTTGAAGTGACTGAGCCCACGTTTAACTCAAAAAACTCCTCGATGTCCTTCTCAATTGTTCTATATAGGATTCTCAGGATAGTGACCAAAAGATTGTAAGCCCTAGGGGCAGGGACCGTGTCTATTTTACTACTTTGTAAAGTGCCAGGTACACTGCTGGCGCTATATAAATATTTGTTAATAAATAAAATTAAAATAATAATAATAATAATAAGCATGCTGTCATCTCTGGGGCAGGTGCTTGAGTGGGGCCCTGCTCTGCTGTTGAGAAAAGGTCTCCATAGGAAGTACATGCCCAGGGAGCTAATCTTGCCCATGGGAGGGGGAGCAGTGCCCCAATCCCACAGAGTCTTGCCATGCCATTGCTGCCCTTGGTTTTTTGCAGAGGAAACTGCTGTGACTTTAGTATAAACAGCCTGCTACAAAGTAATGCAAAATCCTTCATTAAATTACCTCTCTCCAAATCCCGGCAAGCCACTGTGTGAAAACTTGACACTTTGGTTTTGTAAGCAAGCACCAGAATGCCGATTGTTAAAAATTGGGGTTATGTAGGGTGGGGTAATGGATTTTTCTTTTGTCTTTCAATAATTCATCCTTTTCAAACAGTTTTCAAGTAGTTTATGTTACAGGAAATTTAATGTGATTTGTGTTTATACTGAGAGTGATTACTATGAAGATTTTATATATTCAGTTTGTGTGTGTGTGTTTGAAGATACCAGCACCGTAAACTATAGAAACAGACTTTTCAAATAAGAGAAATAACACCAATTGCAACATCAGCATGACTAGTTGGGCAGAAGCACTTCAGTCATATCCCATGATGCAAAGGGTCCTATACAACAACCACTGCCTCATTGGGTGTAAGCAGATTGACAGCACCGCTGGGTCACTTCCCCCCTGGACTGACTGGTCCATCTGAAGACGGCTTGCCAGATGTTGAAGCCCCATAAATCACCCGCAGAAGTATAACAATAAGATCCCAACGTTTCGCCAGGGAAAACTGGCTTCTTCAGGAGTATTTTCAAACTTCTTTCTCTAGGATAACATTCTTTGGCAAATCTAAGAATACAGAGGTAACAGTACAAAAACATAATTTAACAGCAATCAAACAATCTCAAAAACCCTTTCAGAGGGCCAATCAGTCACTTGGTGAATTAGATAACAAATACAAAAAATGACCAGCAGTAAAATAAAAACTTAAGCCATCAGGGAAATCCCTTTCATCCAGTATTTACATATCAATAAACAATAAAGACCACACAGAAAGATTAACTCATAATGCTAATAGTTATAAGTCTCTAAACGGATACAATAGTATAAACAACACATGCAAGCGTGCATGTATAAACGCGCCCACCTGCAGCAACAATATCCAAGGAGCAAAGTAAAGAGCAAGAAAGTAGCTCAAGAGAACCCCCTCATACACAGAGTGAACAGCTAAAAGTAATTAACATAAGACTTACTGGGGCCAGAAAAATGTTGGCTACTTCCTCATAGGCTAAACAGCCTTCCTTTGGGAATCCGGATTTCACAACTAGCCAGCTTCAGTTCATGACTATAGGAGGGGGAAAGGAGGAAAATGAAAAACAAAGGAACTACAGCTCGAAATACATGCCAAACGGCAGTAAGGAGGAGCCAAGGCAAGCCACATCTGTTAGTCAGGCAGAAGGTGCTTGCCTACCTTTCCAGCAGTAACCCAGGAACCAGAATGGGAAGCAGAGGAGTGAATTTTAAAACACTCAAATGCCCCCAAAGGAAGCCAAGCAGGTTCACAAAAAGGAAAAAACTCTAAGGGCAACCGCCCATCCTGTAAGGCATAAATTAAAACCCCACCAAAACAAGGGTAAAAAAAACTCCTTTGAGGAAAAGGCACCGCTCCTGATGGCGCTACAGCTCAACTAGGGCTATCAACATACTAACATATAAAGCCTCCATATGCCTCCCAAAGGGCCCTGGGAATCTACTGTCTTCCCTCACACTAATTAAAAAAACAATCTAAATGGCTAATACTTAATAGCTGGGCTCCTGTAATTATCTAACAAATGCAATTAGCTATGCCAGTCACCTGTGGTAGAGGGAGTTCCTGCAGCTAAAAAAAAAAGCACAACCCCAAAGGGTCCAAGGGATGTAAAAGTGCAAGCCTTATAACGGACAAAACCCAGAACCCCTCCAGCAGGACAGCATCAATCAGAGCAACCAGCAGATCACTAATAATAATACACCAGCTTTATCCAAAGCCATCTAGGAGATCATTCAGCACTCATGGTTGCAACGTATCAAGAGTAATAATCCAGAACACCTCCCGTTTGACCAGATTTTTAGGATTAATAGGAAGACTCACCCTTTCTATGCCCCCAAAAACAAAATCATTCAGACCTTTATGTACCAGATTGTACTGCTCTACTAATGGGCCATATCTGATCGATCCTTTAACTTGCTCCTGTGCTCAGTGATGCGTGTTTTAAGATTTCTTGATGTTTTTCCTACGTACAATTTTTTGCAGGGGCACTCAGTCGCATAGATGACCCCTATGGTACTACAATTAATGAAATCCCAAATTTTATACACTTTTCCTTTAGAGTCAGAAAAGGTTTGAGTTTTCAAAGAGTAGGGGCAATATACGCACTGGTCACACGGAAAATTGCCAGTGCACAGACTTGCAGGTGCCAGCCTAGAGCATCAGGTGATTGCCCACAACTCTATGGTCTGGGGAAGGGGCGTCGCTGCGCGGGTGAACTGTGGGAAGGGGAACCTGCTGGTACCATCTAAAGTGGACCCAGGTGGGGCTGAAGGCAGGTGGACAGGGGCAGGCTTGCCCCTGTGTCCATCTAAAAACACCCATTGTGGCAGAACTCTATGTTTCAGTTAAAAAAAAAAAAAAGATCCTTTCTACTCACAGAATCTTGATTCACATATCAATCAATCCCCACCCAAAGGCTGATGTGTGGCAGTTTATTTTTAGATATTATATGGTCAAAGAACTGTGGAGGCAATTCAGCTACCCTGCCATGCAGAAAATGAATGGGGGGCGGGGAGGAGGAAGAGTGGGGGAAAGAATCCATGCATAAGTTTCTATAAAAAGGATAGAGCCCTTGGAATAAAAGATGTGTCTAAATTACAGCCTCTTTTTTGCAGACAACCTTTGAGAAAGGTATATCACTTACACATTAGCCCAATCAACCTAACACCTAATTATGGTTTCCACTAGTTTAGACGGAAGTTCTAAAATATATAAAGTTCTATATGGTATTCCACATTTGTGTTCCTTTAGAAGAAACCCTATTGATACAGCAGAATCCAACACCTATGACATTTTAAGGGTTGGGTTTAGGACTCAGTACAATGAAGTGGAATGACATTTAATTACTGATGAGCAGTCATTCAGTTCAGCTAATTATGATCCCTGGAGTTTAGTCATCATATGTAATTAACTTTTACTTTCATAAAAGCTTAATGTGCTGCAGAAGCATCAATGACTATGGATGTTACACTTTAGGATTACTGACAGAATTTAAAATGAATTCTAAAAGATAATATTTCTCACTAAGTAATACTATTGCCATCTGCTCTTAAACAATGTAATTTTTTTTTAATAGTAATGTTGGTATCATTATCCATGAATATTCTCCCTCCCCTTATATTTGGTGGTCACAGTAGCTGCAATATGAGCATGCAAGAGAAATAATTCAGCCCTGGACAAGCAATCATACTCCATTCAAATAAAATTAGTAAAAAGACTGATGAGCAAATTTGAAAAGCCAGCTGGGTTTTCTTTTGTGTCTCAATAATTCTTCCTTTTCAAACAGTTTCTATTACAGGAAATTTAATTTGATTTGTGTTTATACTGAGTCTGGGTGATTACTATGAAATATAAATGTATATGAATGCCTGTCTCTGTTGAGCACAGCATTGGGCTTTGTATGTAGTGGAACAACTACTGCACTGCTCATAAGTTTGTCTTCAAACTGAGAAGATGATGATGTGAAGAAGCGTCTTAAGAAATAGCCAGAACAGCCCTTGAGTAGTAACAGATTGAAAAAACAATCTGTCTCCCTTTGCTTGGAATCGTACCAGTGGCTACTCAATAAGAATTAACTCCAAAATTTCCTCCCACAAACATTATATGTGCAATGAAACAACTGTAGAAAGGAATTACTGAAGGTTAGTGTCAGAGTTTAATGCTGGGAAGATGGACTGCAACTCAGGACGTCTAGCTTTAATTCTTGGCACTGTCACACGTGGATAGGTGTGATCCAGTTGATATAGTATATCTGGATTTTCAAAAAGCATTTGACAGGGTCCCTCACTAGAGACTTTTGAGCAAATAGTCTTGAAATAAGAGGAAGAGTCCTGTCATGGATTGGTAGCTGATTAAAAGATAGGAAACAAAGGGTAGGAATAAATGGTCATTTTTCAAGTTTGAGAGAGTCAGACAATGGGGTGCCTCAGGGGTCAGTACTGGGACCAGTACTATTTAAACATATTCATTAATGATCCAGAAAAGGGGGTAAAAAGAGAGTGAGGTGGTTAAATTCACAGATGACACCAAATTTACTGTTACCAAGCCAAGAACGTGTACCTGAGTTCTCACATCCTCATGAAGGTCGCATCCCTTGTCTCTCCCTCTGTTCCCCCTTCCCTGTCTCCCCTCCCCATCTTTAGATTGTAAGCTCTCGGGCAGGGACCATGTCTACAGCACCAGGTATATCGCTGGCATTATATAAATGCTTATAATAATAATAATAATAATAATAATAATAATAAATTATTCAAGATAGTTAAGACCCAGGAAGACTGTGAGGAACTACAGAGGGATCTTGCATTACTAGGTGAATGGGCAATACAATGGCAAATGAAAATCAGTTTTGATAAGTGCAAGGTGATGCACAAAGGGAAAAATAACCCCCCCACTATACAGAGATGATACTAGGTTCGAATTTCAGTGTAACCACTCAGGAGAAGGATCTTAGAGTCCTTGTGGATACTTCCTTGAAGACATCAGTTCAGCATGCAACAGCAGTCAAAAAGGCAAACTAAATCCTAGGTATTATGGCAAAAGGAATCGGAGAAAAAGAGAGAGAAAGCATTATAATGCCTCTGCATAAATCTTTCGTACAACCCCACCTTGAATACTGTGTGCAGTTCTGGTCACCCCATCTCAACAAAGATAAAGTTTCAGAGAAGGGCAACAAGGATGGTAGAAGGGTTAGATGAAATTCCATATGAGGAAAGGCTCCACAGGTTAAAGCTGTTTAGCTTGGAGAAGAGACGATTAAGGGGGGGGGGGGGATATGATAGAAGTTTATAAAATCATGAATGGCATAGGAAAAGTAATGAGGTAATTGTTGTTTGCCCTTTGTCACACTAACAGAACAAAGGGAAATTCTCTGAAGTTAAATGGCAGAATTTAAAATGAACAAACAGAAGAACTTTTTCATGCAGCGGGCAATTTACTTGTGGAACTCCTTGCCAGAGGAGGCTTGTGAAATTAATTGCCAGAGGAAGCTAGTATAACTAGCTTCAAATGGAAATTGAAGATAGAGCCATAAAAACCTACTAGTTGGGGTTTAAACCCCTGGCTAGCAGTAGTTCAGAGTGGTTAGCAGGAGATGGGTCACACTTCCATGACTTGTACATGTACTTCCCTTCAGCTACCAGAGCTGGCTACTATCGGAGACAAGGTGCTGGGCTGGATGGACTGCTGGTCTGACCGGTATGACACGTCTTATGGTCTTCTACTTCCAGGGTGATCTCCAGCAGATCATTTAGTCTTTGAGTTTTTCATTTGTAAAGGTGGGAAGACTTTGTATCCTCTTCCCAACCTTCAATTATCTTGTCTTTTTAGAGGTTCTCTCTTCTGGACAGTAAGAACATATTACTTAATGTCTGCAAAGTGCTTGGCACACAGGGATCCAACCTGAACCAATCTTTGAGTCAATGCGGAGAGTGTGCTAAAACCTTACAAACCACAGGGGTTTTACTTGGCTCAGGTGTAATACAGCAATTAAGTCCAAAGACCAGCAGTTAAATATACACTTGTGAAACAAGCCAGGGCAGGTAGGCCCAGGGAGGAACCATGTGATTTTAGTTTGGGTAAGCCTAGGAAGGAATTTAAGGCAATTATTACAAATCTTAAACCTTTAATGGGTTTTAAGAACTTATATAAACAAAAGCATCAAAAATGTAGATAAGAATAGAAGCAGTAGGCTCTTTTTTCGAGTTTTTACACCACTCCTTGCCACAATTTTGCACATGCTGCGGCTCCCTCACTATACTCTGTCAGATCACTAGCAGAGTATTCGTCTCTGAGAAGTTGGTATTTGAGAAAGTGTTGCATAGTTTGGGGTTCATGGCCACAATCACAGATAGAACTAGTGGTGAAGCCTCACTATTTCATTGAATCCCTTGATCTGCCTAGCCTGGATGCATATTGCTTCTGGTGACCTCTGCATTTATTTGGGGCATTGTGAGCTGTGGTAAAACTGTTTAGCAGGCAGTGTCAGCTGATGGTTTTAGGGGCTAGTGGAGGGGGAGTGGGGGGGTTAAACCTACTCTAGGGGTAGGTTTAACCTAGGTCCTAGGGGTGGAGCCTGGCCCAGGGGCGGAGCCGGGGCAATGGTAGGCCGGTGGCATGGCTTAACCCAGCAGCAAGGAGTTCCCAGGGTTAACACTGGATGGACATTACTTTAGTTAATGCTGGGAACTCCTTGCTGCTGCATAAAACACTGCCACTGGGGGATAGAGAACCCTCTTACTGGGGTCCCGTCCACTCTCTCTTTCCCACTGGTTCCAAATTAACCATAGCAGGCTAAAAAAATAATAATAGATCACGTTCCCATCACCTACCTTTATCCTGAACCCTCAAATCCTTGATTTTCATGTTATTCTTGGCCACCTGTAGTCTTCTGAAGGTGTAGGCTTTGGAACAAGCCTTCTTTCTGGCTTGGAGAACTGGGAGGACTGAGTTAGCTCCCTGTCCTGTGACAAGCTGAATCAGAAGAGGATGAAAGGGAAGAGAAGGACAGGGCAGAGAAGAAGTAGGAGCAAAAGGGTTTGGTTTTGGTGAACGAGAAGTGGAAGGGGAAGACATGGGTTCAGTGGGGGAAAGGGGTCTCCTTGTTGTATGCAGCCTTCTTTTCTACCATACTCCTACCTACTTTCTCCTCTGTTCATAAGAAGAACAGTTGCAGGCCTGTATATCAACCAAACATGCCTCATCCAAACCAGCATCCCTAGTACCTACACTGTATCCCTGGCAGCTAAATGCCTGTCCAATCAAATAGGCCTTTTTAAAAGTTTGGCCAGTTTCAGGGCTGCATTGCCAGAAAACCAGTCCCATCGAGACCAGCATCCCCAGTACCCACACTGTATCCCTGGCAGCCAAATGCCCGTCCAAAAAACCCTGACCTTTTTTTAAAGTTTGGCCAGTTGCAAGCCTCTGTTGCTACCAAACCAGCCGCATCAAAATTTACACAATGCATTTCTGTTTCTCAACAAAACTGTAGGCAAGATGCTCAAAAGCACACAGTCACAAGCAGAGAGTCCAGAAACTACTTTCCAGCAGAGAGCAGCAGTGAAACAGTGAAGTGACCATTTTAAAAATGGAGTAGCCACGACCAATAGACCCACAAATTTACAAATGACCTCTCTACTCATGCTTGGGAGGAGAGAAGGAAAGCAACAGTGCATTATGCAGACACAGATCAAGCAAAGTAAACCATCTTAAGGCAATAATGTTATGTGCGGTCCTTACCAAACCACAAAAGCAGCAGTAAGGATTTCCACTTGTCCCCAAAAACATGCTACATGGCTCTGTTGCAATGTAAGAGGAAGCTTCTGCTGCAACTAAACACAGAGCATTCATGAAAGGACTAACCATTAGTGACAAAGCCTGCCACAACATCCCACCAAACTGCAAAGGGTGGCACCATTTTAAAATGCAAGCAACATTCCAGCAAAGTCTGGAAACCCTTCCATCCAAGGCCCTAGTCCCCCACTCATAAAACAGAAAGCAGACGGTTTATTTCCAAAAACAGCCAAGAAAGAGACCAATTTTAACCAAGAGTAGCCGTGGCCAGTGGGGGCCCCAGAAAACAGCCACGGCTTTTGTACATACTTGAGAGGTTTGGGAGAGGAGTGGGGGAAACCCATAGTGCACTTGCAAATATGAACACAAAACAAGCAAAAGCAAACGAGATCTTAAACCAACTGAACTATATTATGTGAAGTCTTAGCACACCACAAAAGCAGCAGCAAGGAATTCCAGTTATCCCCCAAAACATGCTTTACTGTTACAGCTCTGTTGAAGCCCCATTTCCCTCAACAGCCCCCCTAACCCCCAGCCCCATTTTCATCAGTGTGTCCCAGCAGCCCCATTCCCCCCTTACCCTCCCAAAAGCGCCATTTTCACCAGTGTCTCCCAGAAAAATAACTAAAAATGTATCTGATGCAAGTCCAGCAGCTGTGTGGGGTAACAAAGTCACAAACAAACCAGGCCAAGCAATATCCAGGCCGTCCAGCCAGCACTCTCTCTCCACCAAAATGGGGCAGATCACCAGCATGCTAAGAGGAGAGCTCTCTTTTAACCCCACCCTAGGGGGTGGGGTACAGCCAGGCAGCCCCAGCAGCAGCAACTGTGCACAGGCACACACGGCCTGGGTGTTTGGGTCTGAAATCTAGGAAGCATCTTCCACAGAAGCCCATAGGGCTCTGTGGAACACTGTCCCCAATGATGGGAAAAGCAAAATGTTTTTTTCCCATTCAGGCAGCATGGGCTCTAATCCCAGCTGCCCAAATCTCTTTTGTCCCTTAAGGGACTCCTTAGAGCAGGCTCATCAGGAGGCACTGGCCCCCACTTCCTCAGCTCCTCCCTGCACATGTTCCCAGGAAGGCAAGACAACACCGAGCACTCAGCTGATGCTGATCAGTTGATTGCTGAACGTGGAGGACTCAGAGCAAGTCTGGAGTGGGTTGCTGTGGTGCCTTTGGCACTCAGGTGAGGGTTTTTTCTTTCTTTTTTCTTTCTTTCTTTTTAAAACCATGAAGAGCGTATGGAGGGGGATCAGGCCAGGAGGGGCAGTCAGTGCCCCTGGTGCCCTGCAATGGGCACCACCCCTGGTAGTAGGATTCACATTTGATAGAGCTGACATGAACTGCCACAAGAAGGGTTCTGTTGTGATCTTCAGCAGAACATTGAACATTAGAAGCAAAAGGCTGATGAGTGAATTCAGAGATGGAAACAAAAGTGTTCCAAGGACATCTTTTGTTGGACTTTAGCCATGCAAAACATCAGAACTACAGGCTGATCAAATGCACGCTAGGTATAATAAACGCCTTGGAAAGGATGTTCTGCAACTTGAAAGCTCGCATACTCTGTCACCAGGTCGGCTCAACATGCCCTGTAGGGGTCACTAGAGAGCCACTCTGGAGAAGTCCCCTTTGCCACAAATGGCGGCGACGGGGAATTTGTTGTGTCCCCCCCCCCCCGCATGGGAGGAGACGCAGAGAAGCAGGAGAGTGGCTGCGGCGGGGAGGCTTGATAGAAAGCCTTTCCCACCGATGAAAAAGGGGTTGCCTAGCAACCGCCCTGAAAGCAAGGCAGTGCACGCGCACCTCGTTGGGCTAGGAGCCCGCCCCTGTAAAAGGGGCGGTTCTTCTGCAAGCTGCTGGAAGCGGCAGTTCTGAGCCTGGGGGCAGTGAGTCAGCAGCACAAGAGAGTGCTGCTGATCAAAGAGAACAGGGAGCGGGGAAGAAACCGGCCTTCGGATGGGCAGAGCAAAAAAGAAGAAAGATCCCAAGGGTTCCTCGAGGGCAGCCTCTCGAGTCAACTGAGAGGAAGGTGAGCCTGGGAGTGGAGCCAATGAAGGGGGAGATGGGGGAGAGCCCATGCCAAGCCAGGCAGGGATAATTGCCAGGCTAGAGCAATGCGAAGCTCTAATGAGGGCACGTGCTAACATTCCCCCAGCAGACAGGCAGGAGGGGCAAGGGGCGAGAGACTGGGGGGAGGAAAATGCATCGGAGACCCAGCGCATGGGTGCAAGCCTCGAGAGTGAGCCCCTTCACTCCCGAGGGGGAGTTGAAGCTGAGCCCCAGCACAATCTGGATCTGGGGAGGGGCAGGAGGGTGGTTGTCCCTCCAGCCAGATACAGGGCTGAGACTGAAGGAGGCACAGGGAGCAGGCCCCCAAGGCCCCCTCAGACTGAGAGGGTTGCACAGGTGGGGGGAACAAAGGGACACAGAGTACAGCTCAAAGGGGGCAAGAACTGCAAGTGGGAACCGGCCTGATCCAGTCAGGATACCAAGGGGGAGGGGGAGGTCAGGCCAGTCTGGTGCAATACTCGCCCCAGCCAGTAGACACAATAGGTGTCCCAGGGCTTATACAGTATTACCAGCAGGCCCCCTGCTGGCCAGTGGTGGTACCGCAGGGCGAGAGGCCCAACACCACAGGGCAGGCCTTAAGGCCCATCAGGCCAGGGCAAGCAATATCATTTCAGGCTGACAACGGGCCCCCAGCAAGCAGAAGGAGGATGGAGGAAGTAGCCAATGAGCGGGATGTCACGGATGAGGAGGTTTGGAGGAGAATCCTGGCCATCGAAAGGGACCTGAGAGGACCGATCCCGGAGAACGCTGGAGGAAGTGCAGAGCAACCTCAGAACCCCCCGTTGCAGCCAGTCGACAGAGCACAAGGTGAGGGGGGAGCGGGTACAGCTAGGGACACAAGAATGTCCCCTGTACAGGCCCCGATTGTCATGGCACGGGGGGCAATTACCGTGTCGGTAATGGCACGGGGGGCAATTACCCTGGGGTGTGTGGCTCCACCAAGGATAGGGCCACAATTAACATGTTGGAATGGTAAGGACCCCAGCCTTACCACCACGAGCAACACCAAGGGGAGGTTTTAGGGGTAGGCAGTAAACGAAGGGAAGAAGTAATGGGCAGCCAAGGAAGTGAAACTGGGGAACAGAGCACGAAGACGGATGATGGGGGAAAGCAAACTACAGCCTTCCCACCACCACCACCAGGGGGGGCCATCCCATCTGTGGCCGCTCCATTCGGATCACATCTACTCCCGGCAGTGAAGGAAAAGATATTAAAGGGCGAGTATGTAGATATATTCGCACTCTTATTCAGTGATCCGATTCTGGATCATTCTAATCCAGAAGAGGGCAAAGAAAAAGAAAAATTTAAATGCCCAAAAGCTGATAGGAATTGGGCAAATTGGACAGCCGCCTTCGCAGTATATATGGGTGTTATTCTACAGGCGGATCCAAGTAGAGGCCTGGAGCTGCATAAGTACGCTGATATTATCAGGTGTACGTATGGAACAGGGCCAGTCGGAGCGTGGTTAAGATATGATGAGGCGTTCCGACATAGAGCAGCAACTACCCCAGGGCTGTGTTGGGATATCCACGTTCCAGATCTATGGCTGGAGTGCATGGTGGATGTTACCAGGGCTTTTAGGGCTGACAGTGGCCACCCTCTAGTTAGAGGGGGGGTCGCATGAGGAAGTGAGTCCTTTCGTGGGGACTATAGAAGAGGTGGCCAAGGGAATGATAGCACATGTTGGGACTTTAATAAGAAGGGTAGATGCAATAGAACGGTGTGTAAATTCAGACACAATTGCTCAAACTGTGGGGGAGGTCACCCGAACATCAACTGCCCCCGGCCCAAGCAAAGGAGTGGAAAATGGGATATAGTTACGGGGGAGGATCAGGAAAAGGTGGGCAGGGCCAACAGGCCAGGTCACGAGCTGCAAAAGGGGCCAACTCCGGTGAAAATTTAGTGTTTAGAATGGGCACTGAGGCATCATCTGGATAGGCAAGAAGTGGGTTATATTGTGCAAGGTTTTAAAGTGGGGTTTATTATACCGGCTGGACCAGTCTGGCATCAAGGAACAGTTCACAATTTAAAATCCATAATAGGAATGGAAGGGATAGTGCAGGCAAAACTGGATAAGGAGCTCAAAGAAGGGAGGATAGTAGGCCCATTTAACCAACCTCTTATAAAAAACTTAATATTGTCACCATTAGGAATCGTACCCAAGAAGGCAGCCGGTGAATTTTGACTTATTCACCACCTATCTTACCGTAGGGGTGGCTCTGTGAATGATGCCATTCCCAGGGAATTGACAACAATAAAATATGCACCCTTTGACGAGGCAGTAGAAAAGGTAAGGACAAGAGGTAGAGGAACCCTCTTGGCAAAATGCGATGTAAAATCGGCATTTCGTTTGCTGCCGGTGCATCCTAAGAGTTTTCAACTCTTGGATTTTCAATTCCGGGGAAGGTATTACTACAACAGGGCCATGCCTATGGGCTGTTCGATCTCTTGTTCTGTTTTCGAACGATTCAGTACTCTGCTTGCGTGGGTATTTAACACAAGATTAAAAGGGGGAGCGGTCTCAAAATATCTTGATGATTTTTTGATAATAGGCCGCCCCCAGTCTAATGAATGTGTGGCCGCCCTGGAATTATTTCAGGAATTAGCAAAGGAGGTTGGCGTTCCCTTGGCGCCTGAAAAAACTGAAGGGCTCACGACAAAGATCACGTACCTGGGGATTGAGATCGATACGGAACAAATGACATTGAGGTTGCCGGAAGAAAAACTAGAGGGGATTAGGGACAAGATTAAGGAAACCATAAGTGTTAGGAAGGTCACGGTTAGGATGCTGCAATCATTAGTGGGGTCCCTAAACTTTGCCTGTCGAGTGGTTGCCCCAGGACGGGCATTTTTGTCCCGATTATATGAAAAGCTGAGAGGGGATTTGCCCCCCCATTACCGAATAAGGGTCACCAATGAAATGTGGCAGGATTTACAGGTCTGGCTAACTTTCCTTGAAGAGTACAATGGAGTCAGTTTCTGGAGGGAGCAATGGCTCATGCGAAACGACTTGCAAGTTCAATCAGATTCGGCAGGTGGGGCCAGGTTCGGAGTGTTTTTCCGGAACCGATGGTGTGCAGCACCTTGGCCAAATGAATGGCACACTGCAGGAATCACCAGGGATCTTACGTTTTTAGAACTCTTTCCCATTGTGGTTGCAGTAAGGCTATGGGCCAGGGATTTTGCCAACAAGACAGTCGTATTTTGGTGCGACAACTTAGCAGTTGTTCACGTAGTGAATTGGCTGTCTTCACGTTCACCAAGGGTTATGGAATTAGTGAGACCATTAGTCTTGGAATGTTTACATTACAACATTATGTTTTTGGCAAAACACGTCCCAGGAATCGACAATAGCATTGCTGATGCATTGTCTCGGTTCCAGATGGGGCGTTTCCGGTACCTGGCACCGGGCGCCAATGCAGCCCCGGATCCCATGCCAACAGAAATATGGAAGCTTGGCAAGTAGAGCTCAAAGCCACTGTACGGGGATCCCTGGCTCCTAGAATGCAGGCCACTTACGGTAGGGCTTACCGCGAGTTTCAGGAATTTAGGTTGGGGAAGGGTTGGGGCATGGGCTTTCCCATAACTGAACCCGAAGCGATTCAGTTCACACAAGCCTTGAGATGGAAGGGTCTAGCAAGTGGTTCTATAGCAGGAAAAATGCCCGCCCTGACCTTTGTTAGCAGGCTGAAAGGTTTTCCGCCTCCGGACAATGGTTTTTATATAAAACGGATGTTGGAGGCATGGGCTAGGGCACCCACAATGCAATACAGGACCCAGGACCCAATAACAACCCCTATCCTTATCCAGATAGTTGGGTCGCTTACCTCAGTTTGTTATGATGTTTATGAAGTTCAATTGTTTTCTACAATATTCGTTATTATGTACTTCGGGGGTTTTAGAATTAGTGAACTGGTATGCAGTTCAGCACGGGACACATCTGCCAGAGCATTATATTTATCAGATTTGCAGGTAAGGGAGGATAGGCTTAGGATAAGGCTTCGATGCTCTAAGACTGATCAAAAGCAAAGGGGAACCACAGTCCAGCTATTTAGAGCAGGCCCATTTGAGATATGCCCATACGAACAAGGAAAACGGTATTTGGAGATAAGAGCACTAGGGCCAGGAGAATTGTTTATACACCAGAATGGGGCTGTTGTCACGAGCCATCAGTTGACGGTGGTACTTAGAAGGGCATTGAAGAAGGTGGGGCTGCCCCCATTGGAATTTGGATCACATTCATTTCGAATAGGAGCAGCGACGATGGCAGCTGCAGCGGGCCTGCCTGAAACAGCAGTCAAAGCAGTAGGAAGATAGCGGTCTGTGGCATACAAGAAGTATGTGAGACTGAATTGTATTTAATTCATTTATTTTGTTCCCATGTTAGGCTGCAAACTGGATAGGAGATCGCGTCAAGCGATTTGGATCATTGGCCATAGCCTTGCTCGCTGGGCTGGTTCCGCCGCTGCAGGGTCATCATGGGGTGTGCACTTGGGCCTGCATAAGAAAGGACAAGTAAAATGGTTGGGTAGGAGTGGGATGCGTTGGACCCAACTCTTACCAACGCTTCAGAGGTTGAAGGAATCCCATCCTCCCAACATACTGGTAATACATCTAGGCGAGAATGATTTGATGGCCCAAAAAGGGGTGAATTTGGTGATTAATATAAAAAGGGATTTGTTAGTGATAAGGGATTGGCTCAAAGGAGTACACATAGTGTGGATGGAGTAGATACCGAGAATTTGTTGGGGTGGAGCATGTCAACCAGGTAGAGTAGACAAGGCGAGAAAAAACATTAACCGGGAAGTAGTCAAATGGGTGAAAGGCCTAGGAGGAACTACTGTTAAACAAGCAAAGATAGTACACACTAGACCAGAATTATATAAGGAAGACAGCGTCCACCTATCACTGATGGGTAATGAGATTTACCTAGGGACATTGGCAGGTCACCTACAATGTTTAATGGATGATTAGTTGGTGGGGCCGGGGCGTCGTTTGAGGCGCCCCTGTGTGGCAGGGGTCCAGTATGCCATCATAGGATTAATAGGTAAGATAGGAAGATAATTATGAGTCATCTCCCTAAGAGATTTGGAAGGGACATACAGTGTAATGCGGGGCACAGCATGCACTGGGGTCACTTCCCCTTACTCGGCCCTCAGTGGGCTAGGCACCCCCCCCTTCGGCCTCGCCCCGTCGAAGGAAGGGGAAATTTTTCCTTGGTTATGGGACTGCCAACGGAGGGCACATCTGGGCAAGACCGTGTTAATTAATGTTAATAAGGATATTAGAGTTGGCATACTGGACCAGAATTGCTTGAAGCAATTTGCCCACCGAACATCAGTCCATTGAAATTAATAAATGAATGCGGCCAGATTTGAAACCAAATACTGTCTCTGTGTCTCATTGGGGTGCGTCGACAAGTCCCCTTCGCCGTAAATGGCGGCGATGGGGTATTTGTTGCGTCCCCCCCCTCATGGGAGGAGACGCAGAGAAGCGGGAGAGTGGCTGCGGCAGAGAGGCTTGATAGAAAGCCTTTCCCGCCGACGAAAAAGGGGTTGCCTAGCAACCGCCCTGAAAGCGAGGCGGTGCACGTGCACCTCGTTGGGCTGGGAGCCCACCCCTGTAGAAGGGGCGGTTCTTCTGCAAGCCGCTGGAAGCGGCAGTTCTGAGCCTGGGGGCAGTGAGTCAGCCGCACCCTCCTCCCCTCAAGCACTGTGGATGTACTCTGGTTGCCATTAGTGGGACCGAGGAGGAATTTTCACAGGTAGCCCAGCTGTAAGGGACCGTGTATTTTGCCTCCTTAGCAGTGCTATGAGTAGGTTTAATAGGTTAATTTGCATTAGGTAGTTTGGCCATATAATTTAAATCAAGAATTGATATCCCATTAAGCGATGGAAAAGAAAGATCAGAATATGAAATGGCTAATTGGATCGTTTATTATACAGGTTAAAGGAAGAGTTGAGAATGACAATTGTCACATTCAGCAGGGGTCCAGTATGCCATCATAGGATTAATAGGTAAGATAGGAAGATAATTATGAGTCATCTCCCTAAGAGATGGGGAAGGGACATACAGTGTAATGCGGGGCACAGCATGCACTGGGGTCACTTCCCTGGGAGGGAGGTCTTAGCAGGCTCTGTAAAGACATGCACTGTCTTCGGGCCTTGCGAGCACTTAACTCCTTACTCGGCCCTCAGTGGGCTAGGCACACACCCCCTTCGGCCTCACCCAGTCGAAGGAAGGGGAAATTTTTCCTTGGTTATGGGACTGCCAACGGAGGGCACATCCGGGCAGGACTATGTTAATTAATGTTAATATGGATATTAGAGTTGGCATACTGGACCGGAATTGCTTGAAGCAATTTGCCCACCGAACATCAGTCCATTGAAATGAATAAATGAATGCGGCCAGATTTGAAACCAAATACTGTCTCTGTGTCTCATTGGGGTGCGTCGACAATAGCTCAATCTCCCGGTGCACCCAATCACCAATGTAATCCTCGTACAATCACTATCCTGAGGATCCTATATAGAACAATCCCATGGGTATGATACTCAGGTAAATAATCCCAGCAAGGTCTCTATGTTTGAGTAGGTCCTGTGGGCATCCCTTACAGCCAGCCTACTCCACCTGAGGCCTATGACCTAATCAAAACTCAGTCCTTATAGCAGCTAATAGGCAAAATTAACCTCTGTCCCAATTTAACCTCTTGGACTAAAGTAGGGATAGTCCCCACCTGGTTCCTTGTTGATTGTTGTTATTCCATTGCTTTTCATGTTCCACTCCACTCCATCCTCAGATCCCAGGGTGGGATGCTAGCTGAGGGTGCCCAGTAGGGTTGCCACACATCTCTTATTTTAAGGAAATGGATGATATTGAATATTAATGTAGTGTTGTGTTTTAAGTTAATATGGAACACAACCTTGTTTCCACAGTGTAGTGTGGCTCCCCTGCCTGGGGTAACTAGGAGTAGAGCTCCTGCCCCTGTTCCTTATTTTGCTCATGTGGCAACCTTTGTGCCTGATGACCATTTCCTTCCACTGGATGCATTTCTCCAGACCTGGTGTGAAATTCCTAGCCAAGCTCCTTCCCTTACCAGTTCCCCGTCCATAATGAGAATTCCTTCGATTTATGCCCAGAATCCATTAGGTCTTATGTCTCTAATAGGTGTTGAGCAGTATCCTTTAACACCCAAAGTACCTGTGCTCTTCAGCACCAGCTCCATTGTGATCCTATGCTACTATGCACCCTTATGTTGGTGCTAACTTTACCCCATTACACTCTCTCTAACTGAAGTTGGTCCAAAAGATAATATCATCTAGGCTACTTGGACCCTTTTTACACAGACACTCTTAACACTGATAAAATGGGTATTATGCATGTTGCAGGGTTGCAGGTGTGCTCTATGGGTGCCCTGCAACATGTATAATAAAACGTAACACCCATTTTATCAGTGTTAGAGTGTCTGAGTGAAAAGGGTTTTTGTCCCTTGCGTTTGGGACCAACGTGGCAACTATGCTCTCTCTCGCTCTCTTCCCCCCCCCCCCCGACCTCAAGTAATGACATTGGCTGTCTTAAACAGAAATGCTATTTGATTAAAGGGGAAAGTTCTGAGGCACAGAGGTCAAAGATACAAATCTACACTGATGGCTATGGTGAAGAAATGAACATTCTTCCCAGGTGCAAACTAAAAGAATTTAGTAATGCATGCAATTTAAACAACTACCCAGATGGGAGAATTACAAGCATATAAAATTTAACCACTTGAAGTAGAAAACAGTATAATACATTTGTTAATCATAATTAAGTGACTTCTTAGGTGAAGCTCTGAGGCTGTTTATAATGGGACGTGCAAATAGAGTGGAGGTCAACCCATCCCCCAACCACCTGAGTGCCCATCTGAAGGGGGCATGGATGGGCGCGTGTTCCCGGGACCCACACACTGCCCACTAATGCCCACGCACAGAGTATCAGGGAAAAATCTAGTGCGCACCTATCCTGGCCTGTGTAAATTCCACTCCCCTCACTGGATGTACATCAATGATCCAAATGGTGCACATGGACCTATCTCTGCCTGTTTAAAAATGGCCTTAGACTACACTTTGGGGAACTTAGCATATTTAAATCTATGAAACAATAAGCAGTGGGAAAGCCATTGTGTCTTAAGATACATAACACAGATAACTATTAGCAAACAGGGAGAAAGTTATTGTTGTTGTTGTTTTGTTTTATTGTTATATTAACATGAAAAGGTGTGTCTATTACAGTGATTTAAGCCTGTCAGCTCCCATGTACTGTGTATTGCAAATGCATATATAAATTATTTTCTTTACAATTGCTTGTTCCTGTATAAAGGTAACTATTTAGAAGCAAAAATTAATCCAAATCTTCCTTTTTAGGGAAGGTTATTGAGCGGGCAGTGGCGCTCCAGCTCCAGGGTCATCTAGATAACATCGGGCTCCTTGACCCTTTTCAATCTGGGTTCCGCCCCGGCTATGGCACCGAGACGGCGTTGGTGGCCTTGGTGGACGACCTCCGCCGGGAGATGGATGCGGGATGTTCGACATTTCTCATCCTGCTCGATCTCTCGGCCGCTTTTGACACCGTGGACCATGGGCTGCTGTTGAGACGACTGCGTGACCGGGGGGGTCTGGACGGGACTGTTCTTGAATGGTTCCGTTCATTCCTCTCGGGGAGGAGCCAGCGGGTGGTGTTGGGGGAGGAAACATCGAGCCCCCGCGCCTTACCGTGTGGCGTTCCGCAGGGATCGATCTTGTCTCCATTATTATTTAACATCTATATGCAGCCCTTGGGGGAGGTCGTGAGAGGGTTCGGGGTGCGATGTCACCAGTATGCTGATGATACTCAGCTGTACCTCTCCTTTTCTACTGACCCAGACCCTGCTATCTCGGTGCTATCCCAATGTTTGGAGGCCGTGGCGGATTGGATGCGGCTGAGCAGACTGAAGCTCAACCCAGATAAGACGGAGGTGATGGTGGTGGGGAGGGCGAAGGGGGTGGTGGCCCCCCTGGTTGGGGGGGTTTGCCCCCCTGTAGCTCAGCAGGTCCGGAGTCTGGGGGTCATATTGGACGCAGACCTGCGGCTGGAGCGGCAGGTGGAGGCAGTCGCTAAGGCTGCCTTCCGCCAGCTTTATCTGGTACGTAGGCTGCGTCCGTATGTCTCTGGCCCGGACCTGGCCTCCCTCATCCATGCCTTCGTCACCTCGAGGCTCGACTACTGCAACGCGCTCTACGTGGGGCTTCCCTTGTTCTTGGCCCGGAGGCTGCAGCTGGTGCAGAATGCGGCGGCTCGTCTTCTTACGGGGACGGGTCGCCGGGAGCACATTACACCGGTGCTCCGAGCTCTGCACTGGCTGCCGATAGTGTGCCGGGCCAAGTTCAAGGTCCTAGTGATGATCTATAAAGCCCTATACGGTCTTGGCCCCTCATACCTTAGGGACCGCCTCGCCCTTCGCGCCCCGGAGCGGCTCCTGCGGTCTGCCGGGGGTGCCCTCCTGGAGGTCCCCCGTGTTAAGCGGGGGGCCACGATGGAGCGAGCATTCTCGGTGGTAGGACCGCGGCTGTGGAACTCCCTGCCGGAGGAAGCTCGCCTGGCCCCAAGCCTTTTAACATTTCGGCAGAACTGTAAGACCTGGCTGTTTGCCCAGGCCTTTGGGAGGGAGGGTGGGGAGGGATGTTTTTAATCCCCCACCCATTTATTTATTTGTCTTGCTAGCCCTGTTTTATATGATGTATTTTATATTTATATTTTTAAATTGAATTTTAATATTTTATTATTGTTGTGAGCCGCCCCGAGCTGCATTGCAGGAGGGGGCGGGATATAAATCTGTAAAATAAATAAATAAATAAATATAAGTCTGGAATAATAAAATCCTGCTAACACTCTTGGGTATTTGAGAAATGGATTGAAGGAAATGGAACCCATGCTAAATAATGCTAGAGACAAACATCACATTGTTCAAGAAAGTGCATTTGAGATTGACTATTCCACTTGAGATTGGCTGGGGAGGTTGCCACTCTTGGGGTAGCCTTACTCCTCCCTGAGCAAATGAGCCACACGATTCAATGAATCATGTGCTCAGGCCCTGCCAGATATTTGCCCTGCCACGTGGGTGGGCAGGCAGTTCGCTGTTCCATGACACATCCACAGGAAAATCCTGAGGACACATCATGGAGCAACCTTACTCCAAGTGGAGTAAAATTGCCCAAGGGGGGGCTTCCCCAGGCTCATGTGCCTGACTCACTGTGCTGGCCCCACATTGTGTGTTTTTACAGACATATTTCCTCTGCATGTTTTCTGTTATATCCTGAACTCACTCACCCAGATCTTAAACATCTGACTCTTTGAACTTCTGCATAGAACTTCTCACAGAATTTTTGTGTGTAAAACATTCTCCTGGTAAACTGCTTTGCTCCAGGCAGCTGTGGTCACTTAATTTCCATGGCAGTCCCTGGCGTCTACAACTGCACCTACTTTAGGCTGCCTCAGGGCAGTGTTTGTCTGAAGAATGCATCCAGGAACTGCCTCAGGTCAGTGTGTGTGTGAAGAATGCATCCGGAACTTACTTGGGAACTTGAAAACCCAGAAAATTGAAAGATGTGTGTAAAAGGTGTGTGTAAAAATGCCCAGTGTGGCAGGGCCAATTGTCCTCCATTGGGCCACGCACGAATCAGGCCTGTGGAGCTGGGGTATTGGCCAGGCCATTAGCTCTGTCTCCCTTCTGAGATAACTATAGCCATTTGGGTTAACCTAACAAAGAAGTGAAATCACTGCAGTCATGAGTTTTCTGTCAAAGGTCCCTATTTATGTTAATTCTCAGAGTATGAGGAATAAACAGGATGAGCTTGGAATCATACTGCATGAGGGTCACTGACTTGACAGACATCAGAGAAACTTGGCAGAATGAATCTCACAACTGGAATGCAGGAACTGAGTACAGGCTGGACTGAATGTGAAACAAAATTTTCTTCTTGCGAGAAAACTCACGCTTTTGAGAGCTGAGACCGAGACAATCCCATTTTTTGGTTCGAGAACCGGGATTTCAACATTTTTTCTTGCATTTGTGAGATTTCGCTCCAATCCTAGATACAACTTATTCCAAAAGGATAGGAAAGATAGAAAGGAAGGAAGGCTAATGTTGTATATCAAGAATATATAGAAACCTTTGAGAATGTATGGAAGCCTATGAGACTGAGAGTGGCAGTTCTGTTGATAGTATATTGGTAAAGAATTTAGTAGAGAAACGAGAATAGATTGCCATTCTTATGAGATTGCATGAGATTTTCGTAGTCTCAGCAAGATCTCGCATGTTCTCACAAGGGTTTTCAAGAATCTTACAAGATTCTTGAGAAACCTCAAAAAATTGTCTGTGTATGTGCAAAATGGTCACCATGGTCATTTTGTGCATGCATGGCCCCTGGATGTCATTTTGCGCATGTGCAGAGATTTGTTCGAGGTTTTCAGGAAGCTGATGAGATTCTCGAAACCATTAAAATGCTCTGCACGTGCGAAAAATGACCCCTGAGGTCACACATGAGCAGAATGGCTGCAGCAGCCATTTTTTGCATGTGCAGAGATGGTTTTCAGCTGTGCAAGAATCTTGTGAGAACAGGTCAAGAATCGTCCAGTTCTCGACCCATTATTGTTCTCAAAAACCTCGGCCAGAAGCTGATTCTCACCGAGCTTTTTGAGAATTGCGAGTTTCAGCTTTAGTAAAGATACGAGGTGAGGGGGAATACAATATTTTGGTGGGATCTACTATGGACCACAAAACAAGGCAGGGAAGGTAGATCATGCCTTCCTAGAGCAGATTGCAACTTTATGCTCATGCATTAAATTTGGGTATTCATTTACCAAAACACATTCAAATTTGAATTTGGATCTCTTACAAAATTTGCCAGATTCAATATTCCAGTGCTTTGTTATTCAAGACTTCATTTGTTTAGGACTTTGGTTGTTTGGCATTTTAATACATCACATGCCACAAAGCAATTAAAATTGTATATATTTGAAAAAGTACAGCAGACACATTAGCAAACAATTGAAACAAAACAAACTTAAAAATCTAAATCTGGACAACAAATCCATTGTTATTTATCATTAGTTATCCTTTATTTTTAGTTCTTATCCTGAGGAATGCTTTTTGCAGTGTTATAATTGAGGAAACAATCTGCTCAAGAAGAAATCC
Source organism: Sphenodon punctatus (assembly GCA_003113815.1). Taxonomy (NCBI): domain Eukaryota; kingdom Metazoa; phylum Chordata; class Lepidosauria; order Sphenodontia; family Sphenodontidae; genus Sphenodon; species Sphenodon punctatus. Next base: position 10,459,429 of record QEPC01005822.1, read on the forward strand.
AGAAGATAGTTAAGAAATGATTTTCCTCTGGTCACTGCCTTTTTAAATTTGTAGCTGTTCTTATCTGAGACACTGCATTAAGAGTTGCTGTTACAGATTTAGATTACAGATGAAACAAATAATGCATTTGCAAATACTATTCACATTTTGAAATTGCCCTCTGAATAGCACTATTCATAACCAAAATGGATAGTTGCATATCTGCTTATTTGGATATTCTGATTCAGTTACTTAATTCATGTTGGTAATTCATGTATTTGGGTGAGTCATTTTAGTTATTAAGGTATCTAAGTTACTTAGATTCAGCTATTGTGCATGCACAAGAAAACACCCCCCATGCCCTCAGCATGGGTGGGTGGGTTTGTGTCCACCTTCCCTGAACAGGGTGCCAGGCAGGGGATTTGCAAAGGCTCCTTTGCCCCTCCCCTGCTCACGAGTGGTGGCACCATGGCCCAATGGGGGAGAGGAGATGCACCTGGTGGGCGGAGGCCTAACCAGGTATATATACCTGGATCAGCCAGGTGCCTCTTCCTCTCTCCCCAATTTCAAGGCCACACGCAGGGGCTTTGACCCAGTCTTCTGGGACTCACCTGCACTGCCTCACATATTGCTGGATCAGTTTGTAAGTGTTCCTGGCTGGGAGCCCTGACCCCATGGGGGGGGGAGAGCCCGCACAGTGCTTGAGCACCCCGCACAGTGCTTGAGCCCCCGCATGCAGTGGCCTCACACATTGACGATTTCACTCCCTTGGAATGGGAGTAATAGCCAGCACAGAGCACCACTGTCTGGGTCAGCGTGGCGGTGCTTGTAGTCAATTTCACTCCCCCGGAAAGGGGAGGAGGAGCCAGTCCAGAGCGCCGCCACCTAGGTCAGCACGGCAGCACTCGCATGCATTTAAAGCCCCATTCGAGGGGGGGGGGCACACGGTCAATTTCACTCCCTGGTAAGAGGAGGGGGGGCCAGCACAGAGCGCCGCCACCTGAGTCAGCATGGCGGTACTCAGCCACAATTAAAGCCCTGTTTGATGGGGGGGGGGCACAGGATCAATTTCACTCCCTGGGAAGGGGAGGGAGCTCGGCATAGAGCGCCGCCACTTGAGTCAGCATGGCAGCACTTGGCCACAATTAAAGCCCTGTTCAATGGGTGGGGGGGAGGGACAGGATCAATTTCACTCCCCGGGAAAAGGAGGGGAGCCAGCACAGAGCGCCGCCACCTGAGTCAGTGCAGCAGCGCTTGGCCACACTTAAAACCCCATTCGCAAGCGGGGGAGGGGGGCACATCATCATCTTCAGTCCCCAGGCAGGGGAGAGGGAGCCAGCACAGAGCGCCACCACCTTGGTCAGCGTGACGGCGCTCATAGTCAATTTCGTACCTCGCACAGGGGAGGGGCCCACACAGAGCTCCACCGCCGGGGTCAGCGTGGCGGCACTCCTGGACATTTTCTCGGCCCATGTAGGGGGAGGGGGCACATTTAGGGCAGTTTCGCTCCCCACACGGGGGAGGAGGAGCCCCACACAAGGGGGGAGGGGCCTGCTCAGAGCGCAGACCGATGGGGTCAGCGTGGAAGTGCCCCTGGTCTGCTTCACACCCCATGAAGGGGGAAGGGGCCCATTCAGAGCACAACCACATGGGTCAGCGCAGTGGCACACAGATGTAATTTCAAGCCTGTGAAGGTGGGGAAGGTGCCCTCACAGAGCACCACTGCCTGGGTCAGCGTGGCAGCACCCAGGTGCAATTGCACTGGTGTCATGGGGCCGGGGGGGGTTACACATAGTGGGACTTTGTTCTTGGCTCGGGCGGTTGAAGCTGAAACATACTCACCTCTCTGCCCCTTGTTAACAAAATCTCTTCTTTGTGTGTCTGTATGAGGTACAGGGTCATCATGGCAAATATGAGGTCTGCTCATGGAGGCGGGGGTTCTCGGGCTTGCCAGGTCACTGGGGCCACATCCACTTCTGTGGGAAGGGGGCAAGCCTGGTCAGGGGCTTCTGCCACCGTGGTTGAAAGGAGGGAACTGGAGAAGCTGGAAAGCACTCCTACGTACACCATGCAGGACGTGACACAGATGATAGCCATTGTGTTGCAGACAGTATACTCCCAGTGCTCGGGAGAGGTGGCAGGGGCCCCTCTGCCTCCAAAGTGGGGCGGGGTCAAAGAGGACGGGTCTCCGGCCAACAGCGAGGTGACAGCGAGATGGGTGTATCCGAGGTCGACATCGAGACCATGACAGGACAGCCACATGCAGCCACAAAGGACTCACCAGGGACAAGCGGGATGCCAGCCACACTGATGGAACAAGGTGAGGGGTTCCTGGGTCCCACAGTAGCCAGTACTTCAGGTTCTGTGAGCCCAGGGGTCATTGGCCAAGTCTGTAGCATGGGAGTAGTGTCAGGTAGGGGTGTGACTTGGTAGGAAATACCTGATATTGGTTTTACCGGATATCGGATCTTGAATTACTGGATTATCGGATTAAAACCAGTATACTGATACTGGATTTTTCCCCATTGAAATCAATGGGGAAGCTTTTCCATTGAAATCAATGGGAGAAAAAAGTAAACCAAAATTACCTGTTTAAAAACAACAATTTTAAACATTCAGTGACAGATTCATTTATTTAACTGCTAACCACCAGACTACACTTTGTACCCAGTAGCCCCCACGATCCCCAGTAGCCCCCACAGCCACCACTACTTTTTTTTCTTTAAAAATAGGGGGTTTTCCACAGCATTGGTCATCAATTTTATCAAATCAATCAGAAGTCAGATCACAACACACACTATGATGTCAGTCAAGCACACAGTTTAGTTTGCTACTAGCAGAAAGAGACAGAACTGCGTAGAGAGTGTCAGCTCTTGTCATAACACTCTGTGATACTAATCCCAAATTTAATTGACCATCCTAGTTGACAACCACATATTCAGTTGGCAATGCCAGACAACAACAGTTCCAATGCCAATAAAATGAACACAACACACACAGTGTCAATTAACCCCAAATTTAATTGACCATTCTAGCTGACAACCACATATTTAATTGGCAATGGCAGACAACAACAGTTCCAAGGCCTACACAATGAACACAAGTAACACACACATAGTGTCAATAAATCCGAAATTTAATTGACCATCCTGTTGACATTGATAACCACATATTCAATTGGAAATGAATTGCAATCAAACAGTTCCAATGCCAACACAATGAACACAACACACAACAGTGTCAATTAATCCCAAATAAATCCCCACAAATATTCAAATAAACCCTCTCTCCCCCAATTTGACCATAGCCCCATGGGGACAGGCAGTGGATGGGACCCCCAGTAAGATGCTCTCCATCTCCCCTGAGACAGGGCCTAAACCAGCAGCGCAGCAAGTGGGACAGGGACATTAATCCTGAGTACTCCGTTGCAGCTGTCTACTGGGGTGATAGAAAGCGCTCTGTGGTCCTGTGTGCAGCACTGTCTTTCCCCCAACCAGACAGACCCCCAAAATAGATCACATTGCCATTGCCTACTTTCATCCTGAACCTCAGAATCTTTGATTTTCGTGCCCTCCTTGGCCACCTATAGGCTTCGGGACACAAGCTTAACCTTCAGGCTTGGAGATCTGGGAGGACTGAGTTAGCTCCCAGTCCTGCGACAAGCCAAATCAGTAGAGATGAAAGGGAAAAGGAGGACAGGACAGAGGAGAAGTAGGAGGGGAAAGGTTTTTGTTTGTTGGGTGAACAAGAAGAGGAAGGGGAAGAGATGGGTTCAGTGGGGAACAGGGTAAAGGGAATCCATTGTGCATTGTCTGCTCCGTTATCTGCTGCAGCTTTGTCTTCTGCCTGGCTTGGAATTCTGTTGCGAGGCTGGGGTGTCTTGGGGGTACCCCACCCCCAGGAAGAGGTCCCACCCTTCCAGTGCCCACTGCACCTCTTCCTGGGGGTGGGGGTGGGCAAAGTATTACTGTGGGCAACTGCATATGGGATGGGGGGCTGCTGGGGTGGAAAGGGCCCTGCTGGGCCTTTGCACTTCAGTGTGTGTGTGTGTGTGTGTGTGTGTGTGTGTCGGGATGGGGGGATGGGGAGACATTTTTGTGGGGGGCAGCCCTCACCCCCAGGAAGAGGTTCCACCCTCCCAATGCCCTCTGCACCTCTTACTGGGGGTGGGGACCCCCCTACCCATGAGACAGGTGTGGGAATGTGTATGGGGGGCTGCTGGGGTGGAAAGGGCCCTGCTGGGGCTTTCCACTCCAGTGTATGTGTGTTTGTTTGTGTGTGTGTATGCCTGGATGTGGGACTGGGGTGACTTGTGGGGGGGGTGGTCCCTACCCCCAGAAAAACGTTCCACCCTCACAATGCCCACTGCAGTTCTTCCTGGGGGTGAAGGAAGGCAAATTTTAAGTGTGTGCACTGTGCGTATGAGATGGGGAGCTGATGGGGTGGAAAGGGCCTGGCTGTGGCTTTCCACTCCAGTGTGTGGATGGGAGGCTGATGGAGTGGAAAGGGCCCTGCTGGAGCTTTCCACTCCATTGTGTGTGTGTGTGTGTGTATGGGATGGGGGGCAGGGGTGTCTTGTGCGGGGGGTGGCCCCCACCACCAGGAAGAGGTTCCACCCTCCCAATGCCCTCTGCACCTCTTCCTGGAGGTGGTGCTCCACCCACCCATGAGACAGGTGTGGGAATGGAAAGGGCCCTGTTGGGGCACTCCACTCCAGTGTGTGTCTGTAGAAGATGGCTGCTGGGGGGCTGTGTGTATGGGGGGCTGCTGGGGCAGAAAGGGCCCTGCTGGGGTGCTCCATTCCACTCAGTTGTGGGAAATGGAAAGGGCCCTGCTGGGACATTCCACTCCAGTGTGTGACGCTCCTCCCAAGAGTCTGCATTGGAAACCCCTGGCCTCTCCTGAGCCCCAGGCTTGGCCTCACACTGGTGTCCCGTCAGGGGCACCCTCCTTCACCGTCTTGCACTCCTCCGAGGAGGATGGGGTGGTGGTGAGTAACTCACCATGAGCCTCACGATCATCACCCGTCTGCTCACACACAGAGCCTCCATCCTAAGAGATTTGGGTGGTGTGGGAGAAGGCACATGGCAGTGAAGTGGCCCTGCATCACCTCTACCCACAAGGGGGCCAGTGAACTGTAGTGAAGAGCTATTATCTAATGCCCATGGCCCGCTCAACAGCAGGGGCTTCAAAGTGTGAGGAGGAGACTGGGGTTCAGGGGAGGCTAGGGGTTTCCAACGCAGACTCTTGGGAGGAGCGCAAGATGGTGAAGGAGTGTGTGTGTGTGACTGTGTGTGCATGCGCATGCACTGTGCACGCCACACAGGAATAGGATGGGGTTCCCACAGAGGAACCCCAGTAGGGCTCTGAAAAAGTTCCTACAAGAGCTCTGTATAATATCATCAAAAAAACATACCTGCTTACCCTTCCTGGTGGAAGGGTCGAAGGAGGTAATAAATCATCATTGGCAGGCAGACATCGGACATATAAATTTGCATGGGACTGAAGTAGTAGAATCTCTACTACTTTTCCCTCATTCCTATTTTAGTATTTGAGTCATTTCTGTAGGGTAAAGCTGTTTTGTATGTTATTGTTTGTATGTCTGATTGTTATGGTTGTTATGGCCCAGGTGGCTAACAACAAATAAAGCTATCCCCCCTGTACTTTTCCCTGATGGAGTGGTTGGACTGGGAAGTTGCCATGCTGCGGTTGCCTATGCAGCACAAACCAAGGGCTGGTGCTGCAGGCTAATCAATGCCACCACTGACTGAATTGCAGGCTGATGTAATTGATGCCTGAATCTTGTCAGGATGTACAGATGTGCAGGGGGGTGAATGTAGCAGGAGATGATATCCAGGGGCTGGGCAATCATACATCATCAGGCCCCACATCAAGGATATCGCCCTCCATGAACCCAAGAAGGGGAAGGTTAGTCTTGACAAAGACCAACTCTTCCACAGTCCTTGGGTCCACCTTGGCACGATGTGGGCTGACGATGTCTCCCGCCACACTGAATACCCACTCCGATGAAACCCTCGTGGAAGGACACAAGATATATCATAATGGTACCTTTGCAAGTGGGGGCCACAAATGCATTTTCTGTGACCAGTAGGCCAAGGGGTTGGTGTCAGCAGGGCAGGTGGGCTCGGCAAGATATTGAGAGACATAGGTCTCTGCCATATCCTGTTGCTCTGGTTCACCACCGGCACCTCCCTCCTCTGCCGCCAAGCCCACCAGCCCAGTAAACAACAAGGTGGATCGGCCCCCACTTGCAACCCTTTTAGAAACAGTAGTTGCCCCTTGCAGTGGGGGCATCTGCACCAGGCAATACTGTTGCACTTCATTGACGAGCTCGACCCTGTTGCTCTTGAAGGATTCGAAGAATGCGGCCATGCTCTTCTTGACCCGTGGGTCGAGTAGCGTGGCTAGGAAATGTGACCGACTCGCTTTTAAGATGTCAAAATGCATATTCAGCTCATCTACCAATTTCTTTGCCAGCGCCCCCACAGGCCCACGCAGGTCAGTTCAAGAGAGCATGGCTCGCATCTGCCAAAGCAGGATCATGAAGAGCATCATCACCTGGCTCAGAGTGGAGTGGTCCATGCTAACCTCCACAGTAGCCTGGTAAAATGGCTCCAGAACCTGCGTCAGCTGCTCCACCACTGACCACTCCTCCCCGGTCAGTAGTGTTGCTCCAATGCTCCTCTTCAAGCAAAGCAGCACCTCCTTCTGCTCCAGCAGACGTTGCAGCATCAAGAAGGTGGAGTTCCACCTTGTGGCCACATCCTGTACCAGCCGGTGAAGCAGGGAGCCCAACTCCTCCTTCTTCTCTCACAGCGCCCAGCTGGATGAAACTGACTGAAGGAACTGTCCAGCAATCTTCCAAGCAGTTTCAAGGTCATCCAAGCCCTTCGTTCCACCTAAGGCCCCCTGAACCACAAGGTTCAGGAGGTGTGTACCGCAGAGTTCATGAGTGTAGCCACCACGAGTAATGGCTGCAATCATGTTTGGGGCATTATCGGTTACAAAGTAACCGACCTCAATATTTCAACCTTGGCATCGGACCCACCCATCCAGCATGCTGTTCACTGCTTTGAGGATTTTATCAGCCGTTTGCTGACTGTCAAGCACCTAGGCATGTAACAATGCCCAACAATGCTTTCCAGTTGACACCACTCCCCCAATGCTGCTGCTGCTGCCCGCCATTGTGCTAGTGACAGCAACTGGTGACATCTGTAACTGGAGCTCTGGGGTCAGAAATTCTGATACTCCCACGTATGCTTCTGGTCTGACAAACAAGCTGTGGTGCAAGTAATCAACCGACAGTCCAGTAAATCCAGCAGAGCTATGGTCTTAGTTCATTGGTTTGTGCTGAAGTCCCTTTCCCTTAACATGTATCTCTCGGCTAAGTACATGCCTGGTGTACACAATGATATTGCTGATTCCCTCGCTCATTTTCAGATGGAGTGGTTTTGGTCCCTGGCACCTGGTGCCAACAACAACAACTCTGGTGATGCCAGAGGCCTTGTGGAAGATTGGGAGCGAAGGATAGACAGGGGTATTAGGGCTACTGTTGCAAGCTGTACCTGGCGAGCTTATGTGTCCTATTTCTGGGAATTCTGCAACTTCTGGTCAACCCACGGGTTTCAGGAGGAATGGCCCATCCTCCCCATCACGTGGAGTGGTTCGTGGCACACTTAAATGACCGTGGGTTGGCACCACGCACTATATGGCGTCGCTGGACAGCCATCGCTTTTTTCTGCAAGGCGCATGGGGTAGCAGACCCGTGCGCGTGTTACAGGCTTAAGAGGGCAATTGAAGGGAGGCCTAGAGAACGGGGCCCACAGAAAGATACCCGCCAACCAGTATCGGTTGATATACTGGCTTGTTTGCTGGCTGCACTGCCTTGGATTTGTTCATCACCCTATGAGGTGTTGCTTTTCCGGGCAGTTTTTTCAACAGCATTTTTTGCAGCTTTATGGATCAGTGAGCTGGTGCCTTCATCCCAGAGTGATTGGGAGGCACTGCCCTGGAGTTATGGGACATAGCCCACAGGCCCGACGGTATCACCATCACGATTCAGTGATCTAAGAAGGAAGGGAGAGGTCAGCTAGTAACATTGTACCGAGCCTCAGTCGAGGTGGTGTGCCCGGTTGTGGCAATGAATGCATATTTGGAGGTTTGCCCGTGCTTACAGGACCCTCTCTTCATTCATTTTGCCTGGTCATTTTTGACAAAATTCCAATTTCTGGTAATTTTAAGGAAAGGTTTGGCAATACTGGGGATTCCACAATCTGACTACTGGTCACACTCTTTCTGAATCGGGGTGACATCCACGGCAGTCGAGGGGTCTTACCTGCCTCTCAAATTAAGGCTATTGGTCAATGGCAGTCAGGCACTTATCACACTTATGTAAGGCCTTTCAGCCCTCCTCAGTAGGTTTGACCCATCTGTAATAATATTATTCTGTTTTGTCACCTGCAGGCGCAGGATGGTTGCCCACTGTCTGGATGTGGCCACAGCATTTTGTGGTGGTCCGAATGCCATGCTGCCAGTTCAAACTTTGGTACCCAGCCAGGTTGTGGACTGCGAACCCACCTTTATTGGTTTGGACACAGTGGTATGTGATGGGAGCACCTGATGCCTTCACTGCTCCACAGGGCAGCATGCTTTGGGCCGCCTGTCATCCTGATCATCCACTTGGGTGAAAATGACCTCGGCCTGATGGCGAGATAAAGAATAGCATCGCTGAGTTGGCAGCCCGGTGGCCACAAGCGTCCGTCTGGTGGTCGGATTTGCTTGAATGTCAGTTCTGGCAGTATACTACCACGCCAAGCAAGATTGAGTGCGCCAAGCGCAAAATAAACAGCTGTCTTTCATACACATTTCAGTATACCTGTGGGGTGTGTGTGAATGTTTGAGTAAAATCTTTTCTCCCCCTTTTTGTGGCAGTGAGTGGGGTAGGAACCATGCGAGGTAGGAACCAGTTAGCAGGGTAGGAACCTTAAGAGCTAAGGGGTCACGCTTGTACCCCATCACCACTTGGAGAGTGGGGGTTCTTAAGGGCAGGGGCCCCAGCCCAGGTTCGAAATGGCTGATAGGGGGCTGCAACCCGCCCTGACACAAGGAGAGGGTGAATTCGAAGGGTCGATTCACCCAGGTAGAGGGGAGAGATTTAGCTCAGTCCTCTTACCTGCTTTATATAGCATGGTTCCTCTCCACTACATGCACGCAGGTTCTTTATCATTGGTTGTTTGTTTAAGGAGTGTATATTGTAATAAAGTTGCAGCTAATGCCTCTTTATTCCAAAGCATGTCTCTGACTGTTCTTATGGGTAGTGCCGGCACATGACAATAGCACTAATACTGCAAGACAAAGTAGTTGAAATACTGAAAGGTCTGACCTGGATAACAGAAATACCAAGATAAATGAAATAACCAAACCAAAACACACATCCAGCAATGTGGCAGTGAACTACTTTATTGGACCCAAATTGAAGCAAGCAAATTCATTGGTATTGTATTTGCCATTAATATTCTTGTCAACTCTAATTTTCATTGTGATAATGCAAGACACAGTATTATCTTGTAACCAAACTGTTTAAATAAACCAACTTTTTTTTTGTTCCTCCCACATTTTATCTTTTGTATTTTAGGAAAATGGACAGGTTTTAGCTATGGCAAGCCACAGAATTTTCGTCCCTCCATACTCCTTTTTTTTTGGGGGGGGGGCTTTCTCCCCACTCTCCTGGTAGGGAGCAAAGGACGTGTCATGCTGGGAAACTCCCCTTTTGGTACAAAGAAAGCCCCACAAAATGGGGTCTCCTTAGGTGCCATGTGGTGGAGTAGCTCCTCCGCCCCCAGCATTGCCTTGGCACTAGGGGAGCTTGGAGGATGTGTAAACCTCTACTCATGTTGGGATCACAGCCGGGGCAAGGAAACCCGAGGGGCCTCCAACAAGGCACCCCCAGATGACCCCAGAGGCCGGTCCAGAACCCGGGGAGTGAGGCGATCTCGCAAGTAAGTAGGGCCCAGGCCATGTAAGGCTTTATAGGTCAAAACCAACACTTTGAATCAATCAATCAACCTTTAATTTGTACCCCACACTCTCACCTACGGCAACTCGAGGCGGCTTACAGAAAAGGAAGAAATACAAAACAGCAATACAAAATCAATGCCAAACACACTGGCCAAAAATATCAATTACAACTTATTCATAACATATTCAAAAACAAAACATTTCTTAACACAAAACCTATCATCGCAAAGCATATAACATAATCTCCCCCCTTTACCCAAAAACCTCCCCCCCACACATAACCCAATACAACAATAACCAACAACTACCTTATCTCTTCCCTTGATATCCCATCCAGATGCTCCCTCCCTGCTGCCACCAGGGAAGGAGCCCATCAATCCCCCCCCATCTTCCTGTTGTCACCAGGAGGGGAGGGGCCATCATCCACAACCAACAACAATATATTCATAATCCCAAAGTCACAAAAAACAACAATCATAATAAAGCTACATCACAAATTATTAAACAACATCACACCCCTACTCCTGCACCCTCCCCTGCTGCCACCAGGGGCTGGCGCCATCCCCCCCTTACCTCCCCCAAACACATCCCCAATACAAAAAACAAACTTACAATACCCTAGCCCCTACATCCCCTACAGTCCCAGAAGGGCCCCAAAGGGCCACACCCTTTGGCCACAGCCCTTCGGCTCGTGACCGCCGGCGTGCGGCCTGCAGCAAAGCCGCAGGTGCTTCTCTTTTATGCATGCCCCCTGGGCTACTTCCTGGTGCAGGCAGGGGAAGGGGATGGTGGAAACACAGTCCCAGTTCAATGGGTCCCCCCCCCAGCCTCTGCACTCATTGTCCCTCCATGTCCTTCCCTGCAGAAGGTTGGCAGGGAACCCTAAGGAACAACAGCGGCGGCAGGGCTCAGCGGTGGCAGGAGCATCAGCAGCGGATGGTAGGTGGCTCCAGCAGGGAACCCCTCGCAGGTGCTTCTCTTTTAAGCATGTCCCCTGGGCTACTTCCTGGTGCAGGCAGGGGAAGAGGATGGTGGAAACACAGTCCCGGTTCAACAGGCCCCACCCCCTGCACTCACTGTCCCTCCATGTCCTTCCCCGCAGATGGTTGGCGGGGAACCCAAAGGAGCAACAGCGGTGGCAGGGCTCAGCGGCGGCAGGAGCATCAGCAGCAGATGGTAGGTGGCCAGAAGACTATTGGCAGCCAGTGCAGAGATCGGAGCACTGGTGTCATGTGCTCCCAGCGACCCAGACCCACCAAGAGCTGGGCCACCGCATTCTGCACCAGCTGCAGCTTCCGAGCCGTCATCATAGGTAGCCCCACGTACAGTGTGTTACGGTAGTCCAACCGAGAGGTAATAAAAGCATGGATGATTGTGGCCAGGTCAGGAACTGAAATTAGCAGCCAAAGCTGTCGCACTTCTTAACTGGCAGAAGGCACTCCTCGCCACAACCTCCACCTGGAGATCCAGGCAGACCTGAGCATTGAGGAACACCCCCAGGTTCCGCACCTGGAAATTCAGTGGAGGACAGATCTCATCAATCGAGGGAGCCATCACATCCATCGACTTACCCACTTCCCTCACCTCCGTCTTGTCAGGATTCAGTCACAGTTGGTTAGCCCTCATCCAGTTCCCCACAGCTGCCAGACACCCAGTAAGCACCGAGACAGCTGGGCCTGGGTTAGCTGAAAATGAGTTACAGTTGGGTGTCATCCGCATACTGATGACACCTCACCCCGTACCTCCTGATCACCTCACCAAATGGCTGCATATACACGTTGAAACAGGAGAGGGGAGAAAACAGAACCCTGCAGGACCCCACACGGGAGGTCTTGGTGTGATGCAAAACAGTCACTGAGTACCACCCGCTGAGTTCTCCTGGTCAGGAATGAGCAGAACCATTCAAGAATGATCCCGCCCACCCCCCACTGTCCCGCAGGTGCGTCACCAACATCTCATGTTCAACGGTATCAAGTGCAGCCGAAAGATCTAACAGGACCAATAGGGTCGAGCGAACCCAGTCCTTTTTACGGAGGAGATCATCTACCAAAGCCACAAGTGCTGTCTCAGTGCCATAACCCGGGTGAAAGCCAGACTGAGAGGCATCAAGATAACCAACGCAGTCAAGATGCCCCTGGAGTTGCTGAGCCACTACTCGTTCAATAACCTTCCCTAAAAAGGTAAGGTTAGAGACAGGCCAATAGCTGGCAGGGGAGTCAGCGTCAAGCGATGATTTCTTGAGCAGAGGCCACACCACTGCTTCCTTGAGGCAGCTCAGCACTCTGCCTTCCTGCAAGGAGACGTTGATCACCCCAGCCAGCAATGGCCCCATTATCTCCCAGCAGCTCTTAACCAGCCAGGATGGGCATGAATTTAATTGACAAGAAGTGGCTTGAACCGCCCCAAGCACCTCCACCATGTAAGAGGGTGTCACCGATTTAAAGTGTTCCCACAAAATCGGACAAGGCAGGGCTTCTACACATCCTCTACTGTATTAAGTGCGGCATCGAGGTCTTGGTGAATACGAGTGATTTTCTCCACAAAGTAATCCGCAAAAAGGTTACAGTGGACAGATGATGACTCAACCCTAGGATTGAGGGAGGCCAGACTGAACAGCCCCAGCACAACCCGGAACAGCTCAGCTGGATGGAATTTTGCAGATTCTATTAATTATGATTAAATGTTATAGTTTGATATGAAAGCTTTATAAAATGATAGGCTCTTCAGTGGCATACTTGATACATGTGACTAGGTTGTGTTTTGTGATTGTGCTATTTAACCTTAATATAAACATTATTCACCCTTAAACATTTGTGTAATAAATTATTAAGAGGTTGTATAAACAGAATGAATAGTAGATTATAAGACAGAATCAAAGCAGGCTCCATTCAGAAAATAAAAAATACAAATAAAACTGGGAAAGAAAAAACAACAACAAAGGACTCAGCTATAAAATAAAATGGAGTTGCTTAATACTATATACATATAAAATAAAACATTAGAAGTAGAAACAAAATTAAGAAGAGAGAGCTTAAACATTAAACAGCTGTGTAAAAATAAGAACATGTATTAAGGTATATAAAACAGTAAGAACAAGTGGAATTAATAGATATGCCTATGAGAGAGAGAGACATTGAAATCATGGGATACTTGATACGATGTTTATTTAAATAAGGAATAAAAAAGCTTATTTGTATAGCTCTGTTTTGGAACAAAAGCTTAGAGAACTCACTAGTTTAACCCCCCTTCCCCCCGCCCCCTTCAGCATTGTATACCTTGTTCAGGAGGTCTGAGCATTGTAGTAGCTAAGAGCAAAGTGCCTAGAAATCTTTTTCCCCTCTCTGTTTTAAAGAGAGAGGCACATATCACAAAAAGTGCAGGTTTACATCACCACATAAAAACCAGTCAAAAGAGTCTGTTATGAAGGATGTGAATGGTCATAAAGCTGTGAACTTTTACCGTGCACATATGCATATGGCACGATCTGTTGAACAACATTGGTGGCGTTAATAATTTAATTAGAGGTCATGACCGCTGATGAACAGGTGTATGGGTAGAAATCTACATTGTTGATCTATTTAATGGTCACGAAGCTGTGAACCTTTTACCTTACACAGCTGCATATGGACATGAGCCATTTAACAACATTGTTGGCTTTAATAATTTAATTAGAGGTCATGACTGCTGATGAACAGGGGCTTCTAAATGTATGCGAAGAAATTTTCAGGCCATCACCAATGCAGTTGGGGTGGGTTTGGGATACAAGTGGTGGAGTGGCTGTAATGTATTTTTCAGGAATGACAGGAGTCTATGGTAACATTTTCGTTTACCAATAGATTATTAAGGTTAGAAAAAAAGCACTAATTGTGGGAGACACAGACCATTAGAATGTCAGAAGACAGACAAAAGGAATTTACCTAGGTAAAAAAGACTCTACATGAAAAGCACAAATGAAAGAATGCCTCTTTTTTTCCTAGAGGGGTGTATGCTTTTACAAGGCTTCCAGCTGAAGAAAAGAAAAAGCCATAGCTCTTTTCCAGGGTTTTAGTAATCAGTGCAGATTATCATTATTAAGAACAAAAGGTTATGATTTTAAAAGGAGTCTTTAACTTTTAAAGAATAAAAAGGTATGTTTCAAGGAGGTCACACATAGCCTGTGAAATTCTAAGACCCTATCTGTAAAAATGATTTTGTTGACCTGTTTAATGGTCGTAAACCTGTGAACTCTTTACCTACACACCTACATAGGGCATGATCAATATTGTCCATTTAACAACGCTGATGGAGTTAATAAGTTAAATAGCCCACTGATGACCAAGAAATAAATTTCTGCAGAAATTCATATTGTGTGAAATGGTTAATTGATAGGAAAACTACACAAAATTAGGAAACAAGTGTTTCTAAATGTATGGGGAAATCATTCATCCCAACCAGTAAGTAAAAACAGACACTACACTACACTACACATTAGAATGCTTCTGATATGTATGGAAAAGTAATTTTAAAATTGTTGTTTTGAAAGATAGGTCTGTTTTTACAGGGTTTTGATTTCTGAACCTATATATAAGGAGGGGGTGAAAAATCCCATGGCAACAGTCTTTCTGCAGGGGACAGTCTTCCGCTATAGAGGCCTGATATCTCCAAGATGACTTTTTTCAACGAAGTAAGAGGAGCTTTTTCTGTTACCAGGTTTGGGGTGTGGGTGTGGGCGATTTTGTGTGTGACTCTAGCAATAGGGAGGGCTTTTGTACATAGGATTAAGACTTTTAAGAGGGGCAGGTATGCGGTTATAAGTTTTGGCTAATGTGTGGGGTAGCAAATTATAGCATTTATGGTTTTTGTTCATTAGGGCGGCGATGATATATAAATGGTGGGAAACCTGGAAGCGGTGGAGGTCTAGGTATCTTCACAGAATTTAATTGGCGTATAAATACATATGGTAATGCTTGTATTATTCTATGCTGTATAGGTAAAAAAAAAAAATTTATGAATTATTAAATGGATACTTTGTAGCAGCATATATGGGGGTGCTTGTTTCTGTCAGCTTATATTAATGTAATTGTTGGTTAATGCTGAAGACATTAATTTGTTTTTGCAATAATGGGGTGTGGGTTTAAAGTCCTTATTAATGGTTTGTGATTATTTAAAAGTATAAATGGAAGTCTGTAACAACTGAAGATTTGAAGGATTAGATAGTTTTTACCAGGAAAATGTGAGTGGTGTGAGTTATGTGGATCCATTGGTGTTTTTTGTTTTTTTGTTTTAAGGGGACTCTTTTAGATAATATTTAGTAGGAAAGATTGTTCGTAAATTAATTTTAAAAACTGTTCATGTTATGGATTCACCAGTCGTCTGACATATTTTGAAAAAAAAAATTCTCAGAGAGAGAGAAAGAGAGAGAGAGTTCTTTTAAAAAATGCGAACAACCCCCCTTCCACCTCCCTTTTTTTCCCAGTTAAAGGCTCACAGCAGGAGAGCCTTACATGGCACAAGCGAAGCTCCTATTTTTATAGCTTGACAGATAAGCACAATACAAAGATGATAAGAATTTAGTTTTCCTATGGTTGCGTCTTTTTAAAGGGGGCATGCTTATACTTTTTATTCAGAGGCTACCGAAAGGGCTATACGCTATACCTAATTTCCCTACGCATTCCTGCACGCGCTCTCTGCTCTTCCATTGTCCCCTCCCTCACTCTCCCTCGCTTCTCCTGCTCGCCTAACCGCCTTCGACCCTTCTCTCTTGCTGCCCCCCATGTATGGAACTCCCTCCCTGCCCACATCCGCCTTGCCCCCTCCCTCCGCTCCTTTAAATCCCTCCTCAAGACCCACCTTTTCCTTGCTGCCTTTCCCAATGCCTGCTAGTCTTTCCCCTTACTCGTACTGTCTGCCCTCCTCTGATGACTACTGCTACCAACCTCTTTGTAACCAAGCCAAGCACATGCACCTGAGATTTCGTATCCGCTTGAATGTTTGTTTGTCTTCTCCCATGTCTCTCCCACTGTCCCCTCTTCCTGTCTCCCCCCTCTTGTCTTTTAGATTGTAAGCCACAGGCAGGGACCGCGTCTACTTCTGTGTTCTGTACAGCACCAGGTCATACGACTGGCGCTATATAAATGTCTAATAATAATAATAATAATAATAATAATAAATGGATTGGTTGAAGCGCAGGGGATCAGACCATACCAGAGCCTGCAAAGGCAATGTAAGTCATTCAAAACATTACTATTAAAGCTAGTAATCATTTCTATAGTATTACCAGGCATACATACTGCTTTTATAGGGCACATAGAAGCAGCGAGGGACAGGAAGGGTAAGGGGGGCAGAGAGAGAGAGAGAGAGAGAGGCAGTCAGACACACATACATC
Source organism: Sphenodon punctatus (assembly GCA_003113815.1). Taxonomy (NCBI): domain Eukaryota; kingdom Metazoa; phylum Chordata; class Lepidosauria; order Sphenodontia; family Sphenodontidae; genus Sphenodon; species Sphenodon punctatus. The sequence goes on from QEPC01005822.1 coordinate 10,475,810, forward strand.
TCGATTTTACAGAGGGTGGACTGTTGGGGAGAGCTTGTGATTTGGCATGTACACCCCCAACCCGGGGGGTTCCTGGTTTGGGGTAGTCCCCAGAACCCTGATGGTGGGTCCTGGGGCTGGAGGGACTGGCTTCCTCTGAAGTCTGAATCGCTGTGTGTGTCCAACAGGAGCAGAGCCGGCCCTCCCTGGGCCATGCTGTAAGTGAATAAGGACCCTCCACATGGGTTGGTGGAATGACAGCCCCAGAACCCTAACGGTGGGTCCTGGGACTGGAGTAGCTGCTACTTGATGAAGTGGAACGATGGCTCTCTGTGAGCGGAATGACGTCCCCAGAACCCTGATGGTGGGTCCTGGGACAGGAGTGACAGCTTCTCAATGACATGGATGGACAGCTCTTCCTGCCTGGAACGTAGGCCCCAGAACCCTAATTGTGGGTCCTGGGACTGGAGTGGCTGTTACTTGATGCAGTGGAATGACAGCTCTCTGTGAGCGGAATGACGTCCCCAGAACCCTGATGGTGGGTCCTGGGACAGGAGTGACAGCTTCTCAATGACATGGATGGACAGCTCTTCCTGCCTGTAATGTAGGCCCCAGAACCCTTATGGTGGGTCCTGTGGTTGGAGTGGCTGGCTACTTCTGAAGTCTGAATCACTGTCTGTGTCCAACAGGAGAGCTGGCTGTCCCTGGGCCATGCTGTAAGTGAATAAGGACCCTCCACGTGGGTCGGCAAAATGACGGCCCAAGAACCTTGATGGTGGGTCCTGGGACAGGAGTGGCAGCTTCTCAATGATGTGGGTGGACAGCCCTCCCTGCCTGGAACGTAGGCCCCAGAACCCTGGCGGTGGGTCCCAGGGATGGAGTGGCTGTTACTTGATGCAGTGGAACGATGGCTTTCTGTGATTGGAATGACAACCCCAGAACCTTAACGGTGGGTCCTGGGGCTGGAGTGACTGGCACCCCTACTCGGCCAGGAGTTGCATGCTGGCTGGCATTGGTGGAGCAGCGAGAGAGCCCTGGCCAGGGCTTGGTGGTGGCCACTCCTGCTCGGCTGGGCATTGCAGACTTGCATCCTACGCTCAGGATCTCAACAAACTATTCTGCCAAATGATCAAACCTTGCCTAGTGCTGAGTCACGTGGTCACCCAGCCCCTGGCTGCTGGTGTACTCATCCGAGCTATGGCCATCTACAAGAGTGAGGAGCAAATGACTGACGTGCAGTACCACCAGCAGCAGCAGACATTGGATTGCCCAGGCACAGTAACTGTGACTGGCACCCCTGCTTGGCAGGGTGTTGTAGGCTGGCTGGCATTGATGGAGCACTGGCAGAGGCCCAGCCAGGGCTTGGTGGCTGGCACCACTGCTTGGCCAGGCATTGCAGGCTGGCTGGCATTGGTGGAGAAGCAGCAGAAGCCTGGACAGGGCTCGGTGACTGGCACCCCCACTCGGCCGTTGTTGCAGACTTGGGTCGTACTGCAGAGTGGACAAGCCTTGCCAAGTGGTGAATCACGTGGACACCCAGTAGCTGGCTGATGGTGGCTGTGGATGAGATCACGGTCTCCGTCGTGGCCAGGAATGGTCTCAGAACAAAGACCGTGTGCACCAGGATCTCCCATTCCACCCCATTGTACCCTGGAGGTGCTCCACTGTCCATCACCAGTTACACATGATGCAAGGTGGCTTTCTGCTCAAGAAGCTGCTCGAGCATCAGGAAGATTGAATTCCACCATCTGTGGACACATCCTGCACCAGCTGGTGCACTGGGGATCCTTGCTCGGCCTGCTTTGCCTGGAGGAGGTCAGTTCCCTCCAGTTAAAGAAACTGGCCAACTTCCTCCCCCACTCGATCAGGGAGCTAATGGTGCCTGCTCCAATCCCCTTCTCCCCCAAGCCCAGAGCATCCCTGACCACCAGGTGAAGGGTGTGTGCGCCGCAAGGGATGCTGGTGAAGCCCCCCTTGTGGACTGCCCTCAATACGTTGCCTGCATTATCATTCACCACGCACGCCTTGGTGAAGGGCGCACTAGGCGTGACCCACTCCCTCACCATGGTGGTCAGGGCTGCCTCGATGTTCCTAGACATGTGGGGGCCATCCATGACTTCCACTTGAAGCAGGTCTCACCTATACCCTGCTTTGGGACCCCTCCTGCCACTGAAAAATGCTGCCTCTGAGTCCTGCCACCAGTGCTCCGTCACTGCCATGTAGGCGTGCTGAGCATTCGTGCTTGACCACAGGTCTGTGGTGAAGTGGATGGTAGCACCCACAGCAGCTGCCAACTTCTCCCTCACCCGCTCCTTTAAAGCCCGTTACAAGGTTGGCACCACCTGCCAACTCAGCATGGTGTGCAACAGCGGCTTAAACTGGGGGGTCAGGAAGCCAAACAGGTGCTTGAACCCCATTTCCCTGACCTCTGAAAAGGGCTGCCCATCCAGGACAATCATTTTCTCCAACATGCACGTGGCTTACAGTTGAAAGCCATGCCACCCTCCACGTCCTACAGCTGCCAATGGACTTGGCAGCTGCCCCCACCCCAGCTCCTCCACGGTGGACTGAAACTGCTTCTGCTGCTGCTGCTGCTCCCCCCTAGCAGAAATACCACTCTTGCTGCTAGAGGCAGCTGTTCTAGCAGAACGTTTGCCCACTGATGGAGGCGGATGACTGGCCGCTGCAGTCGGGAACCCGCTGGCGTCCGCTGCCCCTTCCTGTCCACTTAGCAGCACAGCACTGTGGCATCCCTTAAGATGCCTCGCCATGGCAGTTGTCCCAAGGTTGGTGAGCACCTGCCCATGCTTCACCACCTTCTGGCACAAAGTGCACTTCACCTCCCTGGGATCATCCACCCGCACCAACTTAAAATGTGCCCCGACAGAGGATTTTTTGCCCCCTCCTGCCTTCTGGCCCGCAACAGGTGATGCACCGCTGCCAGAGCTTCTGGGAGGGGCAGAACATGGTGGTGACACAGCTCTCGGAGGGACAGCCAGACATCTCCTCCGGGGGACTAGTGTCTGCCTCGCTGTTCCCAATCACAGTGATGTCCCACGAAGGGGAGTACTTGGACCCTGAGGCTGATCGACTGCCCCCTATATCTACTGCTACTGCTACTGCTGCTGCTGCTTCTGATACTGCTGCTCCTCTCTCTGCTGCCATTGCCCTGGGATCGGGCCCTGCCTCTAGCAGCCAGGGTGGGATCCACCAGCCCTGGACTGCTGGGGATCGCCTCAATAATGGGGGACGATGGTGGCCCATGGTGAACTTGGGACCCTGCCCCTGAAGCACCTGCATCTACTCCTACAGCCACAGCAGAGACAGCCACAGCCTCCTGGACTGCAAGTCTTCCAGTGCCCTGCGCGACAGTGGAGGATACTGGCAGGAGACACTGCCAAACCACCACCTAGTGCCACTGCTGGGAGCCTCAGAAGCCTGACTGCCAAAATCAGGCCTGTGGAGTTTGGGACATGGTGATGGGCTCGGGCTGCTGCCTTCTGCCGCTCCACTAGCATGGCCTCTGCCACATACCCCATTGCCCGCTTTACGGGTAGCAGACTGGCCTCTCCTGCTTCCCTTCTCCATGTCTTCCAACCCAAAGAATGCACTTGAAAATTTTTATATTATACACTTTTTTGTCCGCTATGGTCAGAGATGTGTAAAGGCGGCCCAGAGAATTTTGGAGGCCAAACTGCTCACTAGAATGCTCTATGGGGTCCAAATCTGGGGTCTGGATCCCCATGCAATGGTTCTTCTTGAACCTGTGATAAATGGCTTTTGGAGAAGATTATTATCCATCCCTCCTTCAATAAGCTCAGCCATAATAAATCTAGAATTGGGCAGGCAATCCCTCAGAGCTTTGATTCAGACTTGTGTATTATCATTTTGGGCAAAATTGCAGGAAGCTTCTGCTTCCTCCATATTGGGCCAGGTAGGGATTGAAAAGCAAGGTGACGCTGAATGTGGCATGGATTTGTGGTGGCACAAAGTAAATTTATGTCTGTTGACTTTAGGTCTCTCTGTCTTTCTTTGACGGTAATCCAAGTTCTTTTGTTGTTAAACTTCTCAAGCTACGTATTCAGGATGTGGATAGATGGGTAGAGGGCCTTGGCTTCTTGATCTTTAATCTCCCCTGTGTATAAATATATCTTACCTGCAAGTGGTGGTACCTCATACCTTTATGATCTTGTAGATCCTGCCCTTAGAAAGGCCCTTAGCAATTTAAGGCTGCAAACTATGAATACAGCGGTGCTCCAGTGTCGTTATCAGGGAATTCCCTATAGTGAACAGATTTGGCCTTGTGGTCAGGAAATAGAAGACCTTAGGCATTATATGTTGATATGCCCTATTTATGACAATCTACGCAGGCAACTTCATTTGGAACTTGGGTGGGACCAATCCAGACCAGTATTAAAACAGCTAATGTTTCTGTTGAGGGACTCTGACCCGGTAAGAACAAAGTAATTGGCAATTTTTGCCCTTAGAGCAGCCAAATTGTGTGCTAAATACGTCCAGTGGATTATAGCAGACAATTCTGCTACTGGATAGGAGGACTGGGGATACAGACTTATCTTCGGGTCTGTGTTTGGACATGGTTTTTGAGTGGATTGTGTACTACAGGGATGCTAGTTTTTGAACTAAATATGGTCTTATATACAATTCTTAATTACCCTAGGTTTTATTGTGATTATCCTAGATCTAGGATATTTGATAATTATTGCTTTTTACTTGTTTCCACTCGTTAATGAGCATATGTATGTATAGATGATAATGATTTGTTATTTATATTGTTTTGGCCATGTGGCTTACAATAAACCATTACTTACATATATACATGAACCTTAATGGACAATTTTTTGTAGCCTTTCTCGACTTGAGGTCATCCTTTGACTCTGTTAATAGGGATATTTTATGAGCCAAACTAGCTCAATCCTCTATTGATAAGTGTCTGCTTTATCTTACCCAGAGTTTGTACAGAAATACCACTCTAGTTGTTAAGACAAGTAGTGCAGGGATTGTCACAAAGGAAATTGATGTACCTGGTGGGGTCAGACAGGGTTGCATCCTGGCCCCAACTTTATTTAATTTGTTCATCAATGATCTTACTCCACTGATGGTGGATCCAAAGTTCTTCCCTCCGAGATTGGCAAATCATCATCGAGGATGTCTGCTCTATGCTGACGATTTGGCTCTAGTGTCTCAAACCTGCATTGGCCTGTCTAGACAGCTTGAGGCTTTCTCTGGTTATTGTAGATTAAACAAGTTGGAAATTAACCATGGGAAATCAAAGATCATGGTACTATTTATGAAGAGGTGGAAGATCCTTAGCTGGACCCTGGACGGACATAACATCGAGCAGGTCAGGACTTTCAAATCTAGGATTGCATTTCCATACCCTAGGTACTTGGAAAGTGCACTATAATAGAGTTTTATTGGCAACCAAGGGCTTAGTACCCCCTTTTTGAGGCTGTTTTTGAGTTCGGGGGAAGACTCAAATAAATTGACCATGGAAGTTTTTAACTGTAAGGCGAGAGCTAAATTTCTGTATGGGGCTGAGTTATGGGCCCTTTTAATCTCTGCTAATCTTGATCTTGTCCAATTGAGTTTTTGTAGATCTTTGGTCAAGGCTCCAGGAGGTACTCCCTTGGCTGCCCTCAGAAATGAGTTAGGCCAAAGAAGTTGGTCATATAAGGCTTGGCGTTCAGCCTTTGGAGCTTGGCATAAAACCTTTAGACCCTCAGCCACAGGGCTCATGCACCTTATGGGGCTGGATAAGTACAGGAGCCAATGGAGAACTAATATGAGCTTTCACTTGTGTACGCTAGGCCTCTCCCCTGAATATTTATGGGGTAGGAATCACTGCTCGATTCGATCGGAGATTCTCTTGAGATAGGATGATATGGATTAGCAAACAAACCTGGCAAGGATTAGGACTTCCCCCCACATGGTAGCCTATCTGCCTCTGATGCCTCTCAAGGGGCAGGTGGCGACCTATTTGAACTCCAGAATTGCAGTGAGAGGCAAGAGATTGTTTCTGAGCGCTCGATTTCATGCCGTCCCAACCAAACGTCTGGAGGGCTGCTTAGAGGGTATTCCGTTTGGGGAAAGGCTTTGCCCCTTTGACAGCTTGGAGGTGAAAACTCTTGACCACCTATTGTTAAGATGCCATTTGTATGATAAACTTAGAGGAACATTACTGAAACCCCTTTTGAATAAATACCCGGGTAGAACGGATAGTTTCATAGTAGAACGAGCATTGTCGGATGTAAATCTGGAATTGACATCTAGAGTGATAATTTTTTTTTATCTTGGCGATTAATAGGAGGTATAAATTTTTAGCCTTTAAACCACTTCCTTCTCTTTTGTCCTTGGAACCGTGATACTGAGAGAATTGTTTGGCTATTTTTAGACAGATGGTTACATATCTTATTTTACTGTTCTTCTTTTGATAAGCTAGGTAACTAGGTTTTTTATGCTTCTGTAACCAGATTAGATGAACTTTTGTGCTGTTTTTCTTATTGTGTTTTTTTTTATTTGTATGTTTGTTTGGATGCNGGCAGCAGACTGACCTCTCCTGCTTCCCTTCTCCATTTTTCCTTTTCAAATTATGCAGAGGAATATTTTTTTTTATTTAATCAAAATTTGAATATTATATATATCTACTACACTAACTGTAACTGCTATTAACTATTCTAAAACCTATGGAACTAAATGGAATATTATCTAATATCTACAAAGGCATAGCCCCACAAACACACTATAAAATATTAAAACTGAATCACTACCCACTATCTCTAACTAAGCTAACTCCAACATCTATCTATCTATCTATCTATCTATCTATCTACACAGGGATGTGGGGGGGACACAGACAGCTCACAACAAACAACACAGGGAGGGGTACAAAACTGAAATGAAACCTAAATCAATCTAATCCTACTCTAAATAAATCCAAAAACAGGGGAAGGAAATCAGGGATGGAATATATAGTAGGAGGAGGGAAGGATTCAATGGAGGGTAGGGAGAAACTACACTGGGGCGGGTAAAAAATAAAAATAACACCTAAACCTATCTAATCTAATCTAAATAAATGAAACTATAGAGCTAAATGTATGGGAATAGGTGAAATAGGAGGAGAATGGCAATGGTTTAAGAAGACAAACTGCTGGGAGAGGGAAAAAACGCATGCTGACAGGATCAGTGGCTAGCTCAGAAGGAATTGGAAGGGAGGAGAGCAATGGCGTTTGTTACTTGCTGCGCCCGCCTTACCACAAGCCCATTGGCTCTGTGCAGCCTAGCCCCATGCCAATCGCAGACTGCGAAGCCAGTGGGCAGAGGAAAAGACTGATGGTGATTGGGCAGGCTGACTGCTAGTCCAAGCTTCTCCATCCCTGGCACCAGGAAGTCTGCTCCTCAGCTACCCCCCCACCTCCCTGGGTCTTCTAGTCACGTTTCCCCACTCGAATGCCACCAAACTCACCCAAATGCAGCTGAACTGTTCGGGCGCTTCCGTGTTCAGTTTGGCAGTTCTGTTCGGCCATCCAAACAGGCCGAGTTTGGGATGAACACCAAACGCCCGAACCGCGTTCGCACATCCCTACTAATTTACATGTGATTTACTTGTCATGGCTGGTATTTGTCAAATTTGTAATCTAATATTTGACTACAATATTAGATTACATAATATCTATGTATGATATAGATATTATGTGGTCAGTACATAATGTGGTGGTCAGTACAAGAAATAAACTAAACCAAACCAAACCCCTACTAATTAAATTATTAATGCCACCAATGTTGTTAAACAGCTCATGCCCATATGCATATGTGCACGGTGAAAGTTCACAGCTTCATGACAATTCAAATTCCTTCATAACAGACTCTTTTGATTGGTTGTTCCGTGGTGATGTAAACCTGCACTTTTTGTGACGTGTGCTTCTCTCTTTAGAACAAAGAGGGGGAAAAGATTTCTAGGCATTTTGCTTTTAGCTGCTACAATGCTCAGACCTCCTGAACAAGGTATAAAATGCTGAAGGGGGACGGGGGGGTTAAACTAGTGAGTTCTCTAAGCTATTGTTCCAAAACAGAGCCACACAAATAAGCTTTTTTTATTCCTTATTTAAATAAACATCGTACCAAGTATCTCATGATTTCAATTGTCTCTCTCTCATAGGCATATCTATTAATTCCACTTGTTCTTACTGTTTTATGTTCTTTACTACATTTTCTTATTTTTACGCAGCTACTTAATGTTTAAGCGCTCTTTTCTTAATTTCATTTCTACTTTTAATGTTTTATTTTATATGTATATAGTATTAAGCAACTCCATTTTATTTTATAGCTCCGTCCTTTGTTGTTGTTGTTTTTCTTTCCTGGTTTTATTTGTATTTTTTATTTTCCTAATGGAGCCTGCTTTGATTCTGTCTTATAATCTACTATTCATTCTGCTTATACAAATTCTTAATGATTTATTACACAAAAGTTTAAGGGTGAATAAAGCTTATATTAAGGTTAAATTGCACAATCACAAAACACAACCTAGTCACATGTATCAAGCACGCCATTGAAGAGCCTATCATTTTATAAACCCTTCATATCAAACTATAACATTTAATCATAATTCATATTTTAATAATATTTCTTATTAATATGATTAAATATTAGGTCAGCAGACCTGTCATAATTAATAAGCAATTAGGCTGTTTGACATAAGGTACCAAACCTACACTACTAACACCCCACTCCCCTTTCCAGGGCACCATGCCCCCTGGGCAGCAGCCCCTTTTATGATGGTTACCTGGGGGAGGGACAGAAGAGGAGTCAGATGGGGCAGATTCCAGCACTTCAAACACCAGGAAACTACACCCCCTGGGCAGCATCCCCTTTTATGATGGTTACCTGGGGGAGGAACAGAAGAGGAGTCACAGGTGGGAGGGATTCCAGAGCCTCAGCCATCAGGAAGCCAATACCCCCCCACCCGGGGGGGTCAGGGAAGGGGGACAGGGAAGAGAATAGTGGCGGTCAAGGAATGGGGGATGTAAACTAACCTAAAAGCCTGGGAGCCGGGCACACTGCTGTGAACTCTACTGCTGTGTGTTTGAATGTAGTTTGCCTGAGCATGCTCAGTCTAAAGCTCTTTGAGAGCATGCTGTGAAATGTAGTCCATCTTGCTCCCAAAGGCATAATGCCAACACCAGGGACCCACATATCTGAGGACACAGCTGGAGGCAACCAAAGACAAGACAGGACTGGTGCAACCACGAGGATCAGGATGCTTCCCTTAGTACATCCGGAGAGTCCCAAAAATGTCCTGACAGTCCTGAAAATCCATGGACAGTCCAGAATAGTCCCATAAAGTCCTAAGGCTCTTAAAAACTGACCCATACTTCCCAAAATATGGAAACTGTAAGTTTAGGTTCCTGCCTTAACTTGCGCGCCATGTAAGCATTAAAGACATTGTACAGTTTCACATATTGTGCTCACTTACAACTTAGACTCCATGCACCCAGTTTGCCTTGGTCTTTCAGTCCCAATCCTCTTCCTCTGCAGGTTGGGGGCAACACTAAAGCTGGGGACAGCAAGCTTCTCCCTGCCCCATTAATATGGACAGTCTCCACTGTAGCCCATACATACAGTTCCCCTTAACTCCTGACTGCTCCCAAGGCTTGTCCCTGAATACACATCACCTATCTCTCAGCCTTGTGTGTCTTTAGACATAACATCAACAGGTGTTTGAATGTGCGTTTTGAGCTTGATACGAACACCGGTTTGACCCTGTGTTCTGTTCACCGTGTGGTGCTGCTTAGACACACAGCCCAAGCTTGGGGCAAATCGTTGTTTTACTCGCCACCCAATCACAACACACAAGTGCTGCTACCTCATGTTGTACCTGGTAACACGCCACGTGATGTCATTAGACACAATGTTGGCCACGTGTTCAGCTGGAACACACAAATTGTCCTTGTAATGCAATGGTGTTCACATCGCGTGTTCAACCGATGTTCAACGGGTAGCCAAATTGGTGTTGGGATTGTTATGGTGCTTACACACAACAGTCAAAGACGTGCTTAGGGGTTTTGACACCTGAGTTTTGTTATGTCTAAAGACGCCTCTTATCTACACATAGGCACAAGTACCTTGGTGTCCCTTCTCATAAACACACTGCTTCCCACCTCAGCTCACTCTGAATCTTCTCCCCCATATACACCCACCCACCAACCCAGAATGTGGCTGGCCGTTGTCCATATATACACACTGCTCCCCACCCAACTTGCCCACAGTCTTGTCTTCCATTACACATTGTATACACATATACACACCCCAGTACTTGGGTGTTCTGATTAGGGGTGTACAGCACTTATGTCTTTTGTTTTCTTTCCACGGGTTAAAAACCCATCCATTTTTGCAGGGTGTCTTGTAAAAACCCCTTTCATTTTTGTTATTTTTTACCCCATTTAATTTAATAATAAAAAGGAAATCACTGCACATGCACAAAATGGCCATCAGAGTCATTCTGCACATGCACTGACTTTTTCCAAGATTGTGCTGGCAGCATCAGGGTCATTTTGGAAAAAAGCAGTGGTCTGCATAGGTGCAGACTGGCTTCACTTTTTCAAAATGGTGGCAACGCTGACACCATCATTTTGGAAAAGGGCACACATGCGCAGAATGGTCCGGTGGCCATTTTACAATTTTTTTTAATTAAAGATTAAAAATCACTCTGCATGAGCAAAATGGCTGTTGGACAATTCTGTGCATGCACACCATTTCCCGAAACAACAGAAGGTGTATCGATGCCATTTTGGAAAAGAGCAGTTAGCTTGAACATACACAGATTGACTGCCCTTTTCCAAAAAGACACTGGTGCTGTCAGCATCATTTTGGAAAAGGGTCACGCATGCACAGAATGGCCCTGGTGACTTAAATGAAAAAATAATAAAAACAAATTAAAGCAAATATGTATTGTTTGCTTATTCATTCTTTTTTGGTACATTAGTTACTAAAACAAATTGAGTGTTATTTGTTTTGCTAACTGCTTACATGGTGTGCAAGTTATGACAGGGACCTTAGCTAACAATTTGCATGGTTTTTGGAGCATGGTTCAATTTGTAAGAGCTTTAATTCTTCTTGTAAACCAAAGTGTGTTTTTTTAATCCTAGAATATATCTTTACTTAGCTGTCTGTTAGATCAGTTACTATAGTAATAGATCAATACCAAACACCTTCTATATTTTTTTGCTCTGTTGTTTGAGGTCTGAATGGTGAGGTAGGTTTCCCCATGATATTTACTCTGTTTGACAGCTTATCATTTCCATCAATAATACTTGTCATTAGGTTCTCTCTAGCTTTACCTGGGCTACTCGTCATTACACTAATCTTTTATTATTGTTATGTCTTTCATCTTTAATTCTTCCTCTAACTTGAAAAATAAATTGTTTGATTTTAATAAGGCTTGTGAGTCTGGAGAACATAATAAAACTCAGTAAAAAATAAAATAAGCTTTTCTTATCTGGTAGGTTTTTCTGAGTTCTCTCCATCCTGATGTAAATAACTTATTTCACCTGTTTGAGGCTGAGATTGATTGTGCTGCAAGCCATCTGATACTTTGTGGCCTATCTTCCAGCACCAGATTGCTATTTTGTGTGCATGTGTGCAGTCTTCTATACAGGCTTGTGTTGTGTGTCTCCAGAGGAGACTCTAGTCTTAAATGACAAAGCTCGAGGTCACACTTTATTGAACAAATCTCCATTAATTACCTCCAGTAGACCACTTGCATCGGCAGCCATCAACAGTCTAATGAGCTAAGTTGCATCCAAAGGTCCCATGCAAATGTGAAGGAGAAAAGTAGGAGCTAATTTGTTATCTCTCCTAATTAAAAGTGATTGTTTTTTTCTTTACTCCCAAGTAAAGCCAATAGCTTAATGCAAAGATATTCTTCTTTAACTAACCTCTGGGATTAGCAACAATAGTTCCTATCAGTTTCACAATAGCATTTAAAATTAAACTTGAAAGAATGGCTGAACACAGTTCATTTATCTAACTAAGCCTTTTAGGCAAGGAACTGATGTATCTTAATGAATATTTACACTTGTGCAGCAGTTTAGGATCTGGAAAATGTCATTACACAAATTTCACTGAAAAGTAAGACTGTATTTTATTTATTCTGAACTGTGTTTGAGTAATGCTGGTATTAGCAATTCAGTGGAGAGCATCCTTTATTTTGACTTACCACTAAACAAATGTCCCAGCAAGATTATGGAGCCACCGTGCCACCTTTCATAAAGCAAAGGACATGAGCATCTGTGATCATTAAAGATCCTGTGGTCTTTACAATGAGAACAGAATGCTTCATCCTGGTATCTTCCTGGCCAGCTTCCAATTTGCATGATTATATTGCTCCTGCCTAAATCCCCTATGCAGTTTCAGCTAGCTATGGAGTTCTTTCCCACCCCCTGCCACGTACTGGTACTGTGTGCAGTGAGACAGTACCTGTGGTTCGCTGCAGTGTTAAGAGATGCCCATGCCTATCTCAGAGGGACATTGTAAATCTTAATTAATATTTGTAAAGCGGTTTAAGATCACCAGGTAAATGGAAGTTTAGAAGTATTATTGTGTTTCTCTACAAAATGAGTCTTTTAAGTTAGCAATGTTCTATTATTCCCACCATATTGCATCTTTTCATGATATAGATCAAGGGTGGATTAATTATTATGTTTACTACACTGCAGTAGAGGGATGGGGGTAGCCTAGGTGTCCTTTATGTTTGGAGTCAGTCAGCATGTGTGCATGTCTGCTTAGCTTGCCTCTGGTTATAAATTCATACAGTAGTTAAATGAGCCATATACCTTGAATACCCTCACTTTGGTATTCAAGGAACATCCCTTATGTTCTCACAAGCAAGAGAGTTCAGTGAGAATAAAGGTGAGGAATATTTACTTCTCCAAACAACCAGGGTTGGGTTAAAGTAGGGAAGGAGGATCCAGCTCCAGCACTCCTACTCCATCCCAGAAAACCTCAGTACTTTCTCCTTCTGTGTTTCCGCTCAGAGTATCTCTGCCTCACTGACTGCTGATTATTCCAGCTCCCTCTACAAGTTCCCAAGCAGTGAGGTTAGTCAAAGGGAAAATCAGTTTGTTTGGGGCATGGGAAAGAGGCAGAGGGAGGTAGACAGTAACTACCCCTTGCTGAGAACAATCCTTTAGAGTGGGGTCTCCCCATCCTTTAATCCATTCCCTTGTATGGATATTGCTCAATAGTACATCAATACCATGAGAAAACCATGATACAAAAGGTAATTTATTCAAACCACTCAGGGCTGATATATGTCATAACCTTTGCTTGGAAGTACAAGAGGGTAATCAGGAAGTAAAACCCCACCTATTCCCTAAACACTTTTCTGATTGAGACTCCAGTGAACTAAATGGGAGAGAAAGATATCTACAAGTCTACAACTCTGTGGTTTGGGTGGAAACAGTGGCATGAGCTACCATGGAACAAGGGTGCTTAGTTGAGCCTGGGCCCCAGACTCTGGGCAGGGGCCTTGGCAAATGGCCTGTGCACCATTAAGAAGGTTTCAGAGTGGACAGGGGAAGGGAAAGGGTCAGCACTCTGCCCCCCACTCCTACCCCTGCCCACTTTGAAAAATTCCTAGTGGTGCTCAGGCCATTTGCAAAGGATCCCACCATGAAGGAAGTCTTCAGAGTGGGCAGGGGTGGAGTGCTGTCTTTAGGGTTGCCACTTTTTTCAGTTTGAACCTAGACTTTAATTTTGGCCTAGGGGAATCTCAGTGTCAAACTGCAAGAGGTGGCAATTCTAGCTGCCATTGCCCATACCCAACCTTAACATTTTCTTCCTGGTTGTGTTGCTGCCACTCTTTCTGGAGGGATTTGAGGGACACTGGGAGCTGGGGGAAACTGCTCAGGGTATGGGGGGATGGGTCACCCAGGAACTTTGCTGCAGGCGATCTCTGCTGGGGTTTGCAGTGGTGGTGGCCTGCAGCAGGCTCCTGGACACCCCCACCCCATACCTGAACAGCAGGACCAGTCTGAAGCAGCTCCCCGGAGCAGTGGCATGGCTCACAGTGGAGTTCTGGTCACCTCCTGCTAGGAGAAATTTAAGAAAGAGAAAGAAGGAAGTTGCAGAAAGCAATAGCCGCAGTAGCTACAGAGATGGTGTGGGGAAGCAATTACATAAACGCTGAATGAGACCCCATTAAATCTTCTGAACACTTTAAAAGGCTAGCAACAGTTCCTGATACCTTGTTTATTGCTCAGCTGGTACAAGCAAACAGCATGTTAACCTGTAATCCATAATGTTGCTTCTGAAAGTATGATCCCTATCCGGCAGTGTATGACTTCACTTGTATGTAGCCTTATGGGGTTGCTCTGTCAAGAATCTCAATAAATTGCAATCATCTGTTCAAATTTTATCAAGACTCCTGACAGAACACCCCTATGGACTGTCCAAGAGCCTACTAGATGGTGATGGATTGTCAGTAAATCTGTTGGAATGGAAACAGACTAGTGCAGTTGGGTGCCACTGGTGGATATTTCCCATGGAACTATTATCAGACAGCTAGGTTAAAGGCAAAAGATAGTCCTCTCCACTCTCCCCAAACCTCTTTAAAAACATATCTGAAATGCCAACAAGAAACTACTCTTCGGAAAGAAAAGATTTCAGGAAGACACCTTCACCAGAAAGAAGTGAACGAAGGCACTTAAAATTATTTAAGGGTGTAAACAAGCATGTGAATAAGGGTGATCCAATCAATTTAGCATACAGAAAGCCTCTAACTAAGTTTTCATGAATGACTTTTAAGAAAAGTAGTCACACGATAAGAAGAAGTGTTAATTAAGCAAAGAGCAGAACTTAACTGGTCAGTTTTCATGAAGCAGAAAAATTAAAAAGTGGCATGCCCCAAAAATCTGTAAGTTGACAAATGCTGATTAATGTACTTATTAATGATCTGGGGAAAGGGGTGACTAGTGGGATGCAAAATGTATGTGGGATACAAAGTTATTCATGATCATTAAGTCCAAAGTATACTGTAAAAAAAGCACAGAAAATTTTTCTAGCGTTGAAACAAGAACTGGATTGATTCTTGCAAGAATCTTGCAAACATCAAAAAAACTTTGCTGGTTCAAGAATATTGCAAGACTCTAAAAACAATAAAAACATTAAAACACCTGAGGTTGTTCTGAGCATGCACGGCCCTTTTCCAAGATGGTGTGATCCACGTCGGTGCCATTTTTTGAAAAGGTTACCTGGTCTGCACATACCCAGAACCAGCTGCCCTATTCCAAAATGACACTGATGCAGCCCATGCCATCTTGGAAAAGGGCCACACATGCTCAGAACAGGCCCGGTGGCCATTTTGCACATGCACTGAGTGTTTTTTTTATTCTTTTGCAAAGCATGTAATAATGGAGGTGAGAATGGACAATTCTTGTGAGATTCTTGATCATGAAAATCTTGTCAATGAGAATTTTGCGATCTGTGAGATCTTGTTTTAATCCTAATTTTTACTAAACAGAGTGACTAAGTAATGAAATATTGAATGAAATTCACTGTTAAGTCCAAAGTCTTTACAAAAATAATTGCATAAAGCAACATAATGCTCTAAATTAACAGTTTCTAAATATTTTTAGAAAAGATATATTTAAATGATTGTTGAGAGTTCACTAAAAATATAAGCTCAATGTGCCGTAGTGGTTTAAAAAAAAGTAAACAGAATGTAAAGAAGTATTAGAAAAGGGATAGAAAGTAATTATAAAAAAGAAATTATAATACCATTGTATCATCTCATTGGGGCCAATCCCAACCACTGTGGATCTCGTGCATGAAAACCGTGCACACTGCCATTGCTGGCACATAGTGCCAACGTGGAAACTGTGCCATGTGTGCATGCTGGGGGGATCTGCATAGCTTAGGATTGGCCCCACCGTGTGATCATACCTTTAATACGGTGTGCGTTTTTGGTTGCTATTTATGAAAAAGGACATTGTAGGACTGGAAAAGGTACCAAGAGGAGAACAAAAATGATTGGAGGTACAGAGCAGTTCGCCACAAAGAAAAGCTTGAAAGATTACGCTTCTTCAGCTGAGTAAAGAGATGGGTGAGAGACGAATTAATAGATGCATATCAGATAATTAATGGTGTTGACAAAACGAATGGGGAATTATTTACCCTTTATCAAAATATAAGAACAAGGGGACATTTGATGAAATTTACAGGCAATAGATTTGCAACAAACAAAAATGTAATCTCGCACACAATGCACAATTGACTTTTAGAACTCACTGGGTGTTAACCGACATGGATGTATGTCATCCCACCCTGAAGGAGGGAGGGCTACCCCGGCTGGGTCAGCTGTATTCACTGTAAAGCACCAGGTACATTGCTTTCACTATATAAATGCTTATAATAATAATAATAATAATAATTAATTAATAGTTCAGCCTGCTCTGGCCTGGCTGGGCAGCTACTGGGATCAAACTGTGGGCCCACTTCATTCCAGGCCCACATTTTTGCCTGACCACCACCCCTGTCAGGGTTTGAACCAGGCCTACATCTGTGAGGCCGGAAACAGACATAGCTTTTTCTCTGGCCCAGGAGAGCCAAAGTGGGCTGAACCAGGCCAGCGTTATGTTTATTAACACCTATTGCCAAAAGGTGTTGTGAAGGCCAGTAACTGAGTTCAAATAAGGAGCAGACAAATTCATAAAGGTCCACCAATGACTTTTGCCCGAATGTCTAGAGGATGAAGTATCAATTTTCACAAGAATTGAGAACCCGTAGCTAGATCTCAAGAAGATCTCACGAACGGTGTGAGAATCTCATAAGAATCTCTTTGGGGAGGGGGGAGGGGGGCGGTTAAATGGGTTTTCTCCCCTACCCCTTTTGTTTTAATGTTCCCTGGCCCTGTTTATATTTTATAGTATATGTTTATGTTTTAAATTTTTATATGTATTTTATATGTTTTTATTGTGTAAGCTGCCCCGAGCTGTTTGCAGGAGGGGTGGGGTAGAAATTCAGAAATAAATAAATAAATATAAATAAAATAAAATTTAAAAAGAAAAAACAACTGTGCATGCACCAAATGGTTGTTGGGTCATTCTGCCCATGTGCAGCCCATTTCCACAATAGCACTGGCAGCGTCACTGTCATTTTGGAAAAGGACAGACATTCTATGCATGCACAGACCAGCCGCCCTTTTCCAAAATGTTGGTGATGCTGCCAGCACCATTTTGGGTATGGGATGTTGTATGCACAGAATGGCCCTGTGACCATTCTGTGCATGCACCTTTTTTTGTTTTTGTTTTGTTTTCCCCCCTGGTGCAGAGTTGATCGCTTCAGGAGAGAAGAAAGCCAGACAGACAGATGACAGATGGACGACAGACAGACAGACACAGGGTGTGAGACTCGCTATGGAACACAGCACATATGTTGCTCCGGTAAGTAAATCAAGAAAAAAATATCAGTCAAGAAAGGGTCAAGAATTGGGGCTTTTCTCATTTCTCAATTCCCACAGAAATTGAGCTGAGATTCATTATCAATGAATTTCTCAGTTCTCACAGAAATTGAGCTGAGATTCATTATCAATGAGAATCAAGAAAAAAAGAAGATTGAGTTTCAGCACTATGCTCAAGGTGTATCTAAATCGTTTACAGCCAGAAAACTGGGAGGGAACAACAGAGAAATGTTTAACTGCATAACTGCCTTGCTTCTTGTCCAGTTCCTCATCAGTAGTCAGTATTGGCTACTATCAGACAGAGGCTTCTGGGCTAGATAGCCGCTGGGTTAGTCCAATAAAGCATTTCTTATGTTCTTAAGGGTTGCTAAGGGCTAGAGAATTCATTGGGTCAAGTTTTAGAGATCGGCAAATCAGATCTTTATTGGAGCCATAAAATAATCGGATCTTTGGAAGAGAATTGTGCATGGACATGACATCCAGTGATAAAGGCAGTGAAAAAGTCATTGTATCTGGGTTTATTTCTGACTCAGATATTGGTTAAGTATGTGACCTCAAAATTCCTAAAAATCCCCCTTATAAATCTGTAAATTAGAGAGAATGATAATTATTTACAGAATTCTCTTGTGAAATCTATGGATTTCAGTCGACATGTGACATCCCTCTGAAGTGCAATCCGGAAATTTTCAAGGTAATGTTGATAGGCAGAGAGAACAGAGTTTGAAGAGATTGCAGAAGTTATGGGAGAGGTTTTGCTGTTGATTTCAGTGACAGAATCACTGAGGGGCATAATCATCATTGCCAACAGTTATTGAAGTATATCTTCAGATTTGTTGTTCTGGGGGCATGTTAGAATCTGTCAGGATTCTTGAACCATGGTCTGCTGGCTCTTCAGGTTGCAACCTTGTCCCTGATGCCATGGAGCAGCTGTGATGTAGTAGGGGAATTGAAGTGTGGAGAGGTATATAATAATAATTTTATTAATGTATTAGCAGAGCCATAACATAATGACAGTGGGACAAACAGAATGAAACCAGAACAAAGCAACCAGGCAAGTACATACAATATATCACAGTATAATAAAGTTAAGCTGAGATCAGGGGATCTCTAAATCCCTTGACCCAAACATTAAGTCCTATCTGACCCTTTTAGCAATAAAGTATTATAAAGGAAGAGGGCAACCCCTTTTGCTATCGCCTCCTCTTGTCCACTCAAAAGCCTTAACCAAGGGGGAGTGGCAGTAGAGAAGCCATCAATACGGGGGACTAGCCACCTAGCCCGGAGAGACTGGGTCCTTGCACAGGTAAGGAGAGTATGTTCCAGGGAGCCCACAGGCTGCACAGAGAGCAGTCACAAAAACAGAGAGAGGGGTGCAACCCCATAAACCGGCCTTCCATGGTGGCCGTGGGGAAGATATTCATCCGGGCCATCATGAGGCACTTCCTAACCTGCGGGGATAAACTGAATTGGAGGTAGGGGGCAGGGAGGTGAGCCAGTTCATACAGATCCATGAGGCCTTCCAAGGACCTCTTGCCCCATGCCTCTGCTATTTCCTCCTGCCTACTAATGTCCAATATCCTCTGCCTCACCAGCCTTCTTGCACTAGCATATCCAAGACAGGCAAGGCTCTCCGGTGAAAGGCCAATTTCACTAAGTTTGCCTCTAACCTGGACCACCCACGGATCGTGGGTGCCAGCTCTTAGTACCAGGGAAGCTAGGGGAGCAGCTAGGCCATAAAACAATTTAAGCCAGTAGCCTAACGAGAGTAACCATACCTGGGTACCCATGGGCAGAGCACCACACTCAAGGCAGACAGCACAGCACAGCAGGGGGCATGGGTGGGAAGTGCTAGGATGGCTCTCAAAAACTTGGTCTGTATTCGTTCTAATGTTACGAGTTTTCCCAGTGCCCAAAACTGAGCCCCAAACAATAACTGGGACAAACACTTAGTTTGGTATACCTTGAGGGCAGGAAGGATGAGACTCACCCCCACCCCACCCCTGGATCTAAAGAACCGGCATATGCCTTTGCCTACCATCTGGGCTTGCCTGCAAGCAGCAACCGGATGTGTTGTCCAGTAGCCGTTGGCTTGAAAAATTAGTCCAAGATACTTATAACAGGGGACCTGATCTAATTTGTGTCCACCCAGCATCAAATTGTGCACCTTCCGCTTTATTGAAAAAATCATTATCTTAGTTTTCTCGTAGTTGACCTCAAGAAAATTGTGGGCACAATAATGCTCCAATGCCAAGAGTTGCCTGTTCAGGCCCACATGGGTTCTGGATAATAGAACGCCATCGTCAGCATAAAGAAAAATGACCACCTCCCTAGACCCTATCTTAGGGGGGTGATTGTGAGTTGATGACACCACCGGTATCAGGTCATTTAAATATATATTGAAGAGCGTAGGGACTAATACGCAGCCCTGCTTAACCCCACGCTCAGCCCTGATTACCTTGGACAAAGTACCCCTATTATCTAGTCTGATACGGAGGGAAGTATTGGTGTACACCACCGGATAAGACACAGGAGTCTCGGGTCAATAGTTGTTAAAGCTAATTTCCCCCACAGATGATTTTGTGAGACCAGGTCAAAAGCAGAGCACAGATTGACGAACGCTGCATATAACCCGGTACTATGCTGGATATGTTACATTTGCAGATTGGGGCATGTCCTGCCCAAACTTGGAACTCCCTTTCATTATATTAGGTAGGGATGGGCAAACAGAACGCAGTTTGGATGTTCAGATGTTCGGTCATTCGGTTCGAAACTCGAGTTCGGGTTCGATGGTTTGGTTCAGCTGAGTTTGGTTTGGCCGAACATTCAAAAATAGCGAAACCGAACCAAAACCTACTTTTTGACTCTGGAAAGACATTTTTCCTGCTCCCGAACTCATCTGAACTCGTCCGAACACGACCAAACTGTATGGTTGTTCGAGAGTTCGGTTCGGATGTTCGGTTTGGATGTTCAGTTTGGACGTCCAAACAGACCGAGTTCGGTCCAAATTCCGAACATCCGAACCACGTTCGCCCATCCCTAATATTAGGACACACAGATGTATACACCAGCTGGGCCTTGTGTCAAACTGGCACTTGACAAACTTTCTAGGGGTATGTCATTTACAGAAGAAAACTTTTCTCATGACTTTCTTATTAAATCTGAGTCTTACTGAGCAATCTAAATTTATTCTATATGGGACGTGTTTGTAAATAGTTTATTTGGCTAGGGTTTATTTTAAATCCAGGGCAAATAAATCAGCAATTTAACACAACACAAGCCAGAACGAGACAAAATGATTCAGGTGATATATTTTGACCAACAACTGTTGGATAGAGTATACAAGCTTTTGGGCCACATAGGGCCCTTCATTGGGCATATGAAAAATAGAAAGATGTCTTACCAGCCTCTTGGTGGCTCTTGGGCTTTATACAACAACAGTGAGAACTCATTTTCTTACTTCAGCCTTTCTCCTTTCATTGGATTTTAAGTAAAGCAACCCTTTCCCCCCCGACTACAGATCCCATATGAAAATTCATTTCCCCATTTTTGACACATGTTTTTAGAGATCTCACTTCTACTAATCATTCAATGAACAGCATTTTTTATTAAAAACCATCTGTGAAAAATGATCAGTTCTTAATGAGAGAGAAAATATCTATCAATATCATCTTTAAAATGTTTTCCATGCATCACAAATGTTTTGCCACCTGTCTTGTTTCCCACCAACTGTTCCTTTAAAAATCTAAGTAATTAAAAAAAACAACCGCCAACTCCTTTTACTTGGACCTCTTATCGGGTCTGATACGTCCGAGAAAATTTGGCACAATTAAATTCAATCTAAGACCAAAGATTCAAGCAATTTATACATTCTGTACTTTTTAAGACTTTGGTCAACTTATTAAGATATAGTGTATAATTAAATATACATATAATTAATTTTCATATCAATATATATAAACTGTATATAGATTCTTTCCGTATACTTAGTTAGATACGCTGTAGCTTAACATCTACTGTAACTTATTAAGATATACTGTCTCTAATGAAATATATGGAAAGAATATTATTTCCATATATTTCATTAGAGACAGCATATCTTAATATGTTACAGTATATCTAAATAAGTATATCAATATATTCTACATTTCCCCTAAAGTCAGAACCATCTTGGTTTATCTTTCAGTTGGCTCTATACAGGCAGATTCTATTGACTACAGTGAGACTCCATTCACCTCAGGGTACTGCAGGCACTGTCAAGCGAAGTCTCTGAACCATTTGTAATTATCTTTCAGAACTTATGGAGGACAGATATGGGCCCAGAAGACTTGAGGGAAGGTATACATAGTGCCTATATTTAGAAAGAAAAAGGAGGACCCAGGTAATTATGGAACAGTTAACAAAACTTTATTTATTTATTTATTTATTTACTATTCTTTCTACTCCACCCCCTCCTGCTCACAGAACAGCTCGGGGCAACTTACAACATGCACAAATAAAACACAAGTAAAAACATACACACAAAATATCATTAAAACATTAAATACTAAAAATAAACTAAAAGGGAAGAACTCCCCACCCCATCCTACCCGTCTCCCTCTCCAAAGACCCAGCAGAACAGCCAGGTCTTACACATTGTCAGAAAGAGGGGAGATCCGGGACCAGGTGGGCCTCCGTCGGGAGGGAGTTCCACAGCCTGGGAGCAGCAGCTGAGAACGCCCTCCCCATCGTCGCCACCTGGGAAACCTGGGGGACTTCGAGTTGGACACCCCCAGCTGGCTGCAGGGGCTGCAATGCAATCCAGGGCCTCAGGCGGTCCTGCAGGTAATCCATACCCAGGCTGTTTAGGGCTTTATATGTCATTACCAGCACCTTGAATTGAGCCCAAAAGATAATAGGCAGAGAACGGAGCACTGGTGTAATATGCTTGCGGCGACCTGTACCTGATAAGAGATGGGCCAGCGCATTCTGCACCAGCTGCAACCTCCAGACCATCCCCAAGAGCAGCCCTGTGTAGAGTGCATTGCAGTAGTCTAGTCTAGAGGTAATAAAGGCATGGATGATGGTGGTCAGATCCAAGTCCAAAACATACAGCCTCAGCTGTCGTACCACATGTAACTGGTGAAATCCTTCCCTTGCCACAGCCTCCATCTGGAGATCCAGGCAGATCTGTGAGTCGAGGAGCACCCACAGACTATGAACCTGTGGGGCCATAGGGGGGCAGACCCCATCAATGATGGGGGGCCACCACCACCCCCAGCCCTGGCCACCTCCCCCCCAGGCCTACCCACCAACATTACATCACCTCTGTCTTGTTGAGATTCAACATCAGACAGCTCACCCTCATCCAGTCCCCCACAGCTGCCAGGCTGCAAGAGTAAGCACCAAGACTGCCAGTTCTGGGTCTGCAGAAAAAGAGAGGGAAAGTTGTGCATCATCGGCGTACTGATAACAACGCACGCTGAACCCTCTCACGACCTTGCCCAAAGGCTGCATATACACGTTGAACAGGAGGGGGGGACAGAATAGAACCCTGTGGGACTCCACACATGAGGTCCTGTGGAGATGAAGTACATTCCCCGAGAACCACATGCTGAGTTCTCCTGGCCAGGAATGAGTGGAACCATTCAAGAACAATTCCACCCACCCCAGCCCGGTCACGCAGCTGAGCCACCAACATCTCATGGTCAACGGTATAAAATGCATCCGACAGATCTAACAGAATTAAAATAGAAGATCTGCCCTGATCTAATTCACGACACAGGTCATCAACCAAAGCCACAAGTGCAGTTTCTGTGCCAAACCCAGGGCGAAAACCAGACTGCGAGGGATCAAGAAAACTGACCCGATCTAGATGCTCCTGAAGCTGCCGCGCCACCACCCATTCAATAACCTTCCCTAAAAAGGGAAGGTTAGAGACTGGCCGGGGAGTCATCTGAACGGCGTTCTGTTCGCCCATCCTTAGTGGCCATGAACTCACGCTCTGCTCCCCCAAGGTCAGTGTCAGCATGGATGTTGAAATCCCCCAGGACTAAGGTCCTTGGAGACTGCAAGGCCACCCCTGACACCAACTCAGCTAGGACATGTAAGGACAACTTGTATGATGTTGGAAGAAATAACAACAGTGGGTAGTGGAAGCTCAGCCTTGTTCCATGTGGTAGGATCAGTTTCAATTGATGTCATCTATTGATGCAGTGTGCGTGTTTGGAGCGATGTGGACAATCAGTTGTGAATTAGATCCTTGCCCGTCTTGGCTGGTGGAAGGCAGCCAGTAGACATTGGTGCCTTTGCTGGCTGGGGTTGTCAATGCCTTCCTTGAGGAGGGTAGGTTGTTGGACACCCATAAAACTGCAGTTATCCAATCCCTGCTTAAGAAACCATCTTTGGATGCTGAATCCCCAGCCACCTATCACCCCAGCATTCTGAAAACAAATGAATATGAAAACAACATACACTTGCTTTCATTTGTTTTCATTTTTAAAACAATAAAATATAAACAAAAAATTAAAAAAACCACTGCACACATGCAACTGGCTGTCAGGGCTGTTTTGTGCATGCACATCCTTTTCCAAAATGGCAACAGCAGCATTGCTGCCATTTTGGAAAAGGGCAACTAGTCTGGCATTCGCAAATGGCTGCTGTACATGCACAGTATGGCTGCCCATTTCCAAAATAGCAGCAACACAAAAAGGGTGTGCCTGTGCAGAACGGCCCTGGTGGCCCTTTTTCACATGCACAGTGGGTTTTTAAAATTTTATTTTCATTATTTTTAAAATGAAAAAATGGAAGGAAAATGAAATCTTTTGTTTAAAAAAAACACACCCTGAAAACAGATTAGTTTTTAACCCAGAAAACAAAAACAGTAGAAACAAAAGTGAATGTGGCAAGTGATGCACACTTCTAGTGTCAGACCTCATGTTTTACACCAGGGGTGGGGAACCTCAACCCCTGAGCCAAATACAGTCCACAGCAAGTTTTTATTTCACCCTCTTCCAGTGCCTGGATCTGGATCCTGGATCCAGTTCATACCCTCAAGTACTGAAAGAGTGAACACAGGATAAGGAGCAGAGATGAGGAGTCAGACATTCACACAAAGATAAGGGACATGTGCATGGTGCAAAGTCATGATCTGCACCACCTCTTCATTACTGCACCCCTTAAGAGCCCACCCCAATTTGTATGGGCCCTTCAGAGCTTGTACTAATTTTCAAAGTGACCCCTGGGATTGAAAGTGTTCCCCACCCCATTGTACACTTTTAGATATCTTGAATGAAGTAGTTATGAGTATATGCTTATATTTTCTGTTGACACAAAGATGGGCAGGCTTGTTAATTTTGAATGATCTTAATGAATTGAAGAAGTATTCTATAATACTTGAAAATTCAAATATAAAATATATGCTGGGTGTTTTCAGACGAGATGCTACCCAGCATGGCCACAGAGGAGCCACAGATGCATGCTCCTGTGAGGCAAGGAGCACCCACTCATGGTCATGCATAGAGTCACACCAGGAAATCTGGAGTGCTCCATGTGGGGCCAGCCAAATGTACAGTGGCTGTTTCTCTGGCCACAGTAGACACACTGTGAGCCACCCATTTTAATTGCTCCCCATGCAGTCCACCTGCATGGGCACTCCATGGCAGAGCCACACAGTAGTCACACACCCCTCTGCCTACTAGGGACGTGACTATTGGTTTTCCCAATATCCGGTGATGCCGATAATGGCATTTATCAGTTTTAAATCCAAGATCTGGTAATGCCGGTCATACTGGATTTTTTGTATTGTCTCGGTACTTGGTTCTTTAAAACACCTCTGGGGCACAGCTTCAGTGTGAGTCCTTGCCCTCCCTGTGGCAACTTTGTTATGTCTATTAAAGTATTTGGTGCCTTTTTTTTTTTTTTTACCCTGCCTTGGATTGGTTGCCTTTTTTAAAATTAAAAAAGGCATCCAATCCTGAAGCTCCCCTAAGATTATTGGAATGGGGGGGGAGGATGTAGGTAGGGGGTGGACACTTGGCTGTGCTGGCCAATTGCCATGTAGCATTTTATTTTCCTTCTGGAACCTTCTGGGACCTTGGGCTTGGAAGCCATTCTACAGAAGTTTGGTATCCTGGAAGGAGTGCTAGACTTGTGTGCAGTTAAGGCCATGAGGCCATCGAGCATGCAGGAGGCTTTGAGGCTCTTCCAATGGGGAGGGGGAAATGTGGCTGGATCCTCCATGGTGGCGTGTGCCATGCCATCTCATGTCTGGAGGGTGGGGTGTGCCCCAAGGCTGTGGTTCTGGAGTGACCTGTTTGCTTTGTTTCTTTGTGTGTGGGGGGGGGGGGTGTCAATGATTTTATTTTTGTGTACTGTACTTCTCTTGGTACACTTGACAATCATGGGTGGCATATGACTGGGTGGAGGGGGGATGCTGTATGTGGTGTGGAAGATTGCAGCCATGGGTTGCAATGCTTGATGTAGTGTGAGGTGAGGTCTGTGCTTGCCTGTGCCATGAGGTTTGGGTTTGGTTATGCAATGTGTGGGGATGGGGAATTGGGGGGTGCCAGGGGAGTTTTAGCCAGGGCTTGGGTCTTGAGGCGCAGGGGGTTTTGGAAGATTACAGCATTGTAGTGTTGATGTCAGGTCATGACTGGGTGGGTGGATGGCCAAAGGTTGTAGATTGGTGGCCCCTCTCCCAGTATTGCACTGTTAACCCAGGGAACTCCACACCGCTGTCTTGCAGCACTGTGCTTTGGTTCTGTGTTTGTTTGGTGCTTCAGTGAGGTTGGTACTGCTACGGCCTGGGTTTAGGGGCCCTTCCTGTTGTGTTGTTTGTTTCTCAGAGGGAGGGTGCACTGCACTGTCTGTCATGTCACAGTTTTTAAACTGTTGGCAACTGTTGGCGACATGTTGGATGTGACGTGCAAACTGACTTATCCAGCTGGGTGAGTGACACCCCTTTACCCCCACAGACTTCATGCATTCACCCCACATGCACATCCTTCACCCCAAAGAGCTACTCTGAGCCAGGTGATTCAATCCTCGTTCATCCCCTTCCACTAAGAAGAGCAATAAGGTCTTTTTAGGAGAACTTTTAGGAGTCAATTTAGTAAGTAGGGGAGAATTCCACTGCCCCACTGTCAGGGTTCCTTTGTTGGAACCCCAGCAGATTCCTCTGGGCTCCCTGCTTCTGGGCACATGGTCACAAACACACACACACACACAACCCCCCTCCTTCACCTTTGCATGCTCCTCCCTGCTCCACTTCCCAGGTCCCAGGAGATGAGTATATTTATTTTTTATTTATTTATATACATTTTTTTATCCCACCCTTGGTGAACAACAAAATATAAGAATCAAACAATAAAACAATTTTAAAAGTTAAAAATCTCTAATATGCATGGAAAAAACAAACCCCACCCCCAACCCCCCCTCGCCGAAAGCCTGGCGAAACAGCCAGGTCTTACATAAACATCAAAATGACAGGAGAGTGGAGGCCAACCGAGCCTCCTCTGGGAGCGAATTCCACAACACAGGCGTAGCCACCGAAAAAGATCTAACATCGGTGGCCCTCATCCTCGCCCGGGGAATCTCCAAAAAGGCTCCCAGGATGATCTCAAAGGGCGTACAGGCACATGGGGAGTGAGGCCATTCCCACAGGTAAGTGGGGCCCAGGCTGTGAAGGGCTTTAAAGGTTAAAACCAGCACCTTGAACTTAGCCCAGTGCTTTATAGGCAGCTAGTGCAGATCCCAGAGCACAGGTGTCATGTTCTGCCTGTGGTCCGCCCCCATTAGGAGACGGGCCACGGCATTCTGCACCAGCTTCCTGAGCAAAGAGTCGTTCCTCTAGACCACCAAGTCTTGAAAGCACTATATTTTTCCTTATTCTAGATTTCAAGGTCAAATCATTTCCTTGGCCTCGCTGTTTCTCAGGTTGTCATCAATCCTGACTCTTTTGCACGGTTGGCTTGCCAATTTCGATGTTGCGTAACTCGGGCTGTATGTTGGATCTTCATAGTCATAACCATCGGCGTCATCGATAATGTCAACATCATCTGTGGTGACATCACTGTCTGAGTTGGCATCACGATGCGTAGCACTCACAGTTGCGTTGTCAGACACACCCAGTAGTACCGCCTCACTTTCCAGAGCATTTTCTATTTCTTCCGCATCTCTCGCTGAAGTAGACAATAGGCACTGGGTGTTGTCGCGTCGGTGCGTTACTTCTGTCGCATTGCATGTCTCTTTTTACAAAAGGAAAGAGAGCTATGTTTCCCAACAGATCTGGTCTAACTGGATTGGGCCATTCTTTTCTAAGTTGTATAAAATGAGTTTTCACTTTACTTTGATGCCAAGCTAGCAAAGCAAGTATTGTAAAATGACAATATATTTATAAATAAATGGAACATGAGACTTTAGAATATCAAAATAGGCATAGTTTACTTAAATTTAAATAGAAAATATCAGTAGCTTACATAGAATGGTATTGATAGCCAATCAAAGTTACATGATCTAAAAAACATTTCTATTTTAAGGAAATAGCTTCTAAAAGCTTAACTTATGCTCAAGGGGAAGGGGAAGGGACCAGTTAGGATGGTCCGCCCTCAGAGGCTGATGGAACCCCAGTGGTTCCAGGAGGTCCTGAGGGAGTTAACCTTGGACCTGGATGGTCACTCTGTGGATGAGCTAGTCCAGCATTGGAACAGCTTGCTGGAGGAGGCCATTGACAGGGTGGCTCCGAGACGCCCTCTGCGTCGGTTTCATCACTGCAGGGCCCCTTGGTTTACTGAGGGACTGTGGTGTATGAAACGAGTAGGCAGGAGGTTGGAGTGATGCTGGCGTCGGACTTGATCTGACTCCGACCGTCTTCTCCATAGGGCCCAATTGCGGTCCTATGGTGAGGCTGTGAGGATAGCAAGGAAGGAGTTCCTTGCTGTCCTCATAGCGTCTGTGAAGTCACGCCCAGAGGAGCTGTTTCGGGTGGTGCGGGGGTTGCTTAGTCCAGCCTCCCTCCGCCTGGATGGGGATTTGTCCCAGGCCCACTGTGAGGAGTTTGTCACCTACTTCACAGAAAAGATTGCTCAGATTCAGACCGACTTTGACGTTGGATATGGGGCAGTAGGGGAAGAGCGCGAGGTGATAGAGGCCCTGTCCGGTCCAGCTTTGTGGGGGGAGTTTCAGGAAGTGATGCCGGACAATGCAGCGGATGTCTTGGGGTCTGTGAGGGCCACCTGTTGCGAACTTGATCCATGCCTGTCCTGGTTGGTGTAAGCCTCCAGGGAGACGTTGAGGACGGTGCTGGCGAGGGTAGTGAATATATCCTTGCGGCAGGGGAGGTTGTCGCCCAGCCTCAAGGAGGTTGTGGTGCACCCCCTGCTGAAGAAACCATCTTTGGACGTGGATGCACTCGCCAGTTACCGACCTGTCTCTAACCTTCCCTTTTTAGGGAAGGTTATTGAGCAGGCGGTGGCACTCCAGCTCCAGGTGCATCTGGATAGCATAGGTTTCCTAGACCCTTTTCAATCTGGGTTCCACCCAGGCTATGGCACTGAGATGGTGTTGGTGGCCTTGGTAGACGACCTCCGCCGGTAGATGGATGCAGGATGTTCAACATTCCTCATCCTGCTAGATCTCTCGGCTGCTTTTGATACCGTGGACCATGGACTGCTGTTGAGGTGGCTGCATGACCTGGGGGGTCTGGACGGGACTGTTCTTGAATGGTTCCATTAATTCCTCTCAGGGAGAAGCCAGCGGGTGGTGCTGGGGAATGAGTCATCGTGCCCCCGTGCCTTATCATGCAGCATTCTGCAGGGTTCTATTCTGTCTCCATTATTATTCAATGTGTACATGCAGCCCTTGGGGAAGATTGTGAGAGGTTTCGGGGTGCAGTGTCACCAATATGCCGATGATACTCAGCTGTACCTCTCTTTTTCAACTGACCCAGACCCGGCTGTCTCATTGCTATCCCAGTGTTTGGAGGCCATGGCGGAATGGATGTGGCAGAGCAGACTGAAGCTCAACCCTGATAAGATGGAGGTGATGTTGGTGGGGAGAGCGAGGGAGGTAGTGGCCCCCCTGATTGGAGGGGTTCGCCCTCCTATAGCTCAGCAGGTCTGGAGTCTGAGGGTGATACTGGACGCAGACCTTCGCCTGGAGCGGCAGGTGGAGTCAGTTGCTAAGACTGCCTTCCGCCAGTTGTATCTGGTGCATAGGTTGCGTCCATTCGCCTCTGGCCCGAATGTGGCCTCCCTCTTCCATGCCTTCGTCACCTCAAGGCTGGACTACTGCAATGCGCTCTATGTGGCTTCCCTTGTTCCTGGTTTGGGGGCTGCAGCTAGTGTAGAATGCGGCGGCCAGTCTCCTTATGGGGATGGGTCGTCGGGAGCACATTACATCTGTGCTCCAGATTCTGCACTGGTTGCCAATAGCATGCCGAGCTAGGTTCAAGGTTTTGGTGTTGATCTATAAGGCCCTTCATGGTCTGGGCCCCTCGTACCTCAGGGCTGGTTCTGCCTATCATGTGGTGAATGTGATTCCCTGCCACGATTGACCATGGCAAACATCTGGGGGGGAACTTCCGGTTCCCCAACAGACGTTACGGGACCATTCCCCACCACAGGGTATTGACTGTGATTGAGCATGATCTCGTAACATCTGAAAATACCCATAGTGTAGGATTTCAATCTGAAAAAGCAAAGCTAGTGTCTCCCTTCTTAAAGCAAAGTTTGCCAGAAGCTGACACTCCTGAGAAGTGACGCTGATGACATCGGTTAGCATGGAAATACACAGGATTCTAATTGGCTCTCTTAATTCTGCAAGTAAAGAAACTAAACAGAGAGTCAGGTTTCCTTCAAAGTTTGAACAAAACCTCATATTTCCATCAGAATTAATTGTCAGATTACAGAGAGAACTGACCACAGCTTCAAGGTTTTTTAACCAATTAGTGGACACAGCTGTGCTAGCTAGGAAAAATTAAGACTTAAAAGTTCTCACTTTGGAGATGTTCATGGCTGGTACCATTTGTCATTTTGACATATAGAGTGATAAGGGCCTTGGTCTGGCCTCCAACCTTAGCCATTTTTTTCTGTTTCCTTGGATACGGTGAAAAGTTCACTGAGAAGTTTTTTAAAAGTTCATTGGAACACAGCTGAGGAGGCCTCAGCCTGAACCAAGGTACATATAGAAACTGATTTTAAAAACCAATGCAATAAAACACAAGTTCAATACATTGAAACAGAAAGGTAATATACTGAAACTCAAAATTATTACATTAGGAACACAGATGGCCAAGAAATATATGCTTATAATAGGAAATACATGACACTGCCTCCTGCATGCATTTTTGAGATTCGTCGGTTGTGCATTTGATTTCAAGTGGAAGCATTTCATCACCATCATGCTGTGACAACAATTGGCTTTCTATAGCATTGTCTGATTCTAATGATGATTGTTCTACATCAGACGGTCTGCATTTTGCAAGGTATTCTACCAGTGCCTCATGTGAAGAATGAAAGTAATGGCGTTTAGAACTGCCAGGTTGCAGCAATGATATTTTTGCTGGTGAAATATGCATTGATAGCAGCAGCTGAGACAATTTCACAACATCAGACTGCTGTGGGGACTCTGGTCGCAACACAAGAGGAGGCTGTGAGTGTGCGGTGCATGAAGCAACAGCTGGAGCATCCAGAAAAGATTGTGGTAATTGTGGTGGGCGAGACTCAGAGTGCTGCTTCTTCTGATGGTTTTCTGTCTCCTGTACCCTTTTTTTCCCATTGCGAAGTAACAATGTAGGACTCAGACAGAGACTTCTGTTGCATAGCTTAGAAGAGGAATCATCACGTTTCCGCTTTGCAGAATCATGTGCAATTTCTTCTTTTCTTTTGATAATCTACAAAAAGAAATTGAGAAAAAATGAGTGCATTTTAAAAAGTTTCCAGGGCTTTTAAATGTACAAAATATAGAGAAATAAATGTAAATTACAACATGGTCTTACATCACTATGCATTCCTAAAAACACACATCACACTACATTTTGTAATATTGCATACCTAATGTTACTATAGAACATAGACATGCCAGATTGTGAAAGATGTACACCATCGTCAAAAAACATATTGTTATCAGCGGCTATAATGTTCCTATGCCAGACCGAAATCATGTCAATAACTTTAATGAAAGCACCAACAGACTTGTTAACTTTCTGAACATATTTATTAATAACCTTCATGTTTGTGCTATATCTGTTGCACTTGCGAATAATGAGATCAGAGAAAACAATCTTGCAACCAGGAAAAAGCTGACAGATTGCCATTAAATCGTTTCTCATGTACTCTAGTAGCTCAACGTCTTTGAGCATTCCAATATCATTACCACCAGAGTGGATTACAATGCATGAAGGAAGGGAAGAAATGG
>QEPC01005822.1:10509140-10563602 GCA_003113815.1 Sphenodon punctatus
AAAAAAGGATAATGGAAAATGTAAAGTGTAGCTGTAGCAGAATTACTTTAGCTGCTTTAGCACTAAATTAGCAGTTAAATAAAGCACAGTTTAGCAGAATTAGCAGAAAAGTTCAAGCACTTACACAAAACCTTCTTTATGTTGTGTGCAGTCTGCACTTATCCAGAATCGATGGTATGCTATGAATTAGGAAGGGATAGGACTCTCTCTCCTCGAGTCGCGATGCAGTGTTTTGTCGCGGCATGCGGAAGATCAGAGTGTGTTAACAAACACAGACACTGGCGGCGCGGCTCCAACAGTCACTCACTCTCACTGCGATTGGGGATCAAGAGGGAGAAGAAAGCTACAAAGACACCTATTTATACTTAATGGTAAAACATGTCTCTCTGGGAAAGCCCTAGCCAATGAAATTGTGCATGTGAGTGTCGTCAACAGGGTCCAAGAGTTGATCATGCCACTGGGACTCGCGATACCGAGTATTCCGGATGGTGTAAACAAGATACAATAATCAGATAACCACAAAGATTCCGCGATCGATGGAAAGGGGAGTTGATGCCACTTCTTATTGAAATCTGCAAAAATTCCGCTTCCATTGACCAGTCGCAATGCCGCGGCGCTATTTGCGGCAAACCGCAGCCGTCGGAAAGCTGTCTCTGCCAAACCGTGCTACGATGCGTGGAATAGGGGTTTCCATCGGTAACAGCTGCCTCAGGGGTATACCACATCAGCCCTTGTTGCCAAGTTGGACTTCCTATTTTGTTCTAATCTTAAAGCGTAAAGAGCAATCTCCTTCATGATCTGTTTATCAGGGTTGGCCAGTAAAACGGTAATTAAAAAGAGCAAGTCCCAATGTTCTTTTCCAAGAGACGAATACCAATTGTCTCCTCCCTTAACTGAGTGGACAGAGGGCAATGCAAAAAATAATAAGAAAGATTTTATAGGTCAGCTGGGGATAATGAATTAAATGAGTCCAAATGTGATTGTTGAAAAGTATGCAAATGCAATGTTAGGATGTAGTGAAAAAGCATCAAATGTGAGTGACACAAGATGTTACTGATGTGCTTTCCTCAGCCAGGTCTTGGCCAAAGATCCTTTAGGTACAAGGTATCTTGCCTCAGGATCCTAGATGACACATGAATTCCCTGACAATTCTACAGTTTTAAGATTCTATTGGTGCCCCAGTCTGCACTTTCATGGATCTGGCCCTGCCTACTCAGAATATACATCAATGGGTGTTACCACAAGTGTTGGTGGACCACTGCCATCGCAACTCAGTCTGAATTAGGAAGTTGCTTGCAACCCGGTCAGAATCGGGTCCAGCCTCAGAACAAACGTTCACATGGCTGGTTGGGGAGCCACACAGACGTGCAGCTGGCTGCGCCCAGCACCCTGCCCCCCACCATAATGGCCATGGTGGCTCCAGTCTGGGCCACGGTGGGCTATAACAAATGTTTTAGGCCAGCCAACAAACATGATGTTGGCCCCTGTGACAGAGTTAGGTCACAGAGGGCCCTAAACAGGCTGCTGTTACATTTGTTAACACCCAATGTGAAGGAGATCAGGATTTGGGCCAGAACAAGGTCATGGCATAAGCTGTGCCTGTATCCTGAATGTATGAAACTAGTTGACTGCTTGAGCACTTGTGACCGAAATTACAAACCGTTGTGTTACAATCTTGTATGAGTTGCCAACTACAATTATACAGCTAATAACAATAATACTTTCTTCTAAAGCCATTCCTGAATCGAAAGGTTTTCCATGTTATAGTGAAGATTTTAGATTGGCCTTTAATAGATCTGGTGCTATTTTATAATAGAAGAACCTTATACAGAACACATCTCTATTGCTTCTTCCATAAGAAACACATTAATGAAATAACAGTTTACATTAGCTTTTGTTTTGTTTAATTTAAACTTAAATTGATAGGGTAACATCACATTATTGAAGACAATTCCAAGCATTCATTTCCTGGGTTCAATTTCATTCTAAACTGGTAACAACTTAATACCATCAGCCTCTTGTGCTTTTAAATGAATAAAGGTCAAATAATCAGACATCTAAAAGGACAGCTCATTTATCATCCTTTGATAAATGTGTCAGTAGCTAATCTTTAGCACTGGATGATAGTGCCACACAATGAAAGGTTAATGGATTCAAAGCACTGGATTTACCACAAAAAGGATGTAATGATGCCTCAGAACATAAATTTCAGTAATTCAGTTGTAGGGAAGGATAGATGTGGTTGTGAGCTCCAATTACTGTAGTTTGCATGTTTACTTGCTAAGTGATATCCTATAGAGGTCACATGCAGTCCTGTTTAGAACTCACAATTAGAGTACCAATAACATTATCTATCTATCTATCTATCTATCTATCTATCTATCTATCTATCTGTGTTCAACCAGCTAAAGAGAGGGCTCTTATCATATTCATACCTATAGGAAATGTGTGATGGTGCATAGCAGAACTTTACGCATCTACTGGGATGTTTGACAACTAGGAGCATGTACAAGGGGCCAATGTCATTTTTCAGTTTCAAATCTTTTTTCATTATTTTTGTTATATTTTTGCATTGGATTCCAAGGAGAGTCACTTTAGGACTTCCTGAGGCTTAAGAAGCACTTGTATTTTGCCTCCAAAGCACTTTCCTCTTTCCACAAAGTTGCCAAGAGCACTGCAGAGCAGCAAAAATATCACCAAGAGACTGGCACATACCATGCGGACCAGGGTACAGAAGAAGAGCAGACACTGGTAGACAGCAGGCAGTGAGGTGGGGGCACAGAAGTATCAGGCACTGTGACTTGCAGAGGAAGGAGGAGAAAGATGGTGGTTCATGCCCCAGCAAGGCTTCAACTTCTTGGAAGCAGAATATCAGGGAGAGACTGGCATGTAGCAGGCAGGTAAAAGACGGAGCATCAGGGGAACCTGAAGGCAGGTAGTGGGCAGGCTGGCACTGATAAGCAGCAGGGACTGGCAAATGAGATATACTGTCCAAAGTCTGTTGGGCTTAAACTAGCAGACACTGTCCCAGAGGGGCAGGATTTATGAGTGAGTGAGAGTGAGAGAGTATACAGACTGGCAGTGGCAGCGGCATTTTTCCAGATGAGCAGCAATTAGGCTTGCTTTGGCACCCTGGAGAGAGAGAGAGAGAATCAGCAGGCATGCAGGAGAGCATGCAGGTTCTGGGCATTTGGTGCTGTCTTTGGCATCTCAAGGTGTCTCAGGGCATCAACTTACAGTGATTTCCCCAGGGAGCAGGGCTTCTGTGAGAGAGACATGCACTGACAGGAGTAGGCAGTGGTGGCAGTTGGTGGAAAATGATATCAACTTGCTGAGAGATCCCCAGGGGGGCAGGAGTTGTGTGTGAGAGAGAGACGCACTGGAAGGAGGAGCAGAGTAAGCATTAGTACTGACATTGGCACTCCAAAGTCTGGCACAGAATCAACTTGCAGAGAGCACCCCAGGGGGCAGCATTGGAGCCAACAACAAAAAAAAGATAGGGGAAATAACAAAATATATGTTTATATGTTGCCAAAAGTTCATAAAAGCTTTAAGAATCCACTTGGCAGACCCATTGTCTCTGGCAATGTGTCATGTATTTCCTATTATAAGCATATATTTTTTGGCCATCTGTGTTCCTAATGTTTTAATTTTGAGTTTTTATATGTTAACTTTCTGTTTCAATGGATTGGATTTGTGTTCTGCAGCATTGATTTTTAGAATCAGCTTCTATGATTAGCTTAGTTCAGGCTGGGGCCTCCTCAGCTGCATTCCAATGAAACTTTTTTCTAAACATCTCAAGTGAACTTTTCACCGTATCCAAGGAAACAGAAACAAATGGCTAATGTGGGAGGCCAGCAAGGGGCCTTACCAGTCTAAGTGTCTAGGGCCTTATCAGTCTATGTGTCTAAGTGACAAATGGTATCAGCCATAAACATCTCCAAACGGAGAAGCCTTAAGTTAGTCTTTTCTAGCTAACATATCTGTTTCCACCAATTAGTTAAAAACCTTGAAACTCTGGTCAGTCTCTCTGTAATCTGACAATTATTTTTGATTGAAATATAAGGTTTGTTCAAACCTTGAAGGAAGTCTAACTTTGTTTGGTTTCTTTAAGAGAGCCAATTAGAATCCTGTGTATTTCCATGATAACTGATGGCACTGCTCAGGAATGTCAGCTTCTGGCAAGCTTTAAGAAGAGAGACACGATCTGGCTTTTTCAGACTGAAATTCCACACATTATGTTGGAGTTTCTCTCTCACCACCATCTTGGAAGACAAAGGGAAGAACTGGGAAGAATGTAATGTATTATTCTTGATATCATTGAGCCAATGAATTGCGCATATGTTAAGCTTTTAGAAGTTTTTTTCTTAAAATAGAAATATTTTAAGATCATGTAACTTTGATTGGCTATCAGTACTATTCTATGTAAGCTACTGATGTTTTCTATTTAAATTTAAGTAAACTATGCATATATTTTTATATTCAAAAGTCTCATGTTCCATTTATTTATAAATATATTGTCATTTTACAATACTTACTTTGTCAGTCTGGCACCAAATTAAAGTGTAAACTCATTTTATACAATTTGGAGGAGAGTGGCCCAATCCAGCCAAACTAGTTCTGCTGGGCAAATCAGCCCTCTTTCCTTTTGTAAAAAAGAGATCATGCAACACAACAAATGGGTCTATGCTTGAACCGCTTTTCCAATTTTTGGATAGGGATGTGCGAACGCGGTTCAGATGTTCGGAGTTCAGACCAAATGTGGTCTGTTCAGACAACTGAACCGAACATCTGAACCGAACTCCGAAATGACCGAACAGTTCGGTCATGTTCGGGTGAGTTTGGATGAGTTCGGGGGTGGGAAAAACATGACTGGAAGGCCCATTTGGGTGGGAAAAACATGACTGAAAGGGGGAGGCACCTGAGGAGCAGACTTCCTGGCACCAGAGGTGGAGACCAGGGGTGGTCTCAGGCCCAAATGATACCGATACCAAAAAAAACCTTCAAATTCGGTATCGATATCGGTGCTGATAGCACTATTTTGAATGTTCGGCTGAACCGAACTGAACAAACAGACTTGAACTCAGTTTTCGAACTGAACAGCCGAACGGCCAAACATCTGAACCGCATTCTGTTCGCACATCCCTATTTTTGGATCTTTTAAAAAAAACGTTTGTACCCCTGCTTCCTTTATTAACAGGGATTCCCATGACTTTTTGTGTGTCCTGGATGATTTAGATTGTAACTCAGTCAGAGACCAGTTGATCTTGGTCACAATGGATGTCTCGTCCTCGTATACTAACATTCCTCAAAATAGTGCTTTGGAGGTGATTCAGGAGACACTCCGGTTGAGAACTGACAATCATCCCACCGCCACATTTTTAATGCAGATTGCAGAGTTGGTATTAATTAGGAGCTACTTCGCATTTGACCAACAATTATATCATAAAAAAAGTGGGGTTGCGATGGGGTGTACTTTGTTTGTTTATGGGACATTTTGAATATCAATATGTCTATGATAGAGATACGGCTCTAGGGAAATCAAAAGAACTATTCTCAAATATTGGCATATAGTTGAGGATGTGCCAGCAGGTTGCAATGACAAACCCATGTTTGCTATGAAAAAAACCAAGTCTATTAGGGACCTATTGGTACACACTGATATCACCATACAGCAGGATGTTGGATTACAGACTATGGGAATTCAGAGATCCCTGTTATTGGGACATAGTACACCGCTAATAGGACACTTTAGATGTGGTAACTGTTCAATTTGCCCCCAGAGTCTGCCCATGAAGGAATTTTGTCACCCCAGAACAGAAAGGAAATTTAGATTTCTACACTTCTCCACCTGTTAGGACTGCATCAGTCATCTATCTCATCATATGTCCATGTAATCTCATATATGTGGGTTATACCTCCAGAATGCTGAAGACTAGAATTATGGAGCACCTTAGCAATATAAGGAGGCAGAAGGTTAAGGAACCTTTGGTGAAACATTTTGCTGAAGAAGGACACAGGGAACAAAATAGCAGGTTTCTATGTATAGAAACAGTACCCTTGAAGGATGGACACATCAAACACTTACAGAGGAGGAAGGTATATTGGATTTATTGATTAGGAATATTGATGCCATGAAGCCTCAATGAGGAGAATATGTATGTCTTAGTTAGTCTGCTATGGTCTATTTTCCTTTTCAGGAGTTCCTCAACAGCTTTCTTACATGTTGTTCATAATTGCTTTTATTGTGATTTAGGATTTTGTTTATACCCTTATTAGACTTTATATGATTTATTGCATGTGCTTTTCTCAGTAGATTAGTGGACAGCTTGTTATAATGACTCAGCTATGCTTATTAGCTTTTTTAATTGTTAATTCACTGCTTTATGTGGGTGCCTAGCAAAGGCTACAATTTGACCATTGTGGTTATTCCCCAAATGATCGCCTGGAGAAATCCATCATCTGTGAGTGGGGAAGATATGGAGAATGAATTTTGCCTCCTCTGGGATTTCCTGACTTATTGAAGAAAACATGGAATTTCCTAATCAACTGAGGAAAGACAACATGGAGATAAGCTCTAGGGATGGGCGAACAGAATGCAGTTCAGATGTTCGGTCGTTCGGCTCGAAATCTGAGTTTGGGTTCGATGGTTCGGTTCAGCCGAGTTCGGTTTGGCTGAACTTGGCCAAACGTTCAAAAATAGTGAAACCGAAATCGAAACAAAATCAAAATCAAAACCTTATTTTCTGCCCTGAAAAGACATTTTTCCTGCCCCCGAACTCATCCGAACTCATCCGAACATGACCAAACTGTTCGGTCGTTCGAGAGTTTGGTTCGGATGTTTGGTTCGGACGTCCGAACAGACCAAGTTCGGTCCGAACTCCTAACATCCGAACCACGTTCGCCCATCCCTAACAAGTTCTCTGCAGTAGCCTGATTGAACATTGGAAGGGGAGTGCACCCATGTGATCCACAGGTGATCAGAGATTGAATTTAAAGGATTGATTTAAGGGATGGCAGACAGAGCTGTGTAATTCTCATCTTAGTAGGCTTTTGTGAGGATAGCAGCACATTGCATTTGGATGAGCACTGCAGCAGATGAAAAGAGAAGGATTGTGAGTTCTCAAGCATATTCCTACATCAGGGCATGGGGAAGTGGGAGAGTACTTACTAATGTGTTCTTAATTTTTTAATCTTTTCTTTACTTGCAGTACAACTGTCATTAAGAGTCCCATTTGGAGGTGGCTTTTCATCCTTCTCTCTCCCTCTGCCTTGAATTGTAACAGGGTGTGTGTAACACCAAAGTTGGCTTAAGGTATTGTAGTGGATCTATGACTGGGATTTGTAAAAATGATTTGTCTAAATTGGAGACAACTCTTCTAAATCTCTCTCTCTTTTTATTCTGTTTGTTTGCAGTGCCCATTTTGTGGTTTTAAAGCATTATAGCACTGAAGAAGGGGGGTTCCCGGAAACGTGTTTGGTTTTTTGCTCATGATGCCTAATATTTGTATAACACACTAATGGCATTGTCAATTTATTTTATTGATTTATATAACTATGGTTTTATTTCTGTAGAGAATTTCATAGACTTCACAGAATTCATCATGCATGGTATCTCCCATGCACCAGAATAAACATATATTTTGTTATTTTCCCTATCCTTTTTTTTTGTTGGTTCTAGTGGTTTTCCACTGGATAGGTGGAATTGCTGCTGAGGACCCCTATGTTTGTTTTTGGTAGCATTGGAACCCCCAGACTGGCAGGATATCTTCAGCTCACAGAGACTGCCTCAAGGGGGGCAGGACATAGGAGCAATAGAGTAGCTTCATTCACTCATCCTGATCGGTGGCACCAGAGGTGGGGACAGATGCGGTCTCTCTCTCTCTCTCGTGTTCTGATGGGTGGCAGTTGGTGGAGGTACAGCTGTGGTCTCTCTGTGGTTCTTCTGGTGGATGGGCAGCAGTGTGGGCAGGGTGTGTGCCTCTCTCTCGTTATAGCAGCAAAGTGTGTCTCTTTCTGGTTCTGGCATGGGCAGGGTGTACACCTCTCTTGTTCTAGCAGCAGGGTGCATGTCTCTCTCTGGTTCTGGTGGGTGGCAGCTTGGGCAGGATGTGTACCTCTCTCTCTTGTTCTAGCAGCTGGGTGTATGTCTCTCTATGGTTCTGGCAGGTGGAAGATTGGGCAGGATGTGTATCTCTCTCTCTCATTCTAGTGGCAGGGTGTGTGTCTCTCCGTGCCCTGGCATGGGCAGTGCTTGCGTCTTTCTCTCTCTTGTTCTAGAAGCTGAGTGCATGTTTCTCTCTGGTTCTGGCAGGTGACAGCATGGGCAGGGTGTGCATCTCTCTCTCTCTTGTTCTAGTAGCAGGGTACATGTCTCTCTCATTTTGGTGGGTAGAAGCTGCATGGTCAGGGTGTGCACCCCTCTCATTTTAGCAACAGGGTACGTGTCTCTCTCTGGCTCTGGTAGATGGCATGGCCAGCCACTGTCACTGTTTGTCTCCCTCATTCAACTTTCCAGAACTCTAGCCATCACAAGACTAAGACTTCAGCTTGCAGAGAGTACCCCATGGTGGCCTGCTGACACCATACGAGGTAGATAAAATGATAGGTGCGCACTGGCAGTTGGCACTAGCCAAGATGTTACAGGGTGTCAAGCTGTGTCCGCTGCTGTGGGGATAGGGGGTTGTGTGGATTGGAGGAGCTGCCTGCCACTCTGCTTTCCCCTCCCTGCTGCAGGTAAAAACTGCCAGGGAGGAGCGCTGTGCAAAGCTGCAAGTGCCATAGTGCCTACCCCGACATGCTTCAGTGGCCAAAGAGCAGATGTTGGCCCTGTTGCTAGTACTGCTGCAGGTGGTGCTCTGCATCTCATCCCCCCTGCCACTTCCACCCTACCCAGGGTCTTGCTCCTGACGTATGTCCCTGTTTACCCTCTCCATCCTCTCCATCAGTGAATGTTTCCTCAGGGAGAAGTCCACGCAGCAATCTGTCACACTCTCCTTATGAGATGAGAATTTATTCCTCCTTCCCAACCAGTGGGTCAAAGTCCTTCCTCAGGTCCTCTTGCAACATTTGGACCAGGGCCACCACCTCTAGTATGAGGCACAGATCCTCTTGCCCCTGGTCTGTTCCTCAGGAAGCCTGATAATATCCTGCCCAGAATATGGACCAAGGAGATGACCTGGCTTCGGGTGGCCGTCAACACACTCAGGGTCTCCATCACATTCTTAAAGGGTTTAACAATGTTCAAGGTCTGGATCATCATTACCCAGTCTTCCCAGACAAGCGGTAACTCCACCCCAATCTGACCCACAAGAACTACCTCATGCAGGATGTACTGCTGCTCCACCAGACACTCCAGCATGAGGTAGGTGGAGTTCCACCTTGTATTGTGCTAACAACCTGCATGAGACAGTGCTCCTGTGCCCCCAGCTCCACCTGCTTCTCCATCAAAAGTTGACTGCCCTTCACACTCTTGTTGAAGTAGCCCATGATCTTCCTGCCATTTTCAATCAGCTAGGGATGGTGTCCTTGATGTTCCTTCTCCCCCAAGCCATCTCTCACCAAAGGGGAAATGTGTGGGCATCAAAGGAGATGCCCCCAAACCTACCGTCCCATACTGCCTTCCACACATTTGCCCCATTGTCTGTAACCATGAACCCATTGGACAATGGTGTTTCTGCTGTTAGCCATCTCCCTCCACCACCGTGTTCAATGTTTCAAGAATGTTTGTGGCTATGTGGCTCTGGTCCATTACCTGGGCATGAAGCAGGGCCCACCTCTAACTTGCCCCCTTGCTTCTGCCACCTACTGCTCATCCTTCTGCCAGCTGCACCTGCCACCAGTGCATTAACAGAGCCAGGTAGGCATGCTGTGTATTTATGCTGCTCCTGATGTCGGTTTAAAAATGCACAATAGTCTAGGGATGTGCGAACAGAATGGGGCTTGGATGTTCTGACATTCGGTCCAAAAACTTAGTCCGTGTTCGGTCCTGTGGAGTTCGGACCCCCCGAACGCTCAGAAAGTTCGGTCTGGCAGGGAGGCTTGGGGCATTCCGGGGTGCCCGTAGGTGCATGGCAGGCCATCGGAGACACAGCAGCAGCAGCAGCAAACACCTGGAAGGCTTGGCACTTGGCACCCCGGCTTACCCGGCAGGCAGGCTTGGTGCTTGGCCCCCGGAGGTGCCCGTGGCACTATGGCTGGCCATCTGAAAACCAGCAGCAGCAACAGGGCCGGTAAGGCTTGGGACTTGGTAACTGGTCTGGCACTCCTACTTGGCGGGGCATTGCAGGCTTCCAGGCATCGGTGGAGCAGTGGTAGACATTGGATAGTCCGGTAACAGAAACCATGGCACAACAGAGGCAGCAGCAGCAGCAGACAGGCAGCATGGCATGAGCAATGGAAGGAAGGCTGAGACATGGTTTGAGTTTGGCAACCAGGGCGGGCAGACAGGCAGCATGGAATGAGAAGCAGTGGGGAAGGCAGGCTAGGACCTTGGCAGGGCACTCAGATAGGCTGGCAAAGACTGTGCAGTGCACACGAGAGAGAGTCAGTCAGATAGACGGGCTGAGATTATCTAGCCAGAGGCTGGCTGGCAGGTTTCAGTTTCCCAATGCAACCCTCCATCATGAGGTCAGTCATATAGGCTGGCCGAGGCCATCTAGTCAGAAAGAGAGAGAGGCAGGGTGGGCTCTGGGAACTGGAAGGGTGGGACAGCACCTTAGCAGCAGTAGCCCAGATAGAGGAGTAGCCCCATCCGAAGACTGCCCCTGGTGGGCAGAACAACAGATCCTTGGCCACTTTGGAAGGGACGACCACTCGTCCCTCCGAGAGTTGTGTTACCACCATGTTCTGCCCCTCCCATCAGCGCTGTCAGTGGTGCAGCAGCAGCAGTCAATTGAGGCCCAGTAGCATCAGTGCACCATGGAGGAGCTGGGGTGAAGGCAGCTTCCAAGTCCATTGGCAGCTGCAGGATGTGGACGGCAGCGTGGTTTTCAACTGAAAGCCATGCGCATGTTGGGGGAAATGATTGTGCTCGATGAGCAGCCCTTCACGGTGGTTGGGGAAATGGGGTTTAGGGGCCTGATTGGGTTCCTGCCCCCCCCCCAGTGTAAGCTGCCCTCGTGCAGCACCCTGAGTCAGCAGGTGGTGCCAGCCCTGTACCGGGCTTTAAAGAAGCGGGTGAAGGAGCAGCTGGCTCGGGCTGGGGNTTGGGTTCCTGCCCCCCCCCCAGTGTAAGCTGCCCTCGTGCAGCACCCTGAGTCAGCAGGTGGTGCCAGCCCTGTACCGGGCTTTAAAGAAGCGGGTGAAGGAGCAGCTGGCTGGGGGTGCCACCGTCCACTTCACCACTGCCCTGTGGTCAAGTAGGAATGTGAAGCACGCCTATCTGGCAGTGATGGCACACTGGTGGCAGGACCCAGAGACAGCATTTGGCAGTGGCATGAGGGGTCCCGAAGCAGGGTATAGGTGAACTCTGCTTCAGGTGGAAGTCATGGACGCTGCAGCCTCCACGTTACACGGAACATCGAGGCAGTCCTGACTTCCATGGTGAGGGCGTGGGTCACACCAAGTGTGCCCTTCACCAAGGGGTGTGTGGTGACAGACAACATGGAGAACATATTGAGGGCAGTCCATGAGGGGGACTTCACCAGCATCCCTTGTGCCATACACACTCTTCACCTGGTGGTCAGGGACTCTCTCGGCATGGGGGAGAAGGGAATTGGGGCAGGTACCCATAGCTCCCTGACTGAGCGGGGGAGGAAGCTGGCCGGTTTCTTTATCCGGAGTGTGAAGGGCAGCGACATCCTCTGGGCAAAGCAGGCTGAGCAAGGCTCCCCAGTGCACCAGCCAGTGAAGGATGTGTTCACCAGGTGGAATTCCACGTTCCTGAGGTTCGAGTGGCTTCTCGAGCAGAAAGCCGCCTTGCATCAGGTTCAACTGGTGATGGACAGTGGGACACCTCCAGGGTACAATGGGGGGGGATGGGAGATACTGGCTCACACTGTCTTTGCTCTGAGCTGAAGGCAGGGCTGAAGGTGCAGATTGATGAGCTCCTGAGGAAGAAATATGTATTAGCAACTATGCTGGACCCCAGGGACAAGGGCAGCGTGGCATGCCAGACACCGCTCTATGGCCACTGGAAGGGTGAGCTGGTGGAGAGGGTCCAGCAGGCAGATAGTGATCTGGAGAGTGTGCGGCAGCAGCAGCAGGATGCCCCTAGGAATGGTGGGAGTGGGAGTAGCCACCCCTTTCAGCCAAGCGGGGTCTATCTCTGCCCCCAGCCCTGGCAGTAGCAACACAAGCAGCAGGCTGAGCAGCAACAGCACCCCTATTGCTTCTGGACTACATGGATGGACAGCCTTCCCTGCCTCTAACGTAGGCCCCAGAATGCCAAGGGTGGGTCCTGGGGCTGGAGTAGCTGTTCCTTTTTTTTTTTAATAGTAATTTTTATTAATTAAAGATTTAACATTAACATACACACAAATATATTAACAGGTACTGTCTGGGTGTTTATGATGTCCTTTTTAATATATATATATATATTGTAATCCACTAGGAATGATCTTGTTTCCTCTTCTACGGTGTGTCCTTGTATACTTTCTATGCATGAAAACCATCTGGTAGTGAATTTCTTTGATTTATTTTCTTGGGTTGCTGCTATTTTTCCCATTGAGTACATGTACCAAAGTCGTTTTACCCATTCAGTTTCTGTCAGTTTTTTTGCTGATTTCCAGTTTCTTGCTATGATATTCAATCCTGCTAATGTCATAAGTGTACAGGTTTCTCAGTGATGTTTCATGAGTGATAGTTCTGGATACAGTTCCAATAGTGCAGTTTCTGGACGGAATGGTATGATGAGGCCCGTGGCTTTTTTCATATTTGACCATATTATACGCCATAGTTGTACTTTAGGACATGACCACCAGCAATGCAGGTAGGTACCTTG
The DNA here is from genome assembly GCA_003113815.1 of Sphenodon punctatus. Lineage (NCBI taxonomy): Eukaryota > Metazoa > Chordata > Lepidosauria > Sphenodontia > Sphenodontidae > Sphenodon > Sphenodon punctatus. Next base: position 10,522,084 of record QEPC01005822.1, read on the forward strand.
TTCTCCACAATTTCTCCAACACTGGTCGAAGCCTGTGCCATCTATTTTTTTAAAGTGGATTGGGGTTAGGTAGTATCTTAATATTACTTTAATTTGGGTTTGATTTCTAATGAGCTCGCACAATTATGCATTTGTTGTCCTATTGCATCTATTTGTTTTTTATAGAATTTTTTCCCTAGGTCTTGTTCCCATTTTTCTATATATAAATTTGGTTTGTTGAAGTCGGCCTCAACCAGTGCTCTGTATATTCTTGTTATTAACCCTTTGTTTGTGGTATGGCTTAGCAGTGTTTTTTCTAATACCGTGTGTTTTCTTGAGCAGTGTTGTATTTTTTTTCTGTCTGTGAATATTTTTTTTAATTGTAAGCATTGTAGGGTATCTATTTTTGTTTTAGTTATTTGTTGTAGTTCCTGTGCTGTTACAAACTGGTTATCTTTGAATAATTGTTCTGCTCTGTGTATATCATGATCATTTAATGTGTTTCTCAGTTCTTTTCCTATATTGTTTCTGTCTAGTGTTTGTGTAGTTATAGGTGTGTAAGATGATTCTTCTAATGATATTTTAATTTTTTTTTGTGTCCTGTGCCAGTGTTGTATGGCTGTGGGTGATTTCAGACGTGACGTTGACACGGTGAACCACGGTGAATACCCACCTGGGGTCACTGTGTCCCTTATTTCTGTTTGGCGGCCGCCAGATGTTGGCCACGCTCAATCGGCACAAGGGGCCAATTTGAACCACGCTTCCCGGGCTAGCCGGGGGAAGGTCCCGGGAAGCGTGGTCAAATGGACCGCGGGCCGTGGCCAACAAAAAGTAACGTCTGGCCGCGTGCCACGGCCCGGGATCCCCGGCGGGATCCCGGGCCGTGGCACGATCGGCCAGACGCGGCGGCCGCATTGGCCCCGCCGCCCGCCCGTCTCCTCGGAGGGCGGGCGGCGGGGTGCGTGGAGGGGGCGGGGCCGTGCGGCCGCATGTTGCGCCGCGCGGCCCCGGCCCCTCCCACTTTCCCCGCCGGGATCCCCCCGGCACGTCTGTTGGGCCGTGCAGGGGTGACCCCGGCGGGGAACGAAGCCGGTGGTGCCGGTACGGGGCCAAAGGGCCCCGTATCGTCTGAAAGTACCCTGTGTTTGCAAATGGGTGGTCCATATTTTTTTTCGTTTTCGCTTTGTCTTTGTTTGTTATCATTTCTTTTAGATGTATGTTTCCTAGTAGCTCTTTTTCTATTTCTACCCAGGTTGTGTTTCTGGTTGGGTGATACCAGTATTTCTGTGTTCTGAGTGCTGTTGCCTTAAGGTATGTTCGTACGTCTGGCAAATTAACACCTCCTTTCTCTTTTCTTCTGATTAGTGTTTCTTTGTTGATTCTATTTTTTTTACCTTTCCAGACTGCTTCCAGCATGGCTTGTTCACACTGTTTTATGAATTTAGATGGGAGTTGTATTGGTAGTGCCATTGCTTTATAGAGAATTTTGGGTAACGCTATCATTTTAAATAGGTATATGTTTCCTAACCAAGAAGTTTTAAGTCTTTGCCACTTGGAGATCTCATTTTGTATTTGATTTAATATGGGGGGGAAGTTTGCTTTATATAATTTAGTATGATCTTTTGTTATGTTTACCCCTAGGTATTTGAATTGTGATTTAGCTATTGCGAATGGTGTTTGGCCTGCAATGTCTTTGGCCTCTTGTTTATCTTTTGTGAGTATTAATGCCTGTGATTTTTGAGAGTTAATTTTGTAGCCTGAAATTTTACTGAATTTGTTTATAAGTGTAAGTATTTTTGGTGTGGTATTGTGTGGATTGGTCATGTATATTAGCATATCATCTGCAAATAAAGATAGTTTATGTTGTGTCTGTTTTATCTGTATTCCTGTGATTTCTTGTTCCTGCCTTATGGCACATGCCAGTAATTCTAAGGTAATGTTAAATAGTAGGGAGGATAATGGGCAGCCTTGTCTAGTTCCTCTTGTTAGAGGGAATGAGTCTGATAGTTTTCCATTGATTAATATTTGGGATTTTGGGGTTAAATTGATGGCTTTAATCGCTTTGAGGAAATTGCCTTTGATTCCCATTTGTTCCATTACTTTGTATAAGCACTCTGGCTCCGCCCTGTCAAAGACCTTCTCTGCATTTTCCGCCAGTATTAATGCTGGTGTTCTAGTTTTCTGAACTGCATATATTAGATTGACTGTTTTTCTTATGTTATCTACTCCTAATCTGTTTGGGATAAATCCCGTTTGATCTGTGTGAATTACTTCCCCTATTATTGCTGCTAATCTGTTGGCTAAGGTTTTGTAAATATTTTGTAGTCCGTGTTTAGTAGTGATATTGGCCTGTAATTGCTACGTTCTTCAATATCTCTGCCTGGTTTAGGAATTAAGGTAATGACTGCTTTGTAGAATGTTACTGGCATTTTTTGGGTGTGGATGATGTCATTGCATGTATTTGTTAGATGTGGGATGATGGTTTTACTGAATGTCTTATAAAATTCTGCGGGTAGTCCATCTGGTCCACTCGCTTTATTTCTTTTGAGTTCTTGAATTGTTTGTTTAATTTCCTTATTTGTTATTGGGGAGTTAAGAAATTTTAATTGATCTATGTTGAATTTTGGGATGTTATATTTATTAATTTTTTATTTATTTTTTCAGGTTCGGGATTCGAGGATGTGTAGAGTTTCTGATAAAATTCTACAAATGCCTTTTGTATTTCTTGCTGTTTAGTTGTTTTACTTCCATCTTGAAATTTTATTGTTGGGATTGCTGTTTTTTTTCTTTTTCTTTTTGTTAATTGTGCTAAGACTTTTCCTGGTTTGTTACAATTTTGAAAATAAAAGCTTTTGATTTTTCTTAATTGTTGTGTGATTTGTTGTGTTTCTATTGGGTCTATGTCACTGCATATTTTTTGTATTTCTAATTGATTTTTTTTAGTGGGGTTTTTACTATTTTCTATTTGTAGGTAGTTTAATTGTGTAAGGAGGGTTTCATTTCTTTCCTTTCTTTGTTTATTTATTTTTGCTTTTATGACTATGAGGTTTCCCCTTATTACTGCTTTCATTGCTTTCCATAGAGTTTGGGGGGATTGGACTGATCCTGTATTTATGTCGAAGTATTCTTTGAGATCCTCCTCTAATTGGTTTTTTATCCATTCATTTTTTAGTATTCCCCTGTCTAACTGCCAATTGTGACCTTCTGGTTGTGTGAATGTGTTCCAATTGAAGGATGTAATTAATGCGTTGTGGTCTGTGAAGGTTATAGCTATTATCTCACTTTTTATAGATCTATATAGTGAGTCTTTTTCTAGTATCAAGTGATCTATTTTTGTGTATGTGTTGTGTCTGTTTGAATGGAATGTGCAGCTTCCTGATGTTGGGTTTAAGCATCTCCAAGTGTCTATGAGGTCATGTTGTGCTAATGTCGCTGCTATGTGTTTTTGGGTATGTTTGAGTTGTGTTCTTGTGGAATGGTCTAGTATTGTTAGTGGGGAGTTGAAATCTCCTTGGATGATTAGCATTCCTTCTGCATGCTGAGAGCGTGGTCCAGGGCAGGGAGCAGGCTGATGTACCCCCTCCCCTTGCCACCCCCCAAGAATGCACCAGCTCCAGGGTCCCTGAACACCCATGGACCTCGGGGCCGTGTCCCCCTCCCAGCACCAGTCCGGGGAGCCGCTGAGGCCAGCACACTGGTCACCCTCAGCCAGTGGCCAATGGGGGACCCCAGGTATATGGAGGGGCCGGCCTCGGAGGGATCAGAGACAGACATTGAGGGTAAGCAAGCAGGTGGGAGGGGAGATGAACCAGGGGCAAGGGGGGAGACCACTGAACGGGGGCCTGGGGGACCACCTGGGGATACCTACAGCCCACCCTCATATCCCCACAGGACACAGCACAGCACCATAGACAGGAGGGCAAGGACACTGGTGGGGAACAGCCCCAGCAGCAGCTGGAGAACCCAGGTGAGGCACACCGGAAAGGAGGGGGGGGCCCAGGGAGGCCGGGAGGGGGACCCGGGTCATGCAGGGAGAGGGTGGGGGGCAGGGTGCTGGGGAAATCTAGGGGGTGGCTTCCAAACCAGGGGGGGTGTCACACACACCCAGTCATGTCCCTGGCCAGAGTGTCTAACCACCACCATCTGTGTACTCTACAGTGCAGCCCGAGGGGCCCCAGAAACCCGCGGCTGTGTCCCCAGCACAACAGATGAGGAAGCACTGGGCACGGGTATGGCACCGGAGGGAGGACCAGGTGAAGGACATAGTGCTTATGTGATGGCAGATTCCCCGCCGGGCACCCTACCTGCCCAGGCCCCAACGCCTGGCTCCTTGGCACGCCTCCCCAGCCACCACACAAGCTGGGGCCGCGCATCCGCCTCCCAGCCCCTGTAGGCCTCCAGAGGGAGCCGCCGCCTGGGGGGCGCCTCAGGCCCTGGATCCTCCCTTCCTCCCATCACCGCCTGCCCCTCCAGACACTGAGGCCTCCCAGGACACCGTTGGGGACATGGACAGCGGAGGTGGAAGGGAGCACCCAGAGCCCTGTGGCGCCCACAGGGCAGGCGAGGGGGAGGCGCTGGAGATGCAGGGGATGGGGGGAAGGGGGAGGGCAGTCTGAGGGGGTGGCACGGAACCTGCATGGTGGGGGTGGGGGTGGTTGTGGTGTATGGGGAATTTGTACGTGGGTGGGAGAATAAATGTCAGGGCACCACTACTGCCTCCTTCGGTCTGTTCATGGGCCCGGGGGTGGGGGAAGACTGATGGCCATAGAAGGGCTCACCCAGGGAGCCAGTGGGGGCACCAGGGTGGTGGGGTCAGGGTTTAGCGCCAGCACGTCTCGGCCTCCCAGCTGATATGCCTCGCCAGCGCGACACGGATGCGCTTGGCATACTGGTACTCTCTCAGGTTGACTGCGTTCACATATGGAGGCACAGGTCTAGGAGGGTGACAAGTCATGTGGTATTCAAGGGCTGCCCCATCGGTCTCGCACACATTGTGCAGCACACAGCAGGCACCTATCACCAGAGCCGAGGTCACCACCGTGTCCCTGCATGGGGCGCACCTGCTGTCCCTGCATGGGGCCTTGCGCACCGACCAGCATGCTCCTGGGCATGCTGGTGGAAGCTGTACTACTGCTGTCATCACCTCCCACCTCTCTGTGTTGGCAACATTGTGTCCTCACCAACCTGATTAGTGTGTCAGCTGTCCTGTCTGTGTGCTCATTTCCTGAAGCAGTGCTAGGTCCGCACCCCATGCCTCGCTTGTTTGCCATGCCTTCTTGCAGCCTGTGGCCTTATCGCTTGGCCTTGGGGCTCCCCTCAGTCCCCTCCTGCCCCTCAGGGGAATGTGGGTCCCCCTTTCCATGTTGTCAGTCCCCCTGGCTTGCTGGACCATGGCTGGCTGTGCTTCCACTGGGCTCCCAGCCCCCATGGGGCCCCCCATATGTGGAAATTCCACGAGACCATGGCCCTGTGTGACCTGTGGCATACCCTGACCGTGCAATTGCTCCTGACATGCCCGGACAGCCTGCTGGGTGCCTATGCAAGCCTGAACTCTGGCCTACATTACTTTGGCTATGAGGTGAGTGCCTGCGATTTCCAGCTGCATGCTGAGATGCTGGGGCTGGTTCCCTTTCCCAATGGGCACATTCCGAAGATGAGGTGCTCACATGTGGGGTGGCCTGCAGCGGAGACCGTGTCCACCCTCACCGTGTGCAGCCTGGCCACCTACACGGTCTGTCTGGTGGAGGGGGGCCCTGCCTTGACTATGTCCTACTTTGTCTGTGTTCATGGGGCCCATGGGTACCAGTGCTTTCATGGGGCAGTCTATCACTGGCTGTTAGAGCTTGGTCACCTTCCGTGGCACCCCGCTGCTGACTTCTGCTTGTCAGAGTCCACTGCGGCGAAGCTGGCGGCGCTGTCAGGTGTGTGATCCTGTTTCGATGTGCAGTTGGGACTCTCCATGCATGATCCATTCGAGGCGTACTACCTGGTTGCCCACTATATGTCCGTGCTGGTGTACCGCCGGGGCATGCTTCATTGGCTGCACTTCTTTCACCTGGCAGGCCACCCGGCCCCTGGGCCCCACGTGGCCCCCTGCAGCTGACTGTGAGTCCCCCTGTGTCTTCTGGGCCTCAGTTGCTGGCCCCCCTATGAGCTCCCTCCTCCGTCCTGCTGCTGTGGTCCACTGCCTGCTCCCTCCTTGTTTTCCCACCCATGCTGCTGTGCTGCCTGCTTCCAAGGTTGCGCTACCACTGCCTGTGGCTCTGGGGCCCCACCACCCACCCCCTGTCTGCCTCTGCAACTGTTGTTCTCCTCCATGGCTGCCTTTTCTGGTGTCCGGATCCAGCTCTCCGAAGTGCCCCCCACCTCCCCTGGTTGTTACTGACCATCCTCCTCTACCTGCGTGTCAGTGGCGGGCGGGGTAGGTTGCGCGGCACGTGGGGTGAGCGGAGACCTGGGCCCGCAATACAACCTTTGCATGGCCCAGACCCACCTGATAGCCCGCAAGGGCAAGGACCGCATGGGGGCTCCCCTCCAATGGCGCCGGAGGGGACCCAGTCAGGGAAGGAGCCGCTGGCACTGCTGGGGGCGGAGACACGCCCCCCGCACGCTCCAGGAGGGAAACTGGGTTTAGAGGCCACGCCCCCAGTAACAGAGAGCCAGGAAGGGCGTGTCCCGCAGTTACAGGGAACGCCCTTCAGGAACGCAGAGGAGCGTCGGGGGGAGGCCCCGCCCCCTCAGGGTAGCCCAGCTGCAGCGTGTCCCCCGCCCCCGCAGCGCCGATCAGAGCGGCTGCGGGCTCGTACAAGGGCGGGGCCTGGGGTATAAAAGCCAGCGCTGCCTGGGAAACGGCGCTGGTGATTGTTGAAACCGGCCCCCTTGCGTGACTTGAACTGAGAGTGCAAGAGAAACTGAGTATTCTGAGCGTTGCCTGTGTGGTTGGATCCCTGCCTAAATCCCTGAACCTGTGAGTGTGTGGAGTGAGAGTGGACGGTTGGTGTGAGGTGAGTGCCCTGCCTACCCTTGTCTTGGTGTCCCGCAGTTCGGAGGTGAGTGTCCGTACCCTCTACCCCCTTCCCCAAACCTGGGCCCCTGCACCCCCTCGGGTGTTTCCCTTACATCTCTCCCCCCGAACGTACGTGGAGAGTGGAAAAGAGTGTGGGGCAACAGTGGGTCCGTGATCAGCAGCGCCCTATGATGATAGGGGCCTGAACTTCCAATTGTGCTCGCACAAGGAAGGGCCCACACACTATCCTGACGGGCAACTAGTTCCCAGTGTTCCTTGCTCTGACCACGCGCCTCGTCCAAGAGTGAAAGCGTGCTTGTGTGACACCCGTACCCCCGTAACACTGCGCTACTTCGTGCACCCCAGACCCCCCCCCCGGGTGCCTGTGTGACCTCAGGATTCTGGGGCCCCCGGACTGCATCTTCCGGATACCTCCCAGGGGGTGGGTGGGTTATGCCTTTGGACCGGCTGCATGGCTCTGGCTCTCCTGCCTCCCCTTCATGGTACCCTCGCTGGTGCTTGGGGTCTGTGTGTGCCTCCTGGACCATGCCTGGGCCGCTGCCTGTTCCATGTGGCCTCCCCCTGTGCCTGTATCCCAACCTTTCAGGGTCCCCCCCATTCCGGGACTGACTGTGTAGCTGTGGGGGTGCCTGTGCGGGCTGTGCTGTTGTTGGGGGTCTGCCTGCCATTCCCCATGCCCGACCCTGTCCCTGGGGCGTCCCCCCCATTCCCTGTCCCACTGCCCCCATCCCCCCTGTGCCTGTTGTGCCATGCGTGTTGTCTGTCCTGCTGTGTCCCCCCTTCCCTTCCTTTCCTGTATGGGTGTGTATGGGCCCTGGCGTCTGTTTATGCTGTGTGTTCCACTGTGCCCACATTGTCTCTGTGCCTGTTGTGTGTAGTATCTCGGCGGTTCTCCTCCATGATCTGGACCCTCCTCTTCCTGAGTGCACCCCTTAACCCAACTCCTTGTAGTTTTTACTAATTTTTAAAGTGGCTTTTAGGAGGGAAAAGTTTAATATTCTAGTGACCAAGGGAGAGGCTAATTCCCCATTCAGTTACCAAGTTCTCAAATTATAGCTGGGCCTGACATGAAGATTTGTGCATGTGAGCACATTGCCCATAGGACAAGGGGACTCCTCTTACTGATGTCACTAGGTCTGCTTGGATAATAAAAGCTTGCAGCAGGGGCAGTGAAATGTTTTCCCTATGACCCACTTTGAAACTAGTGCAGGAGTTGGAGGAAGGTGTGGTGTAGGGCTGTGCTCAGTATGGGTGGGGGAAGGAAAGAAAGGCTCACGATCAGGGATCTGTGTCATGGATCTATGCCCATTTTCACCTCCCTTTGTAGGTTATGGTAGGATTATAACAACTGGTGCTGCTGAACCATTAGGATATCACTCCTGTTGACTGAGGTTGAGCTCAGTAGAAAGGAGGACAGGGTATTAGAGGATGGGGATAATGCATGCCCTCCTCAAGGGGCAGGGGTGTCCTGAGGGATTGAAAGGTTCTTTACAAAACTTCAGGTTGGTGCCCCCAGATACCTTTCTGGTGTTCCTCCTAGAATCAGGACCACTGCAAATCAGTGCACCTAGATAGCCTGGTTTATTTATTCATTTTATTTAAATTTTTATCCTGTCCATCCCACAAAAAGTAGGCTTAGGGTGGGTTACAGTAATATAAAAAGAGATGCCTGCATAAGACATTAAAAGGAAAAAAAGAAATACAATTTAAAAATATATGCACCCCTAACCAATCCACTAAATGCCTGCCCAAACCAAAACACTTTCCACTGCTTGCTATTTGAAGGAAGTACCAACCTTCTAAACTGAAGGGAGCACCTCTTCCACCTTAGCCTCCGATAAGCCCTGCTCCCATAATGGCTACGCTGCTTATCATTCTACTGCGGAAGCACAACAAATTTTCACTATTGCATTTTATTTAACAAAAAACTTGGATATTCCATAGTCAAAAAACCACTGGTTTACTAGAAGAGTTAAGGCTCTTGCAAATTCAATCATGCACTAAAAAGCATGGAAATTGCAAGTTAAGACTCCCGCCTTAACTTCCTACCATGTTAGCAGTAAAGACATTGTACAATCTCACATATTGTGCTCACTTACAACTTAGGTTCCATGCACCCACACTTTGCCTTCGACTTTGAGCCATAATCCTCTTCATGTTGGGGGCAACACTGAAGCTAGGGACAGGAGGGCGTGGGCTGTCCCTTCCCCCCCTCCATTTCCTCTTTAAGAAAGAGAGAACTTAGGAGTTCTGGCTCCCACACCCTCTCTCCATTTAATTTACTTGGTCCCAACCCTTTAACAGAGAACTCGGGACTCTTGGATTCCATCCTCTCCACCCCACTCTAATCCAGTAGGCTGCACTCCCTTTACAAGCAACTCAAGAGTCCTGGTTTCTAGCTTGTTCTTTTCTCCCCTGTTCAGCTCTCAACCTATCAACAGACAACCCAGAAGTCCTGGGTCCAAGTTGCCCCTCTAATACTCTAGCCCTGACTCTCCTCACAGAGAACCCAAAGTCCTGGGAGAAATACAATGTTTATCTCTGTGTGTCATATGGAACAGAAGTAAGGGTATGTGTGTAATGACCAAAACAAACAAACAAACAGGAGAGGAAGTGGAAAGTAGGGAGGGGGAGGATATCTGGGAGTCAAAGGAAAGGGTGTCAGCTATGGTAAATGGGTTAAACGATAGTGCTGCTCCCCTGGTATCCCATCAATCTTCTGAATCAGTTATTTCATTCAGAACCATGTTATTGTAACTATTTCTAATTCCTCCTGTCATTCCACCCACTTAATCCTGCACACTCTTTGTATTTTTCCCTGTCATTCCAATCATTCCACTTACTGCATATGGTGCCTTCCTCATCATTTCACACCCTCTTGCCTTCCCTATGTACTCTCAAAGATGCAACTGTGTTGTATTATATCACAGTCACTTAATTGGATGTTGGAATGACAATAGTATTTATTTAGAAACTGCCATTGCTGCTGCCTCCATTACTTCCAATGGCCATTCCATTTTATTAATTTCAGTGTATACTAAACTTAGTTTTAATTAAACATTTTTATACAACTGTACCCAGCTTCACTGTGCTCTGGGAGGGCAGTGGAGACTAGTGGGTAAGAGCGAGGGTTGTGACTCTGAATCTGAACCATTAGTCAACTGTCCCATTATCCCCAACCAAAATGGAAGGATAGAGGGAAAGAAGTGGGTGAGGGGCTAGCTCACACCCTCCTATTCCCAGCTTCACTGTTTCCCCCAACCTGCAGAGGAAGAGGATTGGGGCTGAAAGACTGAGGCAAAGTGAGTACATGGAGCCTAAGGTTATTTATTTATTTATTGTTTAATTTATATTTGTATTTCTACCCCACCCCTCTAGCATCAAGCAAGTCAGGGCAGCTTACAAAATACTAAAAAGAACTAAACAAATAAATACATTAAAACATTAAATCAGGTATTAAAACAATACAAAACCACCCGTGCAATCCTATGAGCCCTTCCCACCCTCCCCTGCCAAATGCCTGGCAAAAGAGCCAGGTCTTACAATTTCATTGAAAGGCAAGAAGAATTGGGCTGAGGTGCACCTCCACCGGGAGAGAATTCGACAGCAATGGTGCAGCCACTGAGAACACCCTCCTGTCCATCCAAAATCGTCTACAGTGTGGAACTTCCAGGAGAGCACCCCTGGACAACCGCATGGGCCAACCAGGGGTCCGGCGGGTGAGGTGATCTCTCAAATTAGTAGAACTAGATCATGAAGGGCTTTAAAAGGTCAACACCAGCACCTTGAAGTGGGCCAGGAATATAACAGGCAGCCAGTGAAGCAATTGGAGCATTGGTGTTATGTGCTCCCTACGGCCCATCATGATGAGGAGACGGGCCACTGCATTCTACACTACCTACAGCTTCCAAACCATCACCACGTGCCCCACGTAGAGCACATTACAATAGTCTAGCCTCAAAGTGATGAACACATGGATGACAGTGGTGAGATTGGAGTCTGAGGCATATGGTTTTGTTCATTCCTAGCCGGGAGAAATCACCAGGTGGTCTTGGGGGAGTGTACGTCTTCCTCCCACGACCTGACGTGTGGAGTCCCGCACGGTGCCATTCTGTCCCCCCTCTTGTTTAACATTTATATGCAGTTGTTAGGGGAGATCGTGAGAGGGTTTCAGGGCACGCAGTGTCATCAGTATGCTGATGACACTCAGCTCTACCTCTCTTTTTCCATTGACTCAGGCCATGCAGTCTCTTTATTTTCCCAGTGCCTGTTGGCTGTGGGGGCTTGGATGAGGTTGATCCATCTGCAGCTGAATCCTGACAAGATGGAGGTGATATAGGTGGGTGAGGGCCTGGGTGGCCTGGGAGTGGTTGAATCTCCTCTTGGGGGTGGGGTCACCCTCCCATGGTCCCACAGGTATGGAGTCTGGGTGTGCTCCTCGATTCACGGCTCAGCCTGGAATCTCAGGTTGTGGCCGTGGCGGGGAGTGTGTTTTGGCAATTACATCTTGTCCAGTGGCTTCGGCCATATCTCTCAGACTCCAAGCTCACCACTGTCCTTCATGCCTTTATCACCTCGAGGCTGGATTACTGCAATGCACTCTATGTGGGGCTGCCCGAGAAGCTGGTCCGGAGGCTGCAGCTGGTGCAGAATGCTGCGGCTCGTCTCCTCACTGGGGCGGGCCGCAAGGAGCACATGACACCTGTGCTCCGGGCTCTGCACTGGGTGCCTATAAAGCACCGGGCTAGGTTCAAGGCGCTGGTTTTGACCTTTAAAACTCTTCATGGCCTGGGCCCTGCCTATCTGCAGGATCGCCTCACTCCCCATGTGCCCGTGTGACCCCTGAGATCATCCATGGGGGCCTTTTTGGAGGTTCTCCGGGTGAGATGGGTGGCCACTGATGTGAGATCTTTTTCAGTGGCTGCCTCTGTGCTGTGGAATTCACTCCCAGAGGAGGCTCAGTTGGCCCCCACCCTCCTGTCATTTCGACGTTTGTGTAAGACCTGGGTGTTCCGCCAGGCGTTTGGTGAGGGGGCAGGGTAGGGTGGGGGAGGTGGGGTTTGGGAGGAAGGGTGTGTTTTTATTACTTATTTTAAAATTTGTAGATTTATTTTAAAATGTTTTATTGTTGAACTATTTTTTTTGTGTATGTTGTTCGCTGCCCTGAGCTGCCTTTGGGCAGGAGGGGCGGGATATAAGTTTTGAATAAATAAATAAATTTTTTAAAATATGGCTGGAGCCTCTTCACCAGATGCAGTTGACAAAAGGTACCCCTGGCCACAGCCAACACCTGGAGATCCAGACGCAGCTGGGAATCCAGGATCACCCCAGACTCCACACAGATGGAACCAAGGGAGGATGAACACCTCCAATAATGAGGGAAACCTCCTCACTCAGATCGCCAGTCCTGCCAACTAACATAATCTCTGTTTTATCGGGTTTGAGCTTCAATCAGCTTGACCTCATTCAATCCCTCACAGCGGCCAAGCACCAAGACAGCAAGGAGACAGCAGGGTCTGAGTCAGATGAAAATGACAAATACAGCTGTGCATCATTGGCATATTGATGACAGCAGACACCCCCCCCCCGCCCCCCAGTTATGCACGACCTTCCCAAGCGGCTTCATATACACATAAAACAGGAGAGGTGACAAGATGGAACTGTATGGGACCCCACACAGGAGACCACAAGGGGACGAAGTACAATCCCCCAGTATTACCCGCCGAGATCTTTCTGCGAGGTATGAACAGACTCATAATAAAACTATCCCATTCACCCCACCAGGTCTTGCAGATGAGTCACCAACAACTCATAGTTAACAGTGTCAAAGGCCACCGATAGATCTAATAGGACCAATTGTTAACACGTATCTCTGTTCCACGTGTGTCCACTGAGTTTCCCTAGAGAGCGGGTCCCAGTGTCCAGGCATGGGCTCAAAAATGCTCAAATTGCATAATTAAGCTCGTCATTTGAATAGGGCACATGAGTGTTCTGGATCTTTTGACTGTAAATTGGTGGCATGACCCAGAGAATTTTTTAAAAAGGGGAAAAAAGGAAGAGATACCTTAAGGTGCAACATAAAGTTTTCAATTTATTGTGGGGAAAAATGGGGGTACATAAAAGCGATCAAGCAATGAGACATTCAAATCAATTAGATGGTTACACAAGGATGCAGCATGGGTTGGGTTCCAGAAGAAGTTCCTAACTTAGAAGCCCCCCACCCCCTCGGTGGTCTGCCTGTGCCAGGTCACAAACAGCGGGAGATTCAAAGGAAGAGGGACAGAAGAAAGACACAGCACTTCATCTTACTGTTCTGAGAGAGGGCAAAGGAATGGATCCTTTATAACCCCTTTTCCAAGTCAGACAGTACAGTAGCACCAGGGCAGCCTCCCTGGCAATGAGCCTTCAGGGGGGAGCAGGGACTGGAGAAGTAGTGATCCGAGGAGGGAAGAAGTCTTATGGCTTAACCCACCGAGTCACTCAAGCACTCAAGACTAACTCACACTCTTGGAGGTGTTTTATCTAGGTTTGCCAGGGAGCCTAACTGTATCTCCATGAGGCAGACAGGTGGGAGTTCCTTTATGCCTACTTAGTGGTCAGGCAGCAGGATCTCGCAGCTGAGACCCCCACCACTCTGTCAGAATGGTTGAACAGCGGACCAGACAGCACTGGATTCGCTAAACGCAAGAACAGGGTGATAGGCAACCCGAGTGCTTGTCAGACATCTGGGCAGCAAAATGGACAGGACTTGCAACCAGGTGTCCTTCTGTGTTCTATCTGGGCAACAAAATGGATAAAAGAACTTGCAACCAGGTGTCTTTCTGTATTCTATCTGGGCAAGCAAGGCAGTATGGCAGTGATTTCTACAGCAGTGATTTCAGTAGCAGTGATATTAGTAGCAGCGATTTCAGTAGCAGTGATATTAGTAGCAGAGATTTCAGTAGCAGCTGTAAGAACAGCAGCAGTGAGAATAGCCAGTCTGATAGGATCAGACTGATTGAACTGACTGGGGCTCTGAAGGGGCTGTATTTAAGCCAAAATTCTGCCCCATGGATGTATGAGGACCAAGAACAAAATTTGATTGAATTTAGGAAGTTTTCTGAAAAGGAGCTCCAGTATCTCATAAAAGGACATTGGAGTTCCTTTTGTTTCACAAAAAACAGTAAACAAAAAATGCATTACTAAGAGGTGCCTCCTATGTGCCTCACCCAGGCCAGCCCTGCCAAAATAGAGTTCCTGAGGAGCATTCCTGCTCACTCTCATCCCTGATTGATTTAGGATCAGGCTGTGCAGTCATCCCTTGTCTTGGATGCTGATCACAGTCTGATTAGACCACCCTTCTCCAGGTGCAATGGGACACGTCCTTCCTGACACTGCCCCACTCAACAAGACAGGGTGGGTTGCTCAAGCCAGGTCGATGGTAATTATAGTTCTGATGAAGTGGGCCTGCATTGTAAAGCAACCCCTCCCCCCCCTCATTCAGCACAAGACTCCTGTGGCAAGAGCCTGCCAGGTTCACACTGAGATCAAAGCACAATCTGACACAGGGCAGGTTTTGAGGGAAGGTCACCAAGTACAGAAAAATCATAAGAAATAAGGCAAAAAGCATATATCAAAACAAAAACTCAGGGAGCACGGTTGTAACACAATAAGGTCAAACGATCCTTGTCCAATTCCATGAGGAGGTCATCAACCAAGGCCACAAGTGCTGTCTCCGTGCCATCACCCGGGCGAAAACCAGACCATGGAATCAAGAAAACTGATGCCATCTAAATGGTCCTGGACCTGATGAGGCACTACCCATTCAATAACCTTCCCTAAAAAGGGGAGTTGGTAGCTAGTTGGGGCATCCACGTCCTGACTAGAGGTTGGATCACAGCCTCTTTAAGGCAGCTCAGCTCACTCCCCTCCCAAAGGGAGCCATTGATAACTCTGGTCAGCACCGGCCTCACTGTCTCCCTGGTAGTTTTTACTAACTAGAACGGGCAAGGATCTAATTCACAAATCGTGGCTCATACAGACCCCAGAACCTGGACTGCATTGGCAGGTGTTGCCAATTGAAACTCATCCCACAAAACATGACCAGATAGGGCATAGTTGTAAGTGAGCACAGTATGTGACCTCTTTACTGCTAACATGGCATGGAGGTTAAGGTGGGAGCCTTAACTTGTAATTTCCATGCTCTTTAGTGCATGATTGAATTTACAAGAACTTTAACTACTCTTGTAAACCAAGGGGTTTTTGACTTTGAAATAAAAATGAAAACAAATTACACACCCTTAGTGACAATAGCCACCATTTCCCC
Source organism: Sphenodon punctatus (assembly GCA_003113815.1). Lineage (NCBI taxonomy): Eukaryota > Metazoa > Chordata > Lepidosauria > Sphenodontia > Sphenodontidae > Sphenodon > Sphenodon punctatus. Next base: position 10,537,395 of record QEPC01005822.1, read on the forward strand.
AGAAGCAGTTTCAGCTTCTTCCCAGCTTGGTTAGCTGTGAGCAACGTTTGTTGGGCTGCCAAACAGCTCATCTGCAGTGAAAGGGCACCCTCACAATTTACAAGACTGGGACTGCTATGGGTAGGGGGAGGAGAACCATTAACACATTACATTGGCTACATGGAAGCCAATAAAATGGGAAGATTCTCCTGATTACGATTAAGTAATCTGTCAATGGGAAGGGGAAGGGTGTTTGGGGAAGGAGGAAAGGGAAGGGACAAACCCGCACGCTTCACGCTCAGGGACCGAGCACACATCTTAGGTCCGCTCAGGGTTACGAGGGAAACAATGCCCATCAGGATAGAGTGTTGGCCCAACGACCTGAAACAGGTCAGGCTTCTATCATCATAGGGCACAGAGCATTTAAACAGGAACGTGGCCTTGCACCCTCCACACACTCTTGCTCTATCCACACATGAAGGGGAGGAGCGGGTCAGAGGGGTGTTGGATTGGTGGAGGTTCACAGGGTAGGGGTCCAGGATGGTATGCAGGAAGGGGGGTGCACGCTTGCCAGAGGGTGTGGGAGGAAGCCAAAGAGGAGGGCTCACACGGCATACACTCACTGCACTTGTATCGTCACTCACACACAGGGAAGGGGGAACCAGGGCACAGTCACACAAGCACTTTCTAGTAGGTCATGCACACAAACACACACAAGTGTTCCCCTTCCTATGTCTCTCCCCAGCTCCAGTCTCTCAGATTGTAAGCCCTAGGGCAGGGACCGTGTCTATTTTGTTACTTTGTAAAGTGCCAGGTACACTGCTTGTGTTATATAAATGTTTGTTAATAATAATAATAATAATAATTAATAATTAATAAGTCACACAAAGTCACTTAGCTTTGCTTAATGGCCAGTTTCTCTGCTTCGATTATCAGCACTGCCTATCTCTCAGCGCTGGCTATTTGAGTGCTTGGCCCTGCCCCCTGACGCACCTGCAGCTGCGCTGAGTGACGTAACAGTGCAGGCGAAGCATGTGGAGACTCAGGAGTCACAGGTGCCTGTGATGGGGGGAGGGGGTGACGTGCTGTCAGTGTTGCAGCAGGGGAGATTGTCACCCAGTCTCAAAGAGACTGTGGTGCACCCCCTGCTGAAGAAGCCTTCGCTGGATGTGGACACATTCGCCAGTTACCTTCCTGTCTCTAATCTTCCCTTTTTAGGGAAGGTTATTGAACGGGCAGTGGCTCTGCAGCTCCAGGTGGATCTGGACCATATTGGTTTCCTTGACCATTTTCAGTCTGGGTTCCACCCCGGCTATGGTAGTGAGACAGCGATGATGGTTTTGGTGGACGATCTCCACGGGGAGATGGATGCAGGATGTTCTACATTCTTCATCCTGCTAGATCTCTTGGCCGTTTTTGACACTGTGGTTCATGAGCTGCTGCTGAGATGGCTGTGAGACCTGGGGGGTCTGGATGGGACTGTCCTTGGCTGGTTCTGCTCATTCCTCTCGGGGAGAAGCCAGCGGGTGGTGCTGGGAGCTGAAACATCATGCTCCCAGCCTCTGACCTGTGGCATTCCGCAGGGTTCGATCCTGTCTCCACTTTTGTTTAATGTGTATATGCAGCCCCTGGGGGAGATTGTGAGAGGTTCGGGGTGCGATGTCACCAATATGCTAATGATACTCAGCTGTACATCTCATTTTCGACCGACCCAGGCCCTGCTGTCTCGTTGCTTTCCTAATGTTTGGAGACTGTGGCGGATTGGATGTGGCAGAGCAGACTGAAGCTCAATCCTGATAAGATGGAGGTGATGGTGGTGGGTAGGGTGAGGGAGGTGCCAGCCCCTTGGGGGGGGGAGGGGGTGTCTGCCCTTCCATAGCCCAGTAGGTTCGGAGACTGGGTTTGATTTTGGATCCGGGCCTCTGTCTGGATTGGCAGGTGGAGGCGGTGACTAAAGCAGCCTTTTGCCAGCTGTATCTGGTACGGAGGCTGCGCCCATACCTTTCCAGGCCCGACCTGGCCACTCTTATTCATGCCTTCATCACCTCAAGGCTAGACTATTGCAACATACTCTATGTGGGGCTTCCCTTGGTTCTGGTTCGGAGGCTGCAGCAGGTGTAGAATGCAGCGACCTGTCTCCATACAGGGATGAGGCGGTGGGAGCATATAACACCTGTGCTCCGCACTCTGCACTGGCTGCCTATAGTGTACTGAGCCAGATTCAAGGTGTTGGTGTAGATCTATAAAGCCATATACAGTCTGGGCCCCTCATACCTTGGGGACCACCTTGCCTTCTGCGCCTCAGGGTGACCCGTGCGGTCTGCCTGGGGTGCCTTCCTGGAGGTCTCCCATGTTAAACTGGGGGCAACAATGGAGAGGGCATTCTTGGTGACTGGGCTGCAACTCTGGAACTACTTCTTAGAGGAAACTCACCTGGCCCCGGGTCTGCTGGGTTTTCACCGAGCCTGTAAGGCCTGGCTGTTCACCCAGGCCTTCAGAGGGAAGGGTGGGGTAGAGAGAGGGGGGGAATTTTGGGGTAGGGGTGGGGAGGGGTTTTCTTTTTAAATTATTTATATCTGATATTTCTATGTATTTTATTGCTGTTGTTGTGAACCACCCAGGGATGCCGTAGGCATGAGGGGGCGGCCAATAAATAAATAAATAAATAAATAAATAAATAATTTTCCAGCAGAAATGTCAACCAAATATCCTCATTAGGTGCTGTGACCATCCGAACATCTCTTCCCCACTTGTTACTGGGAAGTCAGAAGCTTCTGTTCAGGAAAGAGCCAATAGAGATTCTCTTATGTCCTCTGTCAAAGTGCTGCAGGATGTGATTGTGATTATAATTGGCCAGTCTGAATGTGTAAACTATGTCTCTGGATTTCTGGGATGCTATCCCCAAAATTCCAGTTATGTCCCTTCTATGCCCACTTCAGGGCTGCCCCCTATGCCCACCTTGAAGCCACTACAAATTGGTCCTGTAAAGCTGGAAGCATGCAGTAATTGGCCAGTGAATGTGTCTGTCAGTCTTTTGGGTTGCTCCACATCCTCCCTCCTACAGTCTCCCTCCCCCTGCCATTCCAGGTGCCTGCCTCTGACTGGCACTGCATGTGCTGCTATTTATCTGAATAATGGTGTTCAAGGGGACCACTTCAATTGCTTATAAAATTAGGTTGCTTTATCAAATTATCCTGTAATTTAGCAGAGATGACAGGGAAGATATGTGAAAAATTCCTGCCAAATAACTTGTAAACAGGATGGAATATACAAACGTTATAGGTGAATTGTATTTTTAAGTTAATGTCTTATATCATCAGGACTCTTTAGCCAATCTTTCTGAAAATTGGTGGGAGTGTTAAGCTTGTGGGGGGACATAATAGTCACAGTTTCTTGCAAATTGTATGGAAGATAAAAAAAAAAGTTGTAGCCATGAATGTGTATGGAGCTTTTCTTAAAATCACAAAGTTCAATTGCTTCTACAATTTGTTTCCTTTATCTAATTGTTTTGAACATTGGTACACTTAGTGCCCTCCATTGGGGGTACAATTTCCCCAGGTTTAATTGAATAAGAAATATAAAAGTTATAGCCAGAAACATGTTTTTCAGTTTTTTCCCATTATTTCAAAAACAAAATGTTGTTTTTGTTTCTATTTTCATTATTATTTCTCATTTTCATTATTGTAATAACAATAATGAAAATGACAAATTTCATTGTCGTAATTGTAATAACAAATGACATGCACACCCCTAACAATAATATTGATAATTCTCGGTATCGGCAATATCAGTTCTTTTGCATTGCATTTTTTTCTCATATTTTTTACATTGCAGTTTTCACCATTGACTTCAATGGCAAAAAACACAATTTGAAAGATCTGATACCGATAGATACAATAGAACTGATAAAGGGAGAACCAAGAACCGATAAAACCAAGAACTGAGATTTTGCCCCAATTCCCATCCCTAATGAATAGAACTCAAGCAATTTTACAAAAGGATTTATCACCATGTTCATTTAAAAATAAAATTTATTTATTTTATTTTATTTTATTTTAAATAATAAAAATATTGCAATTGGTCTTTGGCTTTCCCCAGTTTGACCTGGTGGTTTTTAACTTGTGGTCTTCACTTGTGTAGTAGAGATTTAAACGGATTAATCTAAAGTATAGTCAGGGGTATGGACAATGAAAAATGGCTGACTAGCAATGGCATCTTGATGTATTATCAGAGAGTTAACAGTACAGGCACCTCATAGGAGTTGCCATTATTCAAAATAATAAAAAGTCTAATCGTTTCTGAGTAAGCATTTATATGACAATTTGTATTTAACAGCTGGAGCCACTCGTTAAGGTCGATGTACAATGCCACATTAAAGTGAGATTAATATCACAGCAATCACCAAATGCTGACAAACAGTTTTCACATTCACATACACATTCCAAACCAAGTGATTTTGAAGCAGCAGCAGCGTAAGAAGAAAATGTCCTCATATGAAAAAACAACATTTATATGTACTGACTATTGCAAAAATCCCATAATTCTCTCATGAGCAAAACCAGGATAGCTAAAGAACTGAATAATGCTCAGTTGATAAGAGTTCTTAATTAGAATGATTTCAGATGAACCACTTATTTTCTGTTTCCCAGTCAATAATGTGCATATTATAGACATTTCTTAACTTCTCAATTACTGATTTGATAAGGTCTTGATAAAGATCAGGTGATGGACATCTTGCTTAAAGCTTTTAAAAAACCTTCTCTGTGTGATTTTAGACATGCTGGCCTCCCTTTTACCACAGTCCAGGATGCGTTTCATATCCTGGACAGGAATCAGGCTGTCTGTCCTTTAGACGTGTCAGCCTGATTCCCACAGGGGATCGGGGAGGGGGTGGGGCCGTGCGGTGTGACGTGCGGCCCCACAGCACCACCCCCCACTCTCCCCGGACACCTGCTCTCCAGGAGACGGGTGGGTGCAACATCCAATCCAGCCATTGCACCCAATCCCGCAGCGTGGTCCAGGCCACAATCCGGGCCGGTGGCAGGTAACAGACGTTACCTCCTGCCGATCCCGGATCGTGGTTGTGTTAACCACAATTCCAGAGGTGAGGCAGGCCTCTCCTCCAGAACCGTGGTTAATCGAATTCCTGCCGGAGGTTCAGTGGGGTGAACATCTGGCGGGAACCCCTTTAGATGTTATGGGCCCTCCTCCACCACAGGAGATTGACTGTGGTAAAAGGGAGGCCCGTAACGTCTAAAATCACCCTCTGAATCTTTAAGCTTTGCTACAGTTTAATTGATATATTTGAAGAGAACATATAAGGAGAAACTAGGGTGGTGGTGGTAAATCCTATGCAAATTAAAGATTTTAAGCACAATCCAGCTGCATTGAAGTCAATGGCAGTTTAGTCATTGACTTCAACAGTAGCTGGATTGCACCCTTTATATGGGGTTGGGAACCTCTGGCCAGCGGGGCTTTTTCCCGTGGCCCGTCGTCGACTTCTAAGCCCTTCCCCATTGCGTGCGGCCCATCAACTGGCTAGCTGTGACCTGAGTGGGACTTTGCGGGCAGCACACAATAATCAGGCCTGAATAATCAGACCTCCTCAGAGTGGTGTGGCAAAATCCCTACCCCATCCCCAGTGGCTCCCTCCCGGCTGCATGGAGGGACAGCACTCACCTTGGAAGCCACCATGCTTCCTCTGTGGGGTCCCCCACGCCCGTATCTGAGCTGCGGGACTCAACCACAGGTACATGCAGTATGTGTGTGTGTGTGTTTGAATATTCTGTCTGTGTGTTTGTCTGAATATTCTGTGTGTGTATTTGTCTGAATATTTTAATAGTTTTAATTGCTTTCAATAGTTAATTGATTTTAATTGTTTAATTGGTTCAATTGATTTTAAATGCTTTAAATTAATTGATTTAAATTAATTTTAATTGATTTAAATTGATTTTGACGTGCAGCCCCCGGCACGTTCGGGAACCGACAATGCGGCCCTCGGCCTCAAAAAGGTTCCCCACCCCTGGTGTAGATAATCTAGGCTTAATCACAGGTCCACAATTACTGCAATGGGGTTATGATGAAAGAAGAACTTATTTTGTTGAGTACAGAACTTTCTCAAAAATAATGGTCTGAGTGGAACTACTCATGTAAATCAAAGTTATTCCCCTTGAACAAGGGTTTTAGAATTGAACCTTACTGTTTGCAAGGCATGAACTTTCATTGAGTTAGAATTTTTTTTTTCTTTTTCATTTCCTATGAAAAGAAAGGTTTAAGTGATTATTTGGTAAAATGGGAACTAAGAGTGGAACCTTCACCTTCATTATAAAATTACGTTCATGTGGTTTTGTAAAGTGCTAGACACCCAGCACTAACTATCTCATAGTCAGTAATTGCTCTCCTTGTGACATTACTTACCTCCATACAGTCCCCTTTCCCATCTGATACTTATTATGATGTTTAAGAAATGCTGTGAACAAAAGATGCAACTAAATGGGGATTTGTCAGGGCAAATGCTTTGAGGATCATGGTCATATTTAAATACTAACAACATGAAGAAAATTATGTGGGATTTAGTTTGAGACAGTATATGACACTGAAGTTTCCTCCATTTTTAAATACCTTTTGCTGTATTACAATGGGCATTTTTACACATACGTTAAAGTTCCGGATGTTTCAATATTCTGGATTTACAACCCGACAAGTAAGTTCCGGATGCATTTTTCACACACACACTGCCCTGACGCAGTTCCTGGATGAATTCTTCACACAAACACTGCCCTGGGGCAGCCAAAAGAAGCCACAGCTGTAAACATGACAGGCTGCCATAGAAACCAAGTGACCACAGCTGCCTGGAGTAAAGCAGTTTACCAGGAGAACTTTTTACACACAAACGTTCACCACACCCCAAACTTCACAGGCCTGATTTTGGCATTCGGACTTCAGAGGCTCCCAGTAGCGGCACTAGTCGGGGTGTGGTTAGGCAGTGCCTCCTGCCAGCGTCCTCCACTGCCACACAGGGCACTGGAAGGCCCTCAGTGCAGGAAGCTGTGGCTGTCTCTGCTGCAGCTGCAGGAACAGGTGCTTTGGGGTCAGATGTTCCTCAAGGACCACCAATGCCCCCCATCGTTGAGGTGATTCCCCAGCAGTCCATGGCTGGTGGATCCAACCCCGGCTGCTAGAGGCAGGGCCCGATGGCAATGGCAGCAGGGAGAGGACCAGCAGCAGCAGCTATAGGGGGTGCAGGGAGAGTGGCAGCAGTATGGTGGGCAGTCCATCAGCCTCAGGGTCCCAGTACTCCCCTTTGCGGGGGGGGCATCACTCTGATTGGGGACAGCAAGGCAGACACTAGTCCTATGGCGGAGATTTCTGGTTGTGAGGTGATGGCTGTCCCTCCCAGAGCTGTGTCACCACCATCTTCTGCCCCTCTCAGCAGTCCTGTCAGTGGTGCATCGCCCAGTGCAGGCCAGAAGGCAGGAGGGAGCAAAACATCCTCCATCTGGGCGCATTTTAAGTTGGTGCAGGCGGATGATCCCAGTGAGGTGCAGTGCACTTTGTGGTGGTGGTGAAGCATAGGCAGGTGCTCACCAACCTTGGCACAACTGCCATGGTGAAGCACCTGAAGGGATGCCACAGAGCTGTGCTGCTAAGCGGGCAGGCAGGGGCAGTGGATGCCAGCGGGTTCCTGACTGAAGCGGCCAGGCATCTGCCTCCATCAGCAGACAAGTGTTCTGTTTCAACAGCTGCCTCTAGCAGCAACAGCGGTATCGCTGCTAGGGGGAAGCAGAAGCAGCAGCAACAGTAACAGCAGCATCAGTGCACCTTGGAGGAGCTGGTGTGGGGGCAGCTGCCAAGTCCATCGGCAGCTGCAGGACGAAGAGGGCGGCGTGGCTTTCAATTGAAAGCCACACGTATGTTGGGAGAAATGATTGCGCTCGATGGGAACCCTTCTAGGTGGTTGAAGACATGGGGTTTAGGCCCTTATTGGATTCCTGGCTGCCCAATTTAAGCTGCCCTTGCGCACTACCCTGAGTCAGCAGGTGGTGGCAGCCTTGTACTGTGCTTTAAAGACGCGGGTGAGGGAGCAGCTGGCAAGGACTGGGGGTGCCACCGTCCCCTTCACCACAGACCTGTGGTCGAGTAGGAACGTGCAGCATGCCTACCTGGCAGTGATGGCACACTGGTGGCAGGACCCAGAGGCAGCATTTGGCAGTAGCAGGAGGGGTCCCAAAGTATGGTATAGCTGGGCCCTGCTTCAGGCAGAAGTAATGGACATTGCTCAGAACATCAAGGCAGCCCTGACCGCCATGGTGAGGGAGCGGGTCATGCCAGGCACGCCCTTCACCAAGGGGTGCGTGGTGACTGACAACGCGGCCAACATATTCGGGCAATCCATTGGGGGGGGGGGAGTTTCACCAGCATCTCTTGTGCCGCAAACACTCTTCACCTGGTGGTCATGGACTCTCTGGACTTGGGGGAGAAGGGGATTGGGGCAGGCACCCTTAGTTCCATGATCAAGCTGGGGAGGAAGCTGGCCAGTTTCTTTAACCGGAGTGTGAAGGGCAGCAACCTCCTCCGTGCTAAGCAGGCAGAGCAAGGCTCCCCAGTGCACCAGCTGGTGCAGGATGTGTCCACACAGTGGAATTTGACCTTCCTGACGTTGGCGCGTATTCTCGAGCAGAAAGCCGCTTTGCATCAGATTCAACTGATGACGGACAGCAGGGCACCTCCAGGGTACAATGGGATGAAATGAGAGATCCTGGCTCACACGATCTTCTTGTAGAGACATTTCCTGGCCTTGACGGAGACCATCAGATCCTCCATGGCCAACAACAGCCAGGTGACCAGAGTCTCCTCAGGAGGCTGGAGGAGATTCTCCAGGGGTGGGATTGTGGTCCTCATGGCAGGACGCTGGCAGGTGAGGCGGTTGACCTGGTGTGGCAGCTGAAGGCAGGGCTGAAGGTGCAGTTGGATGAGCTCCTGAACCAGTGGAAAAAGGTTTGGCAACCATGCTGTACCCCAGGGTCAAGGGCAGCGTGGCATGCCAGACACCCCTCTATGGCCACTGGAAGGGTGAGCTGGTGGAGAAGGTCCAGCAGGCAGAGCGGGCTCTGGAGAGTGCACGGTGGCAGCAGCAGCAGCAGCTGGATGCCCCTGGGAATGGTGGGAGTGGGAGCAGCCACCCCTTTCAGCCAGTGGGGTCTATCCCTGACCCCAGCCTAGCAGCAGTAGCAGGCTGAGAAGCAGCAGCACCCCTATTGCCAGCAGCAGCTCGTATGTGCAGGGCACTCTGGTGAGCATGGACTCATGCACAGCAGGGCAGGCAGCATGACTGAGGGCAGTGGTGGTGGTGCTGCCAAGGACAGTTACGTGAGGCAGTACGACAGCACCTCCGCAGCAGTGGAGAGCTACCTGGAGGAGGAGTCGTGCATCTAATCCAGCAGTGATCCCTTGGTGTACTGGGTCAGCAAGACCAACGTGTGGCTGGCCCTGTCCAAAGTGGCCATGGGTCTATTGTCATGCCCACCACCGAGTGTCCCCAGTGAGCAGGTGTTCTCCATGGTGGGGGACATTTGTTCGCCGCACCGCCTGAGACTGGGGGCCAAGTTGGTGGAGCAGTTGCTGTTCCTTAAGGTGAACCTTCTGCTGCTGGGATTCCCCGAGCTGCTCCTGGACATGAATTGAGGGTGCAGTGGCACATGCCATCCCATGCCAGAGGCAGTCTTGGGACGGGGCTCCTCCACAATCTGGGCTGCTGCTGCTGAGGTGCTGTCCTCCCTCCCAATGTCTGGAGCCCACCCTGCCTCTCTCTCTTTCTCTCTCTCTCTCACCAAATAACCAACCACCAATAACCAATTAAACCAATAACCAACAAATATGGTAATAAACCAATAAACCATTAACCAATAAACATGGTAACCAATAAGCACAGTAAATCACAATACCGATACAACTGACAAACAGCAATAACCCACAGTAACCAGTAAACACGGTAAACGATAGGGGTGGTAATATTGGTAGGGGAGTAATCCGATACACCTGATAATGAGGTGCATCATATTAATTGGATAATCACTGGTATTGACATACCGGATTTTTAACGTTGGCCGCTTTACCGGGTTTTTTTACATCGCGGCTATTGAAATCAATGGCCACAATGTAAAAAACCCAGTAAACCGGTCAATGTTAAAAAAACAGTATGCCAGTCTGGTAAATCTGATACCAGGGAGATCTGATACTGGTAAATCCAGTATCCAGTATTCTCCCCGGTGTCCCACCCCTAGTAAACAATAAATAGTAACTTGTGGTAACTGATAAATCAAGTTTCATCCGAGATCTTGATTGGGGTTCGGAAAAACTGTGAAATCTCAGCAGCAATTCTCGCTTCCCGCGAAATTATTGCAAGAATCAATTCAATTCTTGTTTCAGCACTAGGAAGGAGCCTGTGGAAGTGGCTGCACTGAGGGAGGGCAGACGACAGGGAAGAGGGCCCATGGAGCACCAGGAAAGAAGGGGAGCTGCTGTGCTGATACAGAGGAAAGAGACATTGGGAACAGCTAGATGGAGGATGGGATGGGTCCAATGACTGGGAGGAGGTCTCTGGGAATGGGATGAAGTCTGATGAGGATATTCCTGAGCACAATAGAAGTGACTGGGGAGCCCATGGAATAAGGGTTAGGCCACTGTAAGCAGTTGGAATGAAGAGGGAATGGGTGACTGACATCCAGTCCAGTGGCAATCGAGCACCTCCTCTTGGTTCCTTCCCTGTTGTTCTACCTTTCAGGCCTCCCCCTCAACACACACACACACACACACATACCGCTGCCACATGCTGAACAGTCCACCCCCATCCCACTTCCCCTTCCCATACTAGATGTCACTTCATTGTATCGCTATAGTGGACTGGAAGGGCTATTGGCATGCACAATCAACCTCAATTTGTTATTGGTCATGCTGATGCTTCCACTACTATCTCCCCTATTGCCTGTGGGCCTTCAGTATCATTCAATTCCACATGTCCCTGTACAGCATGGTGGCCGGGTAGGGGTGTACATCTGGCTTGCAAGAGGGGGTTATAGCAGTATGGTGATGAGAACCATGACTATGTACGGATATATTTCTTTACAGCACAGGCTTGGAGTTCCAGATGAATGCCAAACCTCACAGGTTCCTCAGTGTATATGTGCATGTATGCATGCATACGCAATGGGTGATGCAATGTGCTCCCATATGATGTGTCCCATAGTGTCCCATGGTTTGGGGCTCCCTCTCCCCAATTTCCACATGCTGGGGTTTATGGGTATGCTCACATAAGGACAGACACCATGGTTTTCATAATGGATAAAATTTATTCACTTTTCCCTTTGCGCAAACATCTCATTATGGCCTCACTCTTCCCCATCCTTCTTCCTCTCCCCCTCCTGTCTGCAGCTGGCTGTGTCAATTTTGGTGCCAGTCCAGCTGAGCCGGGGGGGAAGGCATTGTCTGCTGTCCACCACTTCCACATCCTCCTCCTCTTCATCTGGGGCACCATGGTTGCAGGCCAGGTTGCTGCAGTGGCTGGCGGGGTACTATAGTGGCTGTTGGTGCATTGGGCCTGTGGGGTCAGGTGACACTGAACGGGCACATGGTTTAGAGTGCTCAGGCCCTGTGGCAATGGGGCTGGCTGCTGGCAACACCTGGCCAGACGGTTAACACATGGAGATAGAGGACGTGGTGGGAGCTCTTTGGGAATGCCAGCAACTTGAGCCTGCCCCAGAGCAGCTGTTATTGCAGTACTCACGGTGGCCACATGGTGGAGGAGGGACTGTCCTAGGATGTCCTTCATCTGACACATGTGGAAGTCCCATTGCTACTTCTTCATCCAACGTTCCCTGTGCACCTCAGCTGTGAAGTCCCTGTATTGGGTAGCACACTGCCACAGGAACCGCTGGTGCTCCTTGGCCAGTCCCTGGATGGCGTTCTGGATCTTGTACTCCCACTGTGTGGTCTCATACGTCATCTACTGTGACAGATCCTTCCTATGCTGCTGGGGCCATTGACCCTTCTGGGATTTTCACCACAGCTTTCTGGTCCTGGCAGACCTCACCCCATGGTGGGGCTGGGCGGGGCCTAACACACAGGAGGGTGTCTGGTTTAGCTAGGTGGCCAGGCCTTCACCCAGGCTGCATCACCATCCTACTCAAGCCCACTCGTCCCATAGCAGCTGGCCACCCACCATGGGGCAGACTTGGGTGAACATCTCGCAGTGCAACTAGCAAGTAGGTGACTCTCAGGATAACACAGGCTACTATCATGTTTACTTTCACCCTCAGTATCCATTTCTTTGTACTTCAGATATTTCAGAAAAGTGTCTCCCCTTAATGAATTTCTCCAGGATCAAGCTCAAACATCCTATCTTCTGTATAAGCCATTTCAGACACAGTATCCTATCATGTGCTCTTTTTTTTTTAGTCAATGCAAATCCATCATCAAACAAACACAAGCCGTGACCTCTCCTGGACCATTTCTATGAAGCAAGCCTGTCTCCCAGCTTTCCCTGCTGAGCCATGGCCCTCTCTGAGCTCCAAGCCTCCAGCTAGTCAGCTCCTTTCTCCTGCTTCATCTCTATAGCTATCCCTGATGATTTAGCTTTTCTTGAGCTGAGTGCAAGGCCTTTAAATCTAGCCCCTCCTCACAATTGTTCAGCAACTTCCTTCCCAGTCCTAGCTAGGAGTACCTAGCCCACCAAATTGTTCTATAAGAACATAAGAAGTGGCATACTGGGTCAGACCAATGGCCCATCTTGCTTAGCATTCTGTCTTCAACAACAGCCAGCTTAGCGTCTTGTGTCCAAAAACAGCCAGCTTAGTATGTTTCAGAGAAATGCACAATAGGTCATAAGAGGAATCCATTTCCTGCTATTCACTTCCAGCTCCTGACAGTTAGAAGTCTCATCTCCTGATCATCTGGTTCAAGTGGTCAATTAGGGTCAGGGTCTAGTGTTGAGGCACTAAAACCTGACCCCTGCAGGTATCTACCATAACATCCTGCCACATTCACACAAAATAGGTGGTGCTACACAGTTAATCATGGGGTAAGTCAACCCCATCATGTTACTCACTACACCATCATCCCATGTTGGAACAGCAGGAACAAACGTTCGTGCTTTTCCATGCTCATCTTGTCACCATATGGACTTTGACCAATATGGGGAGACCATTGGGTGACAGCTGCTGCATTGCAAAGTTCCCTGCTAATGAAATGAAAAGGAAATGTTCTGGACTGCAAGGCAATAGTCCCAGATGATAAAAATTATAAGGCAAATCTCCCCATTTAAAGCAACGGTCCCTGCTGTTGAAACTGACAAAACAAAGCTCCCTGCCTGTGAGGTTGAGGAGGCAAAGCTTCAGTTGGCAAAACTGAGAAGTCTGAAGACCTGAAGCTAAACTGAACAGACCATCAATCTGTGAATGCTTTCAGTTGCCCCGTGTGAGTCTGTGGAGGAGTTCCCCTGATGTGTTCTGGGGAACAAACCTCAGCAAACCCATGCCCAGACTGTGGGTTTAGCTCCTGTGGTTGAGTGTCCAACCATAATGCATGTGCCCATGTTAGGAAGCTGGAAGAGTGGCAAGTGTTATGTGTTCAATTCTCTCTGAATTGTAAGCATTTTGTCAGTCAACATTCTGGGAAATGGGGCATCGAGGCCACTTAGCAGTTTCCAGCTCCGCCCCCCCTGTTTCCCCCCTTTGTCTTTTTAAATGAAAGGCAGCAATTATACATGAAGGCAAAGAAACAAACTGAGCATTTTCACGGGTTAGAAACAAGACAAAGCATCATGTTTCAGAGCCTAGTTAATTTATAAATAGAGAAAAGTTGCAACAAAAGGAAATCTAGGTGAAAAGAAAGATTAAACCATTTTGATTACAGGTAAATAACTTTCTCTTATTATGCCCATTCTTCTTCCACTCTAAAAAGAATGATTCATAACAGTTAGCACTTAACTGAAAAAGGAGGTGAGCTCATCCAAGTAGCAGCCTTGAATTTACACATGGCCAAAACATTCTTGCAAATGCAATGGGTGTCTTTAAACATAACATCAACAGGTGTCAGTATGTGTGTTTTGACCTAGATATGAACGCCGGTTTGGCCCTGTGTTCACCATGTGGTGCTGCTTAGACACACAGCCTATCTTGGCATAAATTGGTGTTTTGCTCACCATCCGATCTCAGCACACAAGCGCTGTTGCCTCGTTCCCTGTGTTGTACCTGTTAACACATCATGTGATATCATTAGACACAATGTTGGCCACGTGCTTAGCCAGAATATGCAAATTGTCCTTATGATACAATGGTGTTCACATTGCGTGTTCAGCTGGTGGCCAAATTGGTGTTGGGATTGTTATGGTGCTTGCACATGATGGACAAACACATGCACAAACACAGTTGGGTTTCCCGCTAACTACTGAATTATTTGAAAGGGTCTTCATGCTTTTGAAGTTAAACACCTCATTAGCATGGCATGTCCCTACATATTTATTTAGAGTAGTTGTCACACTTGTGTCTAAATGGGATTATCTGTATGTGGAGGACTGAGAGCCTGAAACCATCAGGAAAAGGTCTATAGGCAGATTTCTTTTTCTTCAATGCCCTATTGCATGGTTCAGACTTGAACTATGGTAATTTTTTGGTGTCTTTGTTCATCATTGTTTTAAAAAGTACTAATCTCTCTCCCTCCCTGCCCTCCTCCTTTTCCTTCTTTTAGAGATAGAGTATAAATAAAAGCAGCAGAGAATTGAGCAGGTACTACAGGTTTCCTGTAGAAAAGGCCAAAATTGTAGGACATAGAGAACATATTGGGTTAACACAAGTGTGACTGTAGCCCAGCGGCAACCTGGTCTGGGGTGGGGTGGGAAGCTGTGGTGGACATGGGCTAAGCCGGGTCTGGTCACAGAACAAATGCACCTGCAGCCAGGACCTGGGGACGGTGGGGAGAAACGTGAATGTGTGGCCAGTCAGCCCTCCCCCTGCACTGCCCACCACTCTGCACCATAATGGGAAGCCATGGCGGTTGGCCCTGGTGGTCCTAGCCCAGGCAGTGTCCACTGCCCTGAACAAACATGATTGCCTGCTGTGGCCTGGTTGGGCAGCCCTTAGCCCAGACTGTGACCTCAGAGGTTTTCCAAGGTCAGAGCCCAGGCTTGCCACTGACATGACCCAAGGCAATGCCAGGACAACATCTGGCAGTGCCTGCGCAGATGAGCAGGTGAGGTCCAGTCCAAAGCAGGCCACAGAAGACCACTGTTACATCTATTTTTAACCATTGAGCTCAATGGCTAAACTCTATTGGCTTCAGTGGAGTCAGAATTACACTCATGGAAACTTGAACTTTTGAAAATGATAGCTTTACTTCTGCTGGGTAGATCCATGGCATTCCTGCTCTGCATTGCTGTTGGAAAGGAGAAGGCGGCATGCATGAGAAAATCATGGATAAAAGATGCTGTGGCATATTTTATAAATCATCCTTTGTTTCTTAAGGGTGAAATAATTATCTTAAGGGTGAAATAATTTCACTTGAAAAGGGGTTTTGTTTTGTGTACCCAGCACTGCAACCTCATTTTATGAATGTCATAATTTTTATAAAATTTAACTGGAATGACACTTGTGAGGAAAAGGATTTACAACAAACTGTTTATCTGACAATCTGTGATGTTCCTTAGTATCCTGTGTTTCAGAGAGTCATTGGTATGCATACCGTTACCCACACAAAAGTCTTACTTATCCTCAGAATATGCGCATGTCTCACACTTCACTTCACTGATAAACAGGATAATTGCCATTGTCAGTCTCAATAAAATGAATTTCTTTTGGTCAGTTAAGACACTATTTAACCATTTAACAGAACTGAAAAAGCTTTCATCGTGTACAGATTCTTCAACAATGCCTTTTGTGGTTCTACCATTTAACAAATGCATTCCCTTTGCTTCTCTCACACTTCATTCCATAAAGAAATGTTCTAGTCACAAAAGGTACCAAAGAAACTCTGGTTCATAAACTACGTTTATTTTTAACAGTGGAAGATAAAGATAATATGTTAGGGACCTTTATTAATTTGAGGCTCCAATGAGAGCTGCATTTGCTACACTCGGGTAATACCCATATTTTCAGGCATCCTTAGTGGACTCACAACCGCAGGTGCACAGGTGCACAGCCGCCTATCGGGTGTCCAAATGCAGATATTACTGGGGGGAGGGGGGCAGTAGCAACCACTGAGCCAGGGGCTCCCAACATGTCCATGCTGCTGGCGGTGCTTGGGAGATTAGAGGTGGTGGCGACAGTGGAGCGGTGAGCAGCCACAGTGTGAGGCCCAGTCCTCCCTGCCCTGTTGCACCAGGGCCTCAGCCAGGACTGGCTGCCTCTCTTCCGGCCACGCAGCTACTGATTGATAAACATGGCTTAATGGGGAAGAGTCAACATGGATTTAGCAAAGGTAAGTCATGCCTTGCTAATCTGTTGGAATTCTTTGAGGGTGTAAATAAGCATGTGTGTCATGGGTTGGAGGTCCGCACCCCTACTTTACCGGGTTTGAGTGACTCAGTTTCCCTTGCTTACAGCCCACTTGAATCAGATTTCTCTCTGGCTGATTCAATCCTGCAGCAGGGACAACTCCTTGGTCACCCAAGGGCCCGATCCTTCCCGTTCACAGACTCTTTCTCTCCGGGGTCCCAAGAGCTTGAAAGGCCTTGTTGCTCACTTGTGTTCCAATGTTAGACACAGACACTTCTTCATAAAGATAAGAAGTCAGTTTATTGATTTACATAAGCAAGATAGTACAGAGTGGTACTAGAAATCAAACGTAAATATAACACATTCCTAATTTATACTGGTTGGGTTCCTAAATAAGCATCTTACCCTACAAGGTCCATAAGTTCTGGTTCCTCAGTCATAGATGTAGAATGACTGGGCACTGGTCTCTTAGTTGGTAGAAAGCAAAATCATGCCTCTCAGTCCATGTCTTCCAGCCTTGCTTTCTGGCAGGTTTCAGAATGCAGATGCAGTTACTCAAGATGGCTCTGATCAAGAGATAGCGAAGATGGCTTAATGGCCCTCACTTAAGTACCTTTCATGGTCTCTTTGTTTCGGCTTTCCCACTCATGAGCCTGTGTCTTTCCTCATGTAGCCAACCCTGGCAAACATGAAGGTCCATTTGCATCTCCACAGGGTTCTGTCTAGCTAGGGTTCCCAAATACACATTCTTTTTATCTTTTTGTATTTCCTGGAATTTCGTCAGTGTCCCAGTTCTGGTTCAAGTTTCCTAGTTTTCAATTGTAACATTACATACATGTTGCACCTTTCGCTTTACATATTTACTAGACTTGTAGTCTACATGTAGGCCAGTATCACACGTGTGTGACATGACTTAATGGGGAAGAGTCAACATGGATTTAGCAAAGGTAAGTCATGCCTTGCTAATCTGTTGGAATTCTTTGAGGCTGTAAATAAGCATGTGGACAAGGGAGACCCAGTAGATATATTGCACCTGGGTTTCAAGAAAGCATTTGATAATGTCCCACATAAAAGACACTTGAGAAAAATAAAAAGTCATGGGATAGGAAGTAGTGTCTTACTATGGATCAGTAACTGGTTAAAGGATAGGAAGAAAAGAGTAGGACAGAATGGTCAGTTTTCACAATGGAGAAATGTAAAAAGCGGTGGGCCCCAGGGATCTATATTGGCACTGGTACTGTTTCATGTATTCATTAATGATTTGGAAAAGGGTGTTAAGAGTGAGGTGATCAGATTTGCAGATGACACCAAGTTATTTGAAGTGGTTAAAACACAAGCAGACTGTGAAGAACGGCAACAGGATTTTACGCTAGGTGCCTGGGCATCTATATGGCAGATGAGATTTAATGTGGACAAGTGCAAAGTGATGCACATAGGGAAAAATAACCCAAACTATGAGTACACAATGCTGGGTACTAAATTAGGAGTTACCACTCAGGAAAAGGAACTGGGAGTGATTGTGGACAATACACTGAAATCCTCGGCCCAATGTGCAGCAGCAGTCAAAAAAGCAAACAGAAGGTTAGGAGTTATTGGCAAAGGGATAGAGAATCAAACTGAGGATGTCATAATGCCGCTATACAAATTGATGGTGTGACCGCACCTGGTATATTGTGTGCAGTTCTGGTCTCCCCATCTCAAAAAAACATAGCTGAACTAGAAAATGTACAGAGAAGAGCAACGAGAATGATAAAGGGTATGGAATGGCTTCCGTACAAAGAGAGGCTTGACAAGCTGGGTCTCTTCAGCTAAGAGAAGAGAAGACTGAGAGGGGACATGATAGAGGTTTATAAAATCTTGAGTGGTATGGAATGAGTAGATAGGGAACGGTTATTTACCCTCTCAAATAGTACTAGAACTAGGAGACACTCCATGAAACTAGCTTCCAGCAGTTTTAAAACAAACAAAAGGAAGTACTTTTTTACTCAACACATAATTAACTTATGGAATTTGTTGCCAGAGGATGTTGTCAAGGCCAGTAGTATAGCTGGGTTTAAGAAAGAAGTTGATAAGTTCTTAGAGAATAGGTCCATTAATGGCTATTAACCAAGTAGCTTACGGGATGAACTTCTTACTATCGGGAGCTGGGAGTGAATAACAGGGAATGGATTGGCCCATTGTGACTGTTGGTTCTTCTCCCATGCGGTCGAGATTGGCCACTGTTGGAGGACAGGATGCTGGGCTTAATGGACCATTGGTCTGACTCAGTATGGTACTACCTATATTCTTATGTTCTTATGACCAGTAGAAACCAAACGACAAGTCTAGGAAACTTCACTTTAAAGCATATGTTGCATCCTGTGCTGGTATATGAAGACTGTTCAGCTTAATCTTTTCTTTAATCTATTCAGAAGGAATGTAAATCTAATGTTGTAGATTCCTGCAGGAGGAGTTGCAAACGTATGGTGTACAGATCCAGTGCTAAACAAACATGGGTGCATTTTTGGATAAACCAAAAACTGAGAAGCATGATGCTCATGGGACAGGACCTGGTATGTGAAATGGCATGTGTTATGGCCTCAGAAGTATGCAGGGATGGAGAGTGGAAATGGAGGATGGTCACACAGTTGTTGTAGGTATTTCCCATGGCCTGGCTCCACCACCAGGTGACCGGGCCTTCTCTGCCACCTCACAGCAGAGAAGGCCTGACAGCTTGACTGGTGGAGCCAACACCAGTCAGCAGTGGAGGGGGCCTGGCTGCTGGTAGTGGAGATGGCAGTCCAGCTGGTGGCTCAGTTGGTGGCCATGACCCCCCACCCTTGGGACCAGACCGGCAACAATAAGTGAAATACATGAATCACAGAAGTTGGGGATGGGTGAAGCCGGGCCCTGGTGGGTGAGGGTGTTAGGGGTAATAGATCCCCATGCCCACCCTCCGAGGCCAGGAGTGGGGTGGGGGAGATGCCCAGGGTTTTTTTGGTGTGTTAATGGGAAAATTTCCCATTGACTTCAATGGGAAAAAGAACCAAACCTGATAGATTCGATACCGATAGAAGATCTGAGACACAGCAGAACTGAAGCCAAAAACCGAAACTCATATTTTGCCTTGAGTCCCACCCCTATTGTGTAGTTACCTAGGAATTTCACCATGCTAGGGAAATACCATTTTATAATCCCTTTACACTGCAGTGAAGTAGAAAGGAATTTTAGCCAAGTCCAGTCCTGGCACTTTTGTTTATTTGATTGGTTTACATTATTTATTTGATACAGTGTCATAATGAAATACACAGTACCTCCAACACTCCAGGGTAGAGGAAGGTCTTCATGGTTTAAAGCACTTTGATTTTTAAAAGTATTGCTCTGCTTATTTATTTGAAGAACAGATACAGCATAATCTGTTGTAGTGATGTATACAAATCTGATTAGCTGACCATTCATTATCATCATCATCATCATCATCATCATCATCATTTATTAAAGACGTGACCTTAGGTCATTGTCCAAATTAACTGACCAAGAACTAGTAACAAACACCAACCTTCATGTTGTAGATAAGATACTTTTCTTGTGCATTTGTTCCTATTAACTATTAGATACATTTTGAAATTATATTCGCTTAGTTGTATAAAAACCCTTTACAGACATGTTAATAGCCTTTAAATGAAAGAACAAAATCCTGTTAAAGTAATAAGGATAATGTGCTGGAATATGTGCTTTTCATTATAATGGTACAAGGAGAAATTGAGAAAAGTTTTTGATCCTTTAAGTTGTAGCTAAGAGGATTTCCGCAGGATACCTAAAGGCTACTGTGGATTAAAGCTATTATGTACGCAGTCACCTGTGAACAGTATCTGGAAAGTTTTGTGAAGGACATTTATCATTCTCCAATTAAAATGTCAAATCTAGTTAGGCTTCCTCTCAAACTACTGTACCTTATTACAGAAGCACAGTGATGAAGAAGACTTTTAGGTTGAATCCCTAAAAAGCAAGTAAGGCAGCTAAAAAGTTCAATATGAGCCTGGGGAGCCCTTTGTAAGGTATTTCAACTGCAGGGGAATTAATCCATCATCTGTTTGCAGCAAGAACCCATGGGTTTTAGTATCATAGATAGAATGAAAAAGAAACTAGTTCTTGCAAGGTTCCCAATCAAGTTGCTCTGTGATGAGGAAAGATGTGGGTAGAACCCATAGATTGCTTTGATAGTGATTGACATTGGGCATTGGCTCATTGGTAGTGTAGAGATTTCAGTATTCATTTTTTGATACTTGCTTTTAATCTGATATGACATAGCTTAATAGAGCCAAAGACTAAATTATGCACATGTTGCTTATTCATACCCAGTGTTTATAAGTGGCCAGAGGAAAGTCCAGCTAGCTGACAAAAAGAAGGCAATCACAATGAACTCGTTCAACAGATCTTTATTAACACTGGCACAAGCATCGCCTGATCAACATAAGCATCTCCAGAAATGAAGATAAGTCCTTTCACAGATTCTAATCCCCAGAGCTATAAAAAAAGTACCACAGGATATGAAACCAGCAAAGACTGCCATGTCACTAGTCTCATGGAAAAGTCTAAGTGTCACCTACAGTATGCAGATGTTTGAATAATGCAGTATAAAAGTGTCAAGACATGGATTACCATATTAACACGTTTGTGGGGGCATAAAAGATGTATTTTTGGAGTATTAAAGATGCAAATGGAATTAATCAACTTGTCAGAGAGAAACAACCTTCTAGGATTTGAACACTATGAAGGGTGATACAATATTAATAAATAGAAATAGTTTATCTCTAAAGAGGCAGAGAAACTTAAGAAGTGAGTTGCTGGCTCATCCTCTAAAGATCCATCTCTTTTCACTATTTTTTTTTCTTTACTAAACAGTCCTGGATTTCTATCCTAATCAGAAAATGGAGACCAAGGCCATTTTTAAACAGTTTGTGGTGGGTGGGGGGATGGGTGTGTGGCCATGGTGGGTGGAGGTGGGTGTGCGCCTGTTCCCATGGGCACACGTCCACCTCTACTCATGGAGCATCAGATATCGGAGCCCATTGCTCCATGGGTGGGTGATGGGTGGAGGTGGGTGTAGTGCAGGACCGCAGAAGCACACCCACTCATCCCCTGTGGCATTCACATGGGCACCTCCACTCATCTCCATGCAGCGAACCTGCATGGAGACGGGTGGGGGCATCTCATGTGAAAAGGCCCAAGTAGTTCAGATGATATCTTTTATTGCACTTCTCTTGGCGATAGCATGTAAGCTTTTGGGATACCCAGGGTCCTTCATCATGCACACACAAAGTCAGAAATACAGGCCCTTTTCAAATGGGCCATGGTGCAGGGTGATGGTGGTGAATGGATGCTACAGTGCATGTGCGGGGGTGGGGGGTGGCCATTATGTGGACGCACACCCATCTTGATGCACGGAGCAACCGCCATTGTCGTCGGTTGCTCCATGCATGGACGATGGATGGAGTGCGTACGCATCCCCCACTCACTAGCCATGGCAGTCACACAGGCAGCTCCCCCCATGCCCACACAGTGGATCTGTGTGGGCATCAGGGACATGTCTCATGTGAAAAGAGCCACAGAGTGAGAAAATCCAAGCTAGGTATAAATATGACTGCAGTCAATTGGAAGGGAACTAATAGGAAAGTGTTTGGGGAAGAAATGCCACTGGCACTTTTGCTTTGCAATTGTTTTGAATTGCTAGTGACCTTTCTTCCTAATAAGCTTTTCCCCTAACAGATTCCTCCTAAGTAACTGTGTTGATATATATAACTATATACCTCACCTCCTTTCCCACATCAGTAGTTCTGAATTTTTGCTTCCCTGAGGAAGAGACCTATAAAGGGGCAGATTGGGAACTTAAAATGGCCCTGGAAAATATTCTGAAAGTGGCCCGTGTTCTGGGTGGAGCCTAAGATAGGTGGGGCCAAAGGTAGATAGAGTCAAAGGGAATTTTGACATTTCCATGAAATATACAATGAATAAAAAATCTACATTGTTGAATATAGACCTTTGCCCTCAAGGCAAGGGTTTATTAAACTCCCATAATATAAGCCAGAGCAGCAGCAGCAAATGCAATTCAAGCAAATCAGTTCATTTTGAGAGACCCCCCTTCTCCAATAATCCAAGCCAGAGCAGCAGCAAATACAATTCAAGCAAATCAATTCATTTTGAGAGACCCCCCTCCTCCAATAATTGAAGCCAGAGCAGCAGCAAATGCAATTCAAACAAATCAATTAATTTTGAGAGAACCCCCCTCCTCCAATAATCAAATTGCACACTTACATGATCAATGGAATATAACATGCACACAAGGAAAGCAGTTTTAGCAAACAACAACAGAGCCAAGTGAGTCCAGTGTGCATAGGGGCAAACAGGGAGCACAAAGCAGTCACAACCCTTTCCCTTCCACGCCCAAATCTGCCCAGGGTAAAGCCAGGCAACCCCAAATCTCTCTTAAAAAAAATAAAATAAAGGATTTTAGCAAACAACAACAGAGCCAAGTGAGTCCAGTGTGCATGGGGGCAAGCAGGGCTTGTCCTTCTTAGATTGTATGCCCACTGAGCAGGGACCTGTCTCCAATAACCACCAGCAGGCAGTGTAATGGCAGGAGTACAGTAACAGAGAAAACAGAAGTACCATAACAGCTAGCCCAGATTACAGGAATTTCCAATACTGTACTTAGTTAAGGTGCAATTCAGCAACATATCTGAAATACAGACACAGAATAGGCCACAACTAAAATGCTACAAAACCCAACAGAATTATGTGAAATCCTAAATGGCACACCATAAATGCTGCACAGTTTTACCGAGGGTGAGGAGACACATACAGTTCAGGAGAGGGCATGCAATACCCACCATGTGACATTCAAAGGAAGACACACCGACACCAAAATGCTTTAAAGCATTAAACATGGTAGCAGTCCAGCACAGTGACATCACCACAGCAAAATTAAACTCCTCCATGAAGCTTAGCCAGGCAGAGTACTGGACAATATTTATTCTTTCTTATTATTTAGTATCATTATTTGTTGTTGTTATTATTATTTACCACTACTGAATAGTGATAAAGCTCATGAGAGGTGGTGGAAATGGCATGATTAGCACACCCCTCTTAGCTCACCCTGCCAGGCATTGAGGGTGCTCTGGACAGCCAAAAAGGATGAGTTCATAGGCTAGCATGCCCCTGTGGCACAAGCTCTCTCATCACAGGCTCTACTTTGTAGTGTTCTCCACAGCTTGGGTCTGCAACCCTGCACTGCTCACCAAACCAGTGCTACAATAGTATTTTTTAAAAGTGATGTTTCAGAACGTGATGGATAAATATTTCCAGCACCTTGTCTCTATCCTCTGGATGAATTTGCGATGCTCAGGCTTTTCTTTGTAGTATTGTGCACATTCCTGCCTCTTATGGTTTTATCAAGGCAATTTAGGTTCATTTCAAAATGCATACATTTTCCTAAGAGAGGTTAAGGACCATGATCATAGGCCAATACAACTGGGTAATGCCTTATACCTCCTTTAACTCCTCTGGGCAAATAAAAGCACCAAAAGGACCTAGACCAATATGTATAAGGACATTTAAATCCTTTCTGGGACTGGTAATAAAATCTACAACAAATCTCTTTTTAAAAAAGGAAATAGTGTTCCCAAAGTGGTATGCATAAATACAAAGGAACATGGTATAATATATTAAACATCTCACTGCATGCAGAAACTTGAGTAACTGACCTACGTATGTCTCAGAGCTCACCTAAGATTTGATGACTGGGACGTAAGGCAAGGTGACTCATTTGGTGTGAACCCCCGAAGAATGTTCACCAGATCTAGGGGATGCCTCCTCCTGGCCTCTTTTGCATAGCAAATTGGGAAGCAAATTCCCTTCAGGCCACCCTGGGGGGTGGGGGGAGATTCATATCCTTCCCACCTACCCTAGTCCTGCCCCCCCACACGCACCTCTGGGCACCCTGTGGGCAACTGATGCACTCTGCGCCCGGTTGTGACAGTGCCTATGGATAGGAGGGGGCACCAGGAGGATAGGGGGGCTAATTTTGGGGGTATTGAGAGGGGTGATCCTGGGAGATGGGGGCATATAATGCAACCCCCCCTCGTCCCAGCCATGCAATTCTGGGGGTGGGGGCAGTGGGGGCTCCTGGAAGATGATCCAAGTCTTGGGAGTGGGGGTGTCCCAGCTGCAGACCACTGGGGACAAAGGGTGCAGAGCCACCAACCAGAGGAGGGGAAGCGGTCCCACTGCTGAGAAGGGTGCACAGGTGGGTTGATCTGGTTTGGAGAGGTGGATGCTGATCCCAGTCTCTGCTCTACTCAAAGGAGCTACTCACAGTTGGAACTGGGTTTCAATCTCTGGCCAAGGGGGCGCAGTGCTCCCTTTCCCCGGAGCCCGAGTCGGGAACATGGTCAGCCAGGAGCAGCCTCCCTTCCCTCCAGTCCTGGACACCAAGTAGCGGCAGGTGGGAGTCTCGGCTTTCCAGGTGACCGATGGCAGCAAAAGCTGCGTGCACAAAGCGCCCTCCCTGCAGTCACCAATCCTGTCATGGGAAGGCTGGGGCGCTAGGACAAGCCCCCCGGGGCCCTTTTCTGAGAGTCTCAGTTGGCTAAGCAGCACCAGCAGCATGCACACAGCAGCAGTAATGCAAAACGCACCATGTGCTGAGCTTGGCTATGCGCATGTGCCGCTGCCATCATGTGTGCTGTGGGGGTGGGGCTTGGGGCCAGGAAATCCAGCAGTTGGGGCAGACCAGGTGGGACTGCCTGAATTCAGCCAGGGGGGAGGACTGTGAAAAGCCAGCAGGGCTGGGGTTGCTGACTACAGCCAAGGGGGGGGGGGAGCTCAAGTAATCTGGGGTGTGTGAGTGGCCCACCCCCCCATCTTGTACACGCCTCTGTCTGGGCTGGCCTGGGCACAAGTTGGGCACCACTTGGCCTGGGCCAGCCCCATGATGTCATGGGAGCCAGTGGCACACCAGGATTTTTTCCGGTGCCTCCTATGACCAATCTGCCCCCTGGCCCTATCTGGCTCAAAAGCTTGCATACACTTACCAACAGTAATCAGGCCAATAAAAGATATCATCTGAAGTACACTGGGTCAGATCTTAAACTTGTGTGCACGCACCGTATTGCAGGTGGTGCACATTGTAGGGAACCAGAGCCACTGCCCCTCTTGGTCTGAATCCCTCTCCGCACGCTCTTCATCCTTTTAAAAAAATAAAGAAACAAAAAACCCTCACCTGAGTCCTGAAAGCAGGGGGGGGGGGGGGAGGAAATAGCTGGCAACCCGCTCCAGACTTGCTCTGAGTCATCCACATTCAGCAATCAGCTGATCAGCATCAGCTGAGTGCACAGTGTTGTTGTTGTGTCTCCCTGGGCACATGTGCAGGCAGGAACTGGAGGCCTCAGAGAGGAGGAGGAGCTGAGGGGGTGGGGGGCCAGTGCCTCCTGCTGATCCTGCTCTAAGGAGTTCCTTAAGGGACAAAAGCAATTTGGGCAGCTGGGCTTAGAGCCCATGCTGCCTGAATGGGGAAAAGCACTTTGCCTTTCCCATCAGTGGGGGCAGTGTTCTGCAGAGCCCTATGTGCTGCTGTGGAGGACACTGTCTGGACTGCAGACCCAAACACTCAGGCAGTGTCCACCTGTGCACAGCTGCTGCTGAGGGCTCAGGCTGCCTGCCTGTTCCCCACCAGTGGGGTTAAAAGAGAGCTCTCCTCTTTTGGTGC
>QEPC01005822.1:10563702-10578508 GCA_003113815.1 Sphenodon punctatus
GCGGTTCCGCTTATTTAATTCCGCAACTTAGTGGAATCGTGGAAACATGACATTTTCGCTATTTCCGCAATTCCGCCAGCACCAAAAAATCGCGGAATAGTGGTTTTCCGCAATTTCTGTGATTTTTCCGCGATTTTTCCGCAATTCCGCGATTTGCAGAATTCCGGCGGAATTAGCGGAATATCTGCAGAAATGTCACGGTGTGGCGCGGGCAATTCCGAAATAGCGGAACGGAATCGCGGCGCAGTAAAAGCTGCTGCCGCATCAGCCCTACTGGCCATTAGGGATGTGCGAACGCGGTTCGGAAGTTCCGACTGAACTTGTATAGTTCGGTCAACCAAACTGAACTTTCAAACTGAACTCGAATCCAATCGAACTGTTTGGTTGAATCCAAACCAGTTCAGAAGACCAAAAAAACCATTTTTGAATGTACGAACTTGGTTCAGAAGTTTGGAATTCAACCGAACTTGTATAGCTCGGTCGACCGAACCAAACTTTCAAACTGAACTCGATTTTCAAACTGAACCAACTGAATTTCCAAACTCGGATCTGTTCGCCCATCCCTAATGGCCATAGCCATGTTTGGTTAAAATTGGTCTCTTTCTTGGCTGTTTTTGATGTAAACTGTCTGCTTTCTGTTTTATGGGTGGGGGACCTAGGGGCTTGGATGGAAGGATTTCCAGTCTTTGCTGGAATGTTCCTTGCATTTTAAAATAGCCCTGCCCTTTACAGTTTAGTGGGATGTTGTGGCAGGCTTTTTCACTAATGGATAGTTTAGCAGGGAGACTTCCCAGGGCCACACGGGGGCACTGGGGTCTCACTCAGGGAATCAGCTCTACCCCACTGCCACACCTATTCAGCCTTGAATGAACCCCCTTCTAAGGGAGGGGTACCCAACACAGTCCAGACAAAGTCCAGAGGGTAACAATAGTCTTTATTGGACTCTGTCCACAACCCCTGGGCTAACGGCTTAGTCGCTTCCATCTTGCAGGGTCAGGTCAGTCTCACACAAGCTCAGGAGCACCACAATATCCACACACACCCTTGCCCATCTAATCAGGCCTCAAAACCCCAGGTTCTGGCCAAGACTTCCCCAGGCATGAGGCTCCTTCCTGGGCACAGCCTCTCCTCAGTACCTGGTTCTCCTCTTCAGCACCCTGGCGAGCATAGAGTATGACAACCTTGTCAGAGAGATGTGGTTCCTTCAGCTCCCATGCAGAGACTACCCTCCTCTCTGCCTTGCCTCCTCTTATATCCAGCAGAGTGGGCGTGGCCAGGCTTCTTCATCTTCTTCAGCCTTAAAGGGCCAATGTCCTACCCACTCTGACTCAGCATCTCCAGCCTTTTCTCTTCACAGGCTGGTCTCAAGCTATGGGGCTGGCTCTGTCACACCCCTATGCATGCTCAGCCCTCTGGCTGGCCAACGCAGCCCCCTTCTTAAAGGGGCAGCAGCCCCACAGGACTGCTCCAGCCTACAGCTAGTCCTTGCATGAATGCTCAGTGTTTAGTCCTAGCAGAAGCTGCCTCTTACATTGCAAAAGATCTGTGTAGCATGTTTTGAGGGGAAATTGGAAATCCTCGCTGCTGCTTTTATGGTGTGCCAAGGACTGCACATAACATTGTTGCCTTAAGATGGTTTGTTTTGCTTGCTCTGTGTTTGTATGATGCATTGCTGCTTTACTTCTCCCCTCCCAAGCATGAATAGAGAGGCCATTTTGTAAATTTATGGGTATACTGGTCATGGCTACTCTTTTTTAAAACAGTCACTTCACTGTTTCACTGCTGCTCCCTGCTGGAAAGTAGTTTCTGGACTCTCTGCTTGTGACTGTGTTCTTTTGAGCATCTTGCCTAGGGTTTTGTTGAGAAACAGAAATGCATTGTTTAAATTTTGATGGGGCTGGTTTGGTGGCAACAGAGGCCTGCAACTGGCCAAACTTTTTAAAAAGGCCTGTTTTTTAAAACAGGAGTTTTTAGTGGGTTTAACCACGCAGTGGGTTAAACAGTGGGTTAAACAGTGTGTGTTTAACAGTGGGTTTTACCCACCCACTGCTCCATCAACCTCAAAAGGAGTCCTCCCAGTTCTCTAAGCCAGAAGGAAGGCTTGTCCCAAAGCCTACACCTTCAAAAGATTACAGGTGGCCAAGGATGCCATGAAAATCAAGAATTCGAGGGTTCAGGATAAAGGTAGATGATGGGAACGTGATCTATTTTGTTAGCCTGCTATGGTTAAATTGGACCCGGTGGGAAAGAGAGAGTGGACAGGACCCAATAAGAGCACTTTCTATCTCCCAGTACCAGTGCTTCACGCAGCAGCAAGGAGTTTCCAGTGTTAACTAAAGTAATGTCCATCCAATGTTAACCCTGGGAACCCCATGCTTCTGGGTTAAGCCCCGGTTCTGCCTACCATTGCCGTGGCTCCACACCTGGCTCCAAAGCCACCGGTGGTAGGTTTAACCCACCCACTGCCCCAGCAACCTCAAAAACCACCAGTCGCCACTGCTGTATTTCCTACACAGAGGGTGGTGCACACCCTTTTGTACATGTACACAAGGTTTAGGATCAAGCGGTTTGGCTCCATCTCTTACATTTAGGACTAACACAGCAACCTCACTCTCTCTAGACTTCCTAATTAGGAAAACTGAGTGGTAAAATGTATAAATATCTGATTATTATTATTTTTTAAAAGCAGTCTCCCAGTCTGTACCCATAAGTAGTTACGAGGAGGAAACCTAGTGGAATTGACCCATTCCACATTCCTTTCCTCACTCCTAACTGATGGTTTCAAAAATATATAATAAATACAATACAAATGTGAATGGTTTAGAGATATGGAAAGAGACTGAAGAGGAAAAAAAATGAAGATGTTCTTAATTGTCTCAAAAATTATATATAGGAAAAAAAACACCAAATTGTCTCCTTCTGCTGTGATTTAAGGAAATAGATCCCAAAATTATTTTAAAAGGGTGGCGGAGTCTAAGCTCTTGAGTTTATTGATTTAAAGGGAAAAGTGACCTTGTCAAAATGTTGTCCTTTGAAAACTAAAACTAACATTCAGTAGGAAAAACAACACCTCCCCCATCCTTCCAGGGGAAAGGGAGAAGGAGTTTGAATGTGGGCTGCTAGACCCCAGTGCTGTTGTGGAGGGAGCTCTCATGAGAGGAGGTCCCCCAAAGGATATTTAGGGGACTGTCCCTCGTGGTGAGAGGCAGTCAACTGCAAGGGAGCAAGCAGATTTGAGCACCATTCCACTCACCGTCTTAGATGGTCGCTATAGGTGTGTACTGGTCACCAGAATGAATGGAGTAGGGAAGAAATTCCACACCACAGAATCCCAGCTTGGTGGTGCATCAAGAGTTATTTTCATTTTTTCCAGTGACCTCACCCTGTACAGTTTTCTGCTTGAGTAGTCAAGGACATGTTAAAATGACTGTGGCTCAACTCTAGGGGAATCCAGTACCAACTGGACTGCAGTACAGGGCTGATGCAGCCTAAAATATAGTAACTGAGGCATCTCCAAGATAAGAATGGAGCCAGTCATTGAAGGCCAGGATGGATGGCGGTTTGGCTTTCTCAAGGAGATTTGGGCCTGGCACTCTTCCCCTTCCTTGTGACCCTGATAAAGGAGTACAGAGGGATTGACAGAGAAAGAGGCTTGAGCAGTGGCAAGCAATGTCCTGAGCTAGGATTGGTGGACTGTTGGTCAACTCTGGCCTATCACCTTAGGGCTCCAATTTTTGAGAGATTGGACAATAGACTTGTGTTTTGACTTCAGAGGTGAATGCCCCCACCCCCCAGTGAACCAATGATTTCTGTTGGATGTAATAAAGATTTAGTGGCCATTTTAAACCCATTATCTGTGTCTATGTCTGCCTTACATTTATGTGGTGATAACACCATTAATATATAGGTTTTCAATTCACAATCTGGTATTTCTGTTTCTAGATCAGAGGTTTCCAAACTTTGGGTCACGGCATTTACATAAGAGATCCTGATTGTCAGTTATTCGATCACTTCACATGTCTTTGGCCCTTTTTACATGGGTAGTGGTGGGTGGGTGGGATGGGTGTACTGCCGCGGCGGGTGGAAGTGGGTGTGCACCCATTCCCATGCGCGCACACCCACCTCCATGCATCTCCACCCACAGAACCTCCTCTGATTTGCCAGATGGCTCCATGGGTGGGTGATTGGCGGACATGGGTGTTACTTGGGAGATGCATGCACCCACACCCACAGCCACCACCCGTGCTGTTCGCACGGACAGGCACCTATACCCCCTCCCACCATGTCATTTATACAGACACCCCCCACCGGACACCCATACACTCACCCAGCAGGGTGGGGGCATCTGTGTAAAATTGGCCTTTGTTGCTGCCTCATGTTATGAGATCACACAGGCAGCAAGACTTGGAACCGCTGTTCTAGATCTATGTAGTTACATTGATGCAAAAATGACATGCATCCTTCCCAAGCCTCACTGTCAGTCTAAGAAGCCTTATGATACTGAGATACGTTTATAATGAACATCTAAAATGTGTCCAGAATGCTTGTGTGGATGTCAGTTTGCAAAGAGACATTTGCATTTGATTGAATGGGCATTTGTACATTCCTAGTAAGTAATTGCCATCTACCACTCTTCTTGAATGCTCAGTTGGGAGTTTGCATTCTCAGGGCACAATTCACAAAATTCCCATTGTCTTTAATGGTGGTGTCTATTTGTACATGTGAATACAAGTGTGCGTGGGTTCGTGTATGTAGACCAATCTGAATCTTTTCCCTCTGGATTGTATAAAGATGATCCCTTTTCATAGTACTAACCTGGTTCTCAAATGTTTTATAGCATACCTCCATTCCAGGGCCAGCCTTGAGCAGGGCCAGTATGGGCCATGGCCTAGACCCTTCAGAAGGGGCCTTGCAAGGAGGCCATGCCTTGGAGTCTAAGGTCCAGCATTCCTGAAGCCACAGGATGGCCTATTTCTATGGGGCTCTCTCCCCACATGCACGTTTTAGCCCACAGAGTGGCTGCTTCCTGCATCTCTTCCCCACTTTCGGTAAATCACTAATCCCTGAATTCCCCCTTCCAAAGGTAGGGTGGGGTGTGTGAAAAGGAAAGTGAGCGTGGGAAAGTCTGTGTGTGCATGTGTGGGTCTGTAAAAACATATGTCACTCCTTTGTTTTTCCAAGCAAACACTAGATTGTCAATGGTCAAGAGGGGTGGGGCAATGGAGGGCAGGACCATGGAGAGCCCACATTTTATTTTCATCTGGGGACCCACAAATGCTAAGACTGACACTGCTCCCATCCTTTGGGCTGCGGTACTTGGTTCACCCTCTCCCATTGTCCCATTCTCACTCCCACCCCCTCCTATTGTTCCACTCGCACTCTTCTTTGCTACCTTTCCTCCATCTCCATACTTCTGTTGTTGCAGCTACGTTTACTGTACCCCTTACTGTAATTTCTGAGGAGGTTGGTGGATTTCCAGAATGATGCTGGCTTGCCCAGTTTTAGATCCCAAATTTTGATTGATGGGGGCATCACCAATCAGAATTCATGCTACAAAAGTGGTTGTGACTGCTACCATTTTAGAAATTCCCCTAAGTCCTTTGTCAGCTGACCCCTTCTCATGTTATCCTCCAGCAAAGATACATTCCATACCCTCTTAAGGGGTGGGGGGAGGGTCTCTCCACTTCTGTACACCCCAGTTTGAGATAATAATGAACACAAGTTATTGAAGTCAACACAAAGCCATGAAGCCCATTAGAATAAATATTATTTTCTATGTAAACCTAAGCAAAAATGCAGTAGCTGGTCTTGTTTTCCAAACAGGGAAAATGAAAAATATGCATCTCAATACAGATATGCCAGTGGGAGAAGGAAGACAGAGGAGCAATAGTGACAGTTTCCAGCAATCGCCTGCCAAAGACTGTATTGGCTACACCGGAGATACCACATCTTTAAATGTCTGTCTTGCAAAGTTATGCCAGGAGTGCCAGGTAGCTGTCTCACAACTGTTGGCCCCAGCGTTTTTTCCCCTTCAGTTCACAAATTAGCTATGGCTCTTGCACAAGTAAATCCTAATTCTTCTCTACATGAATACTGGATAATTAAATGCACTTATGAGAAGTTTAGTGACTCCTCAGTAGTACACCAGTTCTATTTCATTATGTACCAAATGAAAAATAATAACTTACATGTCCAGTAAAATTCTGTCATCCCTGAGGTATAACAGGTAGCCATTCATCACCAGCACTGCTGAGGAAGGGGAGAATACTAACTTTTCAATAAAATAATTCATAAAGAATTATGCAGTATTCCAAGCAGACAGAATCCAATAACCAAGAATGAGATTTGGCCAGCATGGAAGAGTCAGCATCCCTGTTTTTCAAAAGAAAAAAAGAAAAATAGACATGAAATAAATATTTGGTTTTTTATTTTCAGACATTGTACATATTTTTATATAGCCATCCAAATATTCAAGTAAATATCCACACCCAACTCCCAAAATTGCATGACTTTTTTGTCAGATATTACTGTTAGGATACTTTGATTTTTTTCCCTTATTTCATCCATTTAAGTTTGGATATTTGGTTATTCAGTCTAAACTGAAAGCAATATCTAATGCAAATAAAAGAAGTGGAAACAAACAGTTCTTTGTATTGGCTTGGTGAAAACTTTTTGAAGTGGCTGAATTCATCATATACAATACTCACCACAGTATTTGTTTCAGCTCTTGAAAAAGGTCACAGAATGAACATTAGCGTTCAAGGCCTTTTTACCAATTTATAACATGATGTTGGCAAATCTAATAAATTGTCATCTTGGTAAAACATGACACTTCCACTGCCTTGAGACACATATCATTGTGTTCACCATGTACAGGGAAAAAAACATTAAGCAGCCAGAAAATAGAACAAACCTCTACAGAGCCACTGGCATGGACTTGAACTCCCATCATTGCCAGTTTTTACAACCAGACATTACTCTATAATAATGTTTGCAGCTTCAGCTTCGCAACACATGACACTATCTTGGAAGACTAGGAGACTCAAGAAGTTGGTCCTGTTAACTTCATATGAATGAATATCCTGAGTGAATTATGGCTTGGCCTTTCTTTCTAGGTCTCTCTGAAGATCTATACACTATTTGGCAGCATGCTATGAGCTTTCAGGTAAAAAAGAAACTGGTAGGGATGTGGGAACGCGGTTAGGAAGTTCAGGGTTTGGCCCAAACTCGCATTGTTCTGCCTGTTTGCGAACACCCCGAATCCGAACTGCCCCCCGCCCAAACCGGTTGAAAAAAGTTTGGGTTCCGAACCCATTTGGACAGGGGCAGGGGACAGGAAGGAACCCGGTTTTCCCTCCCCGCTCCCAGCTGCGCCTCCCCCCCCACCCTGCCACGTGTCAAACCGGAAGGTTTAGTAGCAGCCTGAAGTGCTCTGGAGCACCGCCGCCACCGGACCCGCTGCTGCTGCCGCCACCGGACCCAGAGCCAGAGCGCTGGCACCACCAGGTAGGTCGGGTTCTGGGTCTGGTAGTGGCAGCGGCAGTGGAAGTGGCAGTGGCAGCGGTGGCAGTTCCAGTGGCGGCGGTGCTCCGGAGTGCTTCAGGCTGCTACTAGGCCTTCTGGTTTGACTCGGAAGACCTAGTAGCAGCCTGAAGTGTTCCGGTGCGCCGCCGCCACCAGACCCGCTGCCAAACCCACCACTGAACCCACCGCCACTGGACCAAGGGCTGGAGCCCCGGCACCACCAGGTAGGATAATCCCTGGGGTGGGGTGGGGGGTTAAAACATTTTTTTTTTACAGGCTGGGCAGGGTGGGGGGGAGAGGTGTTCCTTGGCGCCCCTTCCACCTGCACAGCCTGGAGGGGGGAGGGAAAACCGAGGGCTCCCGCTTGAACGGGTTTGGCCCTCCTCAACCCGTTTGGGTCGAACAGGCTGAACTGAACAGTTTTGGGTTCGGCCAAACCCCGAATGGGCCAAACCCCGAACCCCCCAGTGTTCGCACATCCCTAGAAACTGGATTGAGAACATCCAGTTGAATTAATTTGTTTCTACTGGACTTCTATTTAACTTAGAAAGTGTGGTGATCGGCTTGGCTGTAAGAATAAGCTACCCAGAGACTGAGGGAAACTGACTCGAGGGCAACATTTCTTTGAAATGCCATTTACTATGCCACTCACAGATCCTCAGTTCTTCACTCTTTGTAGCCTTACATTCTCTTCATTGTCAAACACAGATAAAAGGGTCACTCCTAACCTCACACGCATGCAAGTTGTACGCACATCACATTCCTCATGTAGGGGATGTGAATGGGTTTCATTTGCCTTGTGCATATGCAGTGTGCACATCAAACGATGGTGTACAGGGTTTAGGATCAGGCCTGGCTGCCTGGTATCTCCCTAACACTCTCCTCATTCTGAAGGT
This sequence comes from Sphenodon punctatus, assembly GCA_003113815.1. Classification (NCBI taxonomy): domain Eukaryota; kingdom Metazoa; phylum Chordata; class Lepidosauria; order Sphenodontia; family Sphenodontidae; genus Sphenodon; species Sphenodon punctatus. The sequence goes on from QEPC01005822.1 coordinate 10,572,123, forward strand.
GTGTCACTGTACTTCCACTCTTCTTTCTCACTTGTCTTATATGAATGAAGTCTAACCTTCGTGACATTAGATATGAAAATTTTCACTCAAAATTTCCATTACTTCTGCTGGATCATACTCACTGTTATTTAAAATCACCTTCAGGGTTTGATACCTATTTCCTTTGCTCCTCTCATCTATACTGGACTTCTGAGAATGCTCAGAACATTTTTGACTTCTATTTCAGAACAATTAAAAGTTCTTGCCTTTGTTTGAATTGGAAATATATAGAAGGTCATTTGAGTTAATGAGAAAAGCTCCTAATTAACAACAAATTAAAATAGGTATGTGAGTGAGGTTAGTGTGCACCAAGACCCCGTGTCGTTTTTGTTTTTTGTTTTTGTTTTCATTATTTTAAATTTTATTTTAAATTTCATTTTCATTATCATTGTTGTTGTTATCGTTACCGGTATTGTTGTCGGTATTTCAAATGAAGATTTTATTCTTGGTATCGGTATCAGTATCTGTATTGATTCCCATGTACAACTAATATCTATTTAAATCTGAGGGAGACAGGAGAAGGGAAAAGGAAAACTATCTATTATCTATTCAATTATCTATTTAACTATTCTAATCTAATCTATATGTCTATAATATATATCTAATCTATATTATATACACACACACACACACACACACACACACACTCTACCGATCTATATATAATGTACAAGGGGGAGAAGGCCAGGGAAAGGGAGAAGGTAAAATGTAGGGTATGTGGAAGGAAAAGTATTGGTAATAAAATGAGGGTTGAGAGGATTTTTTGTGTGCAAACACCACAGTTCTGTAAATACAACCTGACAAGCAGATACTGCTGCGTATCTGGCCAGATACATCCATAAGATACTGCTGAGCTGCTTGCCCCTCCCAACACAGGCACAGTTCAAGAGTTCAACCCTGTTTAGGGCTTCAAGATGTCTGCTCCCTCCTCCCCTCCACATTTTTTTTCCAAAACCCAACTGTTACAGTGCTAATAATAATGATAATGATAATGACATTGTCATTTTTTGTTATTGTTATCATTATTCTCAGATGTTGTTTTTGATATAGTTATTCTTGGGGTAATTTCAGATGTTACGAGATCACAATCAACCACAGTGAACCACACTCAATCTCCCAGCGCGCCCAACAAATCCTGAATGACTGATCGGCAGCATCCAGATTTCACCACAGTCAATTACCGGTAGGAGCCAAGGCCAACCACGGTTCTGGAGCTCGAGACGGGAGTAGGTCCAAAACTATGGTCAATGCAATCCACACCGGGAAACAGCCAAAAATAATGTCTGGATGACAACCGCCAGGTGTGATCACACAGAACGATCCCACATTGTGGAGAATGCACGCAGCATCACTGCCAGGCAAAGGAAAACAAATGGAGCAAGGAGGGATATTTAAAGGGCACATTGCAGTAGGGGAATGAGGTGGTGAGACAGGAAGAGAGAGTGGAGAGACAGGACAGTGATGGGGCATGAGGAGCAGCAGCAGTAGGAGGAGCCAGAGCAACCCGCCCCACAGGGGGATACCGGACAGGGGATGGAGGTCCCTGCAAATGGGTAAGGAGACCACAACAGGACAGCCAGTGGGGTGGGGGTGCAAGGGTATCTGACAGCAACAGAGGGAGGGTGGGAGGGCGAGGCCAGGAATGGCACAGCCACAGCACCCAACCTCCCATGTCCACTCAACAGACCAGGAAACATGCCCGAGCCCCAGACCCCCACAGGACCCCAGCAGGGAGGAGCCGGCGGAGAAGGAGGAGGTGGCACAGGAGAGCCCAGCATGGAGATGGAGGTACCAATGAGAAGGACAGTGGGGAGTCCAGGAGACCCAGGACTTCATCAGGATCTGGGGGTCGCTGGAAAACCAGGTGGAGCTCACGGTAAACAAGCAAAATGAGCACATGTTCAACCTGATAGTGAGGGAAATGGGGGAGGCTGGATATCAGAGGTTGGCAGCACACTGCCGGTCCAAGGCCAAGGAGGGCTTACAAGCACATAAAGGACTATAACCAGTGGTCCAGTCATGCAGCATGGACTGTACCCTCTTATGATGCCCTAGACAGGATCCTCCACATGAAGGGATCCATCGTGGCCCCCCGGCTGGTAGAGAGTGCCATGGCACATGGCCAGACATGGGAGGATGTCCTACCCCCCTTGGCAGTACCAGGTGCACCCACAGACACCACCAGACCCGCAGTCCAAGAGGAACATCCCGGGACCTCGGGGACCAGTAGGCCCCCATCACGGTCAGGCACAGGGAGTCCACTACCGCACTCATAGTCGGGCTCCGATGATGTCATGCTGGTCACCCTGACCTAGTGAACATGAACAGAGCACTCTGAGCAGACCCCTATTGAGCAGCTGGCCATGGAGGGCTTGGAGATGGATATAGGAGGTAGGCACAGGGTGTGGAAGGCACAGGGGCCTGCATAGACCCAGAGAGGGAGCAGGGGAGGTACAACAGGCAGGGAACTATACCAACCAACACCACCCTCTTCCTTACCACAGGAGCGACCAAGGGGGAGGATGAGGCAACAGAGGGGGAACGGGCACCAGGAGCGGTGGAACACGTGGCGGAAGGTAAGTGGAAGGGACAGGCCAACCAGAGGCCAGGAGTGGGCAGGGGGTAGGTGGGACATGGGGGTAGGGAGAGGGAAATCCCAATGCCACACCCACATGGGACCGATACCACTGTCGTGGGAGGCCGATGTGGAGGGGGAGCAGCACCTTCCTCCATGTGTTCCACCGCTCCTGGTGCCCAAGGTGAGCGGGCGGGGGTGGACCAATGGGCCAGCAGATGGTGGCAGCCCAAAGGGGAGCAGATCGACCTGCACACACAGCTCCCAGGGGACCCCGGGGATTGGTGGCCAGAGCTGGTGGGCGGGTTCTGAGGGTGACCATGAGGGAGCAGGGGAGGGGTAGAGGGTCACAGGTGCATGGAGGGAGGGGAAGGGACCCAACCATCCAAGGGGAAGGGGGAAGGATGAGCTGGCATCCCAGGCCCCACCCCAGCACCATTCCAGGGGGGCATACGTGCAGCTAGCAGCTACCCGACTGAGCCAACTGAACCCATATCCAGCAGATCTGATGCCCCGGCAGCTGACCCAGCCCTGAGAGGGACAAGTTCTGGTGGCCCAGAGGATGCGGGAGCACAGGGTACATGTGCGCCACTGGCGGGAGGACCTGGCAGAGAAGATAATGAAGAACCAGCTTGGAGCAGGGGGAGGTGATGATCGCCTCCATTGACAGGATGGAGGCAGCTACTGGCAGGGCCATGGACAAGGTGGAGGGATGGGACAGGCACCTCCTAGCCCAGATGCGGAAGGAGAGGTGGCTGCAGAGATGGGAACACAAATGGCGGATGGAGGCGATACAGTGGTTGATAGACACTAGGGGTGGGAAACTGGTAGAATCCGGTATCCGATAATGCCGGTACCGGGCGTACCAGCATTATCGGATTCGACCCTGTAATCCGGACCGGGTACCGGATTCCGGGGTACCGGATTTTTTTTACATTGCAGCCATTTAAAAATGGCTGCAATGTAAAAAAACTTAAAGCCCCAGCAAAAAAGTTTTTTTAAAAAAAACCCTCCCCGATTCCAGGCTGCGCGGGTGGAAGGGGGGACACCCCCCACCCACCCTGCCCAGCCTGGATTTTTGTTTAAAAAAAGACGCAGAGGCGAGCCCACCCCCCAGCACCAGCGGCCGCGGCGTCCCCGCAGCCGCCGGTAAGTATGACCCGATCCCTGGGGGGGGGGGCATGTTTAACACACCCCCCCCCCCAGGGATCACCCCTACTAACGTTCAGTGCGCTTACCTTTGGGAGCTCCGGCGGCGGCGGGCGGTCCGGCGGCCTCAGCGCCGGCTGTGGCTGCCGGCGTCAGGATGCTCTAGGCCTTCCGGGGAACTTCCGGGTTTCCCCGGAAGGCCTAGAGCGTCCTGACGCCGGCAGCCACAGCCGGCGCTGAGGCCGCCGGACCGCCCGCCGCCGCCGGAGCTCCCAAAGGTAAGCGGTGCGCACTGACCTTTAGTAGGGGTGATCCCTGGGGGGTGTTAAACACCCCCCCCAGGGATCGGGTCATACTTACCGGCGGCTGCGGGGATTCCTCAGCAGCAGCAGCAGCAGCCCCGACCACAGGGCCCATGCATCTGCCTCCCCATCCCACCAGGGCTGAGATGGCAACAGCCACCCCACCAGATGCAGCACCGAGTCCAGGTGCCTGGTCAGGCACCTCCATCTCTGCTTGAGGGCACCGAAGGCCTTCTCGACCAAGGTCCTCGCAGTGCACAGCCAGGTGTTTGACAGGGCCTCCATCTGGTTCCAGGCCACCGGATGGGCCTTCATGAGCCAGTGGAGCAGTGGATAGGCCAGGTCCCCGATGATGCAGGGGGGGCATCAATACCCCCTTGATCCAGGCCATCAGCATGTTGGCAAAGTCCCCCCCTGTACATTCATGCAAAGAGGGGGGAGATGGCGAGGATCCGGGCATCATGGGTGCAGCCGGAATGGCCGGTGAAGATGTCAGTGAACCGGCCCCAGTAATCAACAATGGCCTGGAGCTGCAACGATTGGTATCCATGCCTGTTGACGTACTCAGATGCATCATCGGGGGGAGGGGAGGATCTCCACATGGGTGCCATTGATTGCGCCCAGGCAGTTGGGGAACCTGGTAGCCTTGAAGCCGTCCATCACAGCCCCCTGATCCATGAGCTGGATCACATGGTTGAGGAGGACCGCCTCCACAGCCTCACAGAAGTCGCGAATGATGCCAGTGACAGTTGTAAGGCCCACTTCAAAGTGTTGAGCCATGGAATGGCAAGAATCCTGGGTGTCCAGGGCCCAGAAAGCTATGCCTACCCGCTGGGTGACTGGGATAGGGAAGTGCATGGGGGTGTGCAGCCACTCCAGCCAGGGCTGCAGAAGTTCTGCCTGTCCCAGGAGGGTACACCGCTCCATCTGGAAGTGTACCCTCGAAGCAGCAGCATCCCATTATATCAGGGACCCCTCCCATCATTGCTGGGTCCTGGGCATGGTCCAGAGGCACCTGTCGATGGGCATAGTGAGCCTGACAGTACTGAAAAGTAGGGGTGGGACTACCGGATCATCCAGTATCCGATACTGCCGGTATTTTGGTGTACTGGAAGTATCGGATTATTCTGGTATTATTGGGTCTGGTACCGGATTGCCCATGCTGGATTTTTTTACATTGCAGCCATTCAAATGAATGGCCGCAATGTAAAAAAAACCCACAAAAAACCCCCAAAACTTTCCCTCCCCGAGTCCAGGCTGTGCAGTTGGAANGTAAGTACCAGTACTGTACTGATCACTGGGGTGGGGGGTGGTTTAACACACACCCCACCCCAGGGATCACCCTACCTCCCCACCCAGGGATCACCTACCAGTACCTTGATCTCCGGCCGGTGGTGGTGGTGGTCCAGCGGCTTCAGCGCTGGCTGTGGCTGCCAGCTTCAGCATGCTACTAGGCCTTCCAGGGAACTTCCACAATTTCCCCGAAGGCCTAGTAGCATGCTGAAGCAGGCATCCAAAGACAGCACTGAAGCCGCCAGACCACCGCCGCTGCCACCCGGAGATCAAGGTACTGGTAGGTAGGCGATGGCATCAAGGTAGATGATGGCATTAGGCAATCCCTGGGTGGGGAGATAGGGTGATCCCTGGGGTGGGGGTGTGTTAAACCACCCCCACCCCAGGGATCAGTACAGTACCAGTACTAATCTGCTGCTAGTGCTGGCTCTGGGTCGCCAGCGGTGGCCCGGAGCCCGGCACACTAGGGGACTTAGGGGAAATTTCTTTTAAATCCAGGCTGGACAGGGTGGGTGGGTGGGTGTCCCCCCTTCCACCCACACAGTCTGGGAGGGGGAGGGGGGAGGTATTTGTTTTTTTCCATTGATTTCAATGGGGACACAGTTCCCCATTGAAATCAGTGTAAAAGGTCCGGTACCGGTAAACCGATATTAATCCGGTAAGCCAGTTTTTTTAAATCCGGTAAGCCAGTAAAACCTGTACCCAGTATTTGCCCTGATGTCCCACCCCTACTGAAAAGGGCCGCCGTCCTCCAGTAGTGGCTGCAGATGCTTGCCTGAGGGCAGCCGGACGGGTGCATGCAATCAGCAGGGACCTCTGGTACATCCCTGAGAGCCGGCGTGCTGTGCGCATGGCATCGATGCAGCAGCGCCTGTGGTGGGCAAGCAGGCCAATTGCAGCAAACTGGGCCAGGCATTCATGCACCCCAGTGTACATTTCGAGCAGCTCCGTGGTGACCCGCTGGAGCTTGGTGTGCTGGCAGTACCACTCAGCTATGATCTCCAGTAGGAGCCAGCAGGCACCCCGCT
>QEPC01005822.1:10589041-10620151 GCA_003113815.1 Sphenodon punctatus
TCCTACTTTCATTTCCCTCTATTTTTGTAGCTGAGCTGTTGATTTCTCAGAAATAGTATATCCTGTTGATAACTGTGTTAACATCATGTGTCAATGACAGCTGCATAGAATTCTGATGTATGGATGATCCAATGGATAGAATAATGACCACCCTGAGCTGCTGTTAGCAGGAGGGGGGGGTGTAAACATTTGTATAATAAATAATAAATAAATACAAATTCAGAAGACCCATGGTAGGCTCCAAGTTCAAACACAGACATGTGGCCATAAAAATAGGCCCAGGGTAGGTCCCTGGATTGTCAACTTGACTAGTGTTCAGATTTTTAAGAGGAAGACAGTTTTTGTGCTAAGATGTTTTTATCTCTTCCAGTAAAACCTTGTGATGCCATTCTTATCGCTGTTTACCAAACCATTGGCTGTTTGCCCAGAAAATGTTTGTGTTCTCAAACTTCTGGCCTTGAGTGGAGATATGCATGTTGAGGGGTTAGGTGGGCCAGGTAAATAATTTGGGTATAATTTGGGTATCATTCTCTTCCAGTAAAACCTTGTGATGCCATTCTTATCACTGTTTACCAAACCATTGACTGTTTGCCCAGAAAATGTTTGGGTTCTCAAACTTCTGGCCTTGAGTGAAGATATGCATGTTGAGGGGCTAGGTGGGCCAGGTAAATAATTTGGGTATCATTTTCAACCACATTCTGTCCATGAAAATTTAGGTATCGGACATGTTTTGGGGATACTTTTTTCAGGTATGCAATTTGTGTAAGCTACACTCTTATTTGTCATGGGCTGACCTTGCCACAGCAACCCCTGCCCTGGTAACCACAAGGATCGATTATTGTAACTCACTCTTCTGTGGGCGTCTACCTTCTTCATCGCTTGCAACTTGTTCAGAATGTGGCAGTGTGGCTGTTTACTGGTTTGGGCAGCCATGATAGTTTGGGATATTACACACTCCCTGGGTTCTTTGCATTGGCTACCTATAGAGTGGTGAATTGAATTTAAGATTGTACTGTGGGTTTTCAAGGCCCTGTATGATATAGGCCCTGACTATATTTGAGACCTGTTCCTTGAGGTCTGTGCTGATGGTTATCTGATCTCTGAAACCACCACTCTTTAGGGATCCCGTCATCATGCCTTAAGTTGCCAGGCATTCATGCCTTTCTTTGGCAAGCCCCTCAGTATGGAATTTGCTCCCTCCAGATGCCCATTTTAGTTCCTCCCTCCCCACCTTTAAAAAGTATGTCATTCAAGACTTACTTATTCTCCAGGTGGTTTTAGGATCCTTTCCTTTAATGTGTTTTCCCTTCCTCATGATCGTACTATTTTTAATTTCTTTGTATACAGAATTATGTTTTTAAAGGATTTTATAGTATGTATTTTTGTTGTATAGTACTCCAAGCACCATCTGGTGGAGGAGGGGCACTATAAAAATAAAATAATTATTATTATTTGCATTTTCAATAGTCCACTGAGTAGCCACACAATGTCCATACCTGAAATGAGTATTTGTGTATCCACTTATTCAAATACTCCTCTTCAGTTGCTTTATTTCACTACTTCTGTCAGGGTCCAGCGGGGGGGGGGGAGCATGGCCGGCACGGTGCTCCCTGAGCACACCCTCCCTGAGAAGAGCCTTTACCTGTGGAGCCCGGGTCTTCCGATGCAACCCCGGATGGGGAGACACCGCTGGGGCTGCCGGCAACACTGCTGCAGGACCCGGAGGCAGAAGCAGTTGCAGGGCAGGACACACCCCCACAGCCTCACGCTGTTCCTGGGGGCATGGCTCCAGAGCTGTGGCCCCAGCAATCAGACACCACACCCCTAGCCTTGCTTCCAGTGCCGTGGCACTCAGAGCACCTGCGGCAACGCCTCCTCAAGGGACATCAAAGCAGCTCCCTTTCACCTTAGCCCTTGCTGGTGATCAGAGCTTAACTGCCTGTGAGACTGGCCCCCTGCTGATTTGGACCTTGCCCTTTCTCCCCGGAAACCCTAGTGCGTGCTGTGTGCGACTGGAGCGACTATGATGAATGTGTGTGAGAAGTGTCTGTAGTGAATGAGAACAACCCAACCCAGTAAGGGTGAATCCTTGTTAACTCCTTGTGGCGCTATCTCTGGACCCTCCTTGAGCGCCTGTGTCCTGTCCCCTTTTTCCCGCTTCCCAGGATTTGGCACCATTGCTCTTCCCTCACCTACTCCCCCTCCCTTCCCTTCCTGTTGCCCTGCGTGCATGGTAGTGGTGACAGCAAAAGGTGTGCGCTCACTCCAGATGCTCCATGATGATCAAGGCTGTGGATTATTCATCCTAGAGGCCCTACACAATCCTGAGGGTTTGTTTCTAGGCACAAACTCGCTGTTCATAGTGTCTGTGGGTGCTTGGACCCTTCAAAACCTTGAATCCTGAGCCCTATCCATCCCTGAACCTCACAACCTTGCTTAGTTTGGTTTAGTTATTTCAATTATTTCTTTATTTTGTTTTGGCAATTGCATATTTGAAATAGCACTAACGCTGCTGAAACCAGAGTTGACTCTTTGTGGATAAACACCTTAAATTGAGAATAGTTTTGATTGTTCCATTGTTTTAAAATAACAACAAAATTCCAAACTGCTTTGTCCAGAATTCTTGGACTTCATCCAAAAACTCCTGTAGTAAAGTGTTTTTTTAATAGATTTCAATAAGGACCAGGTGTTGTAAAGGACAGAGAAAGTAGTGATGTCCTTCTTCTTTGACAAAGCAAGTCATCCTATGGAGAATATATGAAATGTATTATATCACTGTTGGCGTTGCTATGAAATGTGATGAAGATTTACAAGTTCAAGTAAAAAAATAATTATGGTGGATGCTTTTTCTTTTTCTCCCCACTTCTAATTTTTTATTCGGATGCACTGAGCTGACTTTCTTAAACCACTCACGGGAGGTCGATGTACTTGTGCATGCACTGCGCAAGGTGCATGTGTGCAAATGTTGTGCAGGTGTTGTGCAATGGTTGTGCAGTACCTGTTCAACATTCACACACATTCATGTGCAAGTACTGGATCAGCTTCAGTGAGTTTTAGCTTTTCCCACCAAATATTATTCATTTTGTGAATTTTGATTTTTATTCCATTTCCTTTTATCCACCCATCCTCCTTCAACTTTTCAGCTTTCAAGTTTCTTGACAGGAACCTAAAGCATTAAACATTTGCAACATTCTCCAGGGACACATTTTGCCCTACTTGAGCTTAACCCAGAATCCATCAATCACTCACTCACACTTAACGTACAGTAACACAATTAATGGGAAATGAATCTTGAAGTGCTGAACATAAAAGCTATTAACAAAAAGCAAGCTAATCTCCACTGAAGACTTTCCACCTTTTGTTTTACATCAACCTAAAAAGGTTAAATAACCTCAGGGACTAAATGTCATGGCTGCAGGGCATATGCTTGAAATCTTAGTCTTATTGTGTTTAGTGCAGCTGCCTCCCTGATCATTAAGGAGTAAAGATATCCTGGTGTTTTAAATAAAATAATTGCATTAATAGCAAAATTTACAAGCTATGCAGCAGAACACTGGCTAATTAAATATTTGCTTCCTGGAAACTGCCATAGCTATTTCACCAGTGAACCAAACTGCTTTGAAACGAATCACCACTGTTCAATTGAGATCTTGATCATATAACAAGGATTATTACAACTATTTTGCTTTTTGCAAAAGAGAGATGAAGGATATGCCAAGAATGAGGATATATTGAAAGTGCACATGCCTCTATTATCTCCTAAGAATACTTGCTAATGACTATGGCTGTTTTTACAGGGATGCCCCACACCGGATGTGTGGGGGCAGGTGGGTGGGTGGTGGGGAGTGGGCTCTATGTAAATGGTGCAGCTGGGGGGGCGGGATGAGTGACTGCCCATGAAAACACCATTGGTGGTGGGTAGAGGTGGGTGTGCACTACCAGCGTACACCCATCTCCACCCATGGAACTATCTGGAAAAATGGAGGAGGCTCCGTGGGGGGAGGTGGGTGTGTATCCATGAGAAAAGTAAGCTTCCCAGAGCTTCCTGTGGCAGGATGGGTGGGGTAAACATTTCTGAAATATAAATAAATAAAAAGACACCTACCCACCTCCAACACAGCAGCACACCCATCCCCCCACCCACCGCTGCCTATGTAAAAAGGGCCTAAGTCCTGCCACTGATTGATTCTACTGCCACTAATGGAACACTCCACTTGGATCTTTGAACTTTTCATTTCCTCTAAAGTGGGCCAGTAATGTCAAAGCACTTTGATAGCCTATTGTGAAGACTAGTGGCAACCATGGGACTGAATGAAAGCACTGATCTTGTCTCATTAGTCTCAATCAACGACTTTCACCATGACTGCATGTTCAGCAAGAGCATGACTTACCCAAAGTTATGCTGAAAGAACAGGGTTCAATTAATCAGTCACACACATTCTCCACTGGATCTGATTGGTTCTTTTTGTGCTTAAACATGAACGTTAATTATTCGTACAGCATCATAGGGAAAAGACAGTGAACACTGGTGCCTGAACATAGGTATGTCTGTTACTTAACAAAACAGTAGACGATTACCAGGTCTCTGCTCCAAATGAACTTCTAAACTTACATTAAACCATGACTCATAAACAAGGGGTGTTAACACACAGGAAGGGAGGCTTCTGGAAACAGTGTTCAATCTACAGAGTCCCCATGCCAGTGCCACCCCCATAGGCATCATTGGTAGTCCTTCACCTGAGCAGCCCCCTGTCCACAGTTCATGGGCTTACACCAGCTGCCACAAATGGCACTAATACACACACACACACACACCGCCCACTCCCAGGTCCTCCTGACAGCTGGGGAGGGAGCCCCAGTGATCTAGCTGTCCCTACCAGTGTGTCTCCCCAGTTCTCAGGCAGCCCCTGGAGAGAGCACAATCGATCACACTCCTCTCCCTCCCCTATCGCCTGCTGGCTGTCAGCTGAGAAGAGCATGTCAACTCTGGCTCTGATGGAAAGTGGGGTTACAGCCAGAGAGGGCTTCTTCCCTGGCTGTGACCCCCTCTTTCCATGCCTGCTGCTCTCCTTTTGTGGTGGGAATAGAGAGGAGAGCGGATCAAAGCCAGCATTCAACCCCAGCAATCTCCTCAGTTCCTCTCCTGAATGAAGAGGGGATAAAATGATGCCTGGTCATGATGCCCCTTTCCATAAGAGTCAGTGCTAGCACACAGCCAGATGGGAGAGGGGCGTGCAGATTGCACCTCTGAGAGCCTCTGGTGCTTTCTGCATTCCCCTCTACTGGCCAGACATCAGTTGAGAGAGGCGCACTAGCCTCTATTTTGCTGATAGACCTGGAGCTGCTGGGGAACCTCACAAATGAGATTTGGCCCCATGGTTGCCTGCTGCCCCAGGTTTACTTGGGTGTGCCCATACAGTGTGTTCCACATTTCCTGGATTGACGCCATGTGGATTGACCCTGTGGTGGCTCTGGGGCCAACATCTGGCAGGCACCGAGCAGACAAGCAGGTGAATACGGGGTCAATATGAACAAATGTGGGCCACCATCTCATTTTTAACACCCGAAGAAAGAGGAATGAGAGCAGATGTAACAAAATAAGGACTAGCAGATGTTCATAGATCAAATGTATTTTTAAGTATGCTATATTTATATATTTTCTATTGTGGGCAAGACAGCAGAAAGGACTAGTGGTGGAAAACTAACTCAAAATAATAACATCCCCAAAAGATCAATTGCTGGATACAATATTTTGGAATTCAAAGCATTAGTCAGATGTTCAATGAAATCTGGTGCAAAATCTCCCAGGTAACTAATTATATATGTTTAAACTGACAGTGACGAGAGTTGTTTACTGGTGAAAAATCTGATCAATTGTTTATCACCATTTTGTTATTAACAATTAGGCACTGTAGTAGTTAGAGAGGTAGAATGGTGTAGTGATTAGGCCCCAACTTTGGGACTTAGGAGACCAGTTTTATGCTCTGACACAGACTTTCCATGATAGCCCTGAACAAATCACTTTTTGTGTATCACTTCTCCATTCATATTATGGAAGGATAGTACTCTGCTAGCTCCCAAGGGTGCTATGAAAAATTTGGCCATGGTAATGCACTGATGACCATGGATGTATTTTAGATAACTAAATAGGCTCTACTGTTTTGAAGGTAGATTAAGTTCAGTTCCTTTAAAAAAAAAGAAAAAAAAAAAGCTCTGATAGATGAAATCAAAGTATCAGTACTGTGGGTGTTTTTAGACAAGCACTGAACTGATCACCTACCTGCCATGCATTTTGTAGGGCTTTAGGATGCCAATGTGGCCCTGAAACATACGTGGTGGGTAGGAGATTGGTGGGTAATGGGTGAGGAGGCACTAGTCTAAAAACATCCTGTATGCCTAAGGTTTGCATGTGGGGAGACTTGCACTGGGTGGGGCTGGATCATGGAGACACAGGGTGATTTCAGATGTTATGGCCGGACGCTTTCACCATGGGCCATGGGGTGGTTCAAACCATGGCCAGGGGTGAAGGGGGGAGCCAACAGACGTTCCCCCCTTTGTCCCCGGCTGTGAGGACCGCCAAACCACGGCCCGTGGTTAAAGCGCCCAACTGTATCGTCTAAAGTGGCACCTCCCTCCCAGAGGGGTGGGGCTGCATGACGCAGCGTGAGGCCACACGGCCCTGCCCCCAGCGCTCACCGACTGCCCGCCCTCCCCGAGACAGGCAGCTGCAGTGGACTATGCAGCCGCTGTCACCACCCACCATCCGCCACCGGAACCCCGGAACATGGTGGAGGTAAGGTAACAGATGTTACTTGTCCTTCACCACGTTCTGGATTCCCCCTAGCAATGCTTCGTTCACCGCCATGGTGAGGGAGAACAAAGAATGGTTAGATTCACCGCAGGGGGTGGTTGACTGAGGTGAACATCTGGATGCGCGCAAACAGACGTTCATATCCGTTCACCACCCCACCCCATGGTTGACTGAGGTTGACTGTGGTGATTTCAGACAAACGTAACATCTGAAATCACCCACAGACACGTGCAGTTTTCCCATTGGCTTTAATTGTGGAGGCCTGCACCCAATGGGCCCAGTCCACACCTCGTGCACTTGCCTTATTCACAGTGCATGAAAGAGTTATAAATTGTGCCCATTGTTTCCAACAGGTTCCACAGAGATCAGAATATTTATTTATTTAACAAATTTTGTTACCCCCACCCCTTCTGCTCCAGGCAGCTTGGGAAGGCTTACACACATGAAAACAATAAAACAACAAGATTAAAATATCACAATAAAAGAAGGGAAAAAATAGATCTCCCCTCCCTAACCCCAAAACTCTCCACCCTAAACCCCATCTCCCCCACTAAATACCTGGCAGAATAGCCAGGTTTTAGTCATACACCAGAAGGAAGGGAGTTCCGGGACAATCTGGGCCTCCGCCGGAAGGGAATTCCACAGCCGAGGTGCAGCCACTGCGAATGCCCTCTCCATAGTGGATCCCTGGGGGACCTCAAGGAGGGCACTCCCGGCCAACCGCAGGGGTCGCTCCAGAGCAAGTAGAGTGAGGCAATCCTGTAGCTAAGTCGGGCCAAGTCCATATAGGGGGTAACTTGGGCCAAGGCCGAATAGAGGGTAATACAATCTAACACTGCATTGCCTTTTGCTCTGCCCTCTATTATTGAGAATCACTACATAAAAGGAAATATTCAAAGGCTACTCCAGTTAAGAGATGGCCTGGTAATGCATTCCTAACACTTGGCTGCCATGGAACAGCAGATGACACCCAGCACAGGGGGTACTGTAGATGGACTAGTATAGCAGCACAGCACCTGTAAGTATTGGGGCATCGGTGGTCCTACCTAGTCGGCTAGAGCAGGATGAGAACTATGGTGGACTTGATCCAGGATCAGAATCAACTCCTCAGTGAAGATCCAGAGAAGTCAAAGCTGGAAGACAGCTCTGACACATAGAAGAACAGTATATAATAGAGAGTCCAAATATCAGACCAAGGAGTCCAGAGATGAGAATGTAGAGAAAGTAGGGCTTGCCATGTTGGTTCCAAATACAGGCAATAGAGACAAAGTAGTACAATTATATATTTTATTGGACCAGCTCCAGCTGCTGGAGACATGCAAGCTTTCAAACCTCTCAGGATCCTTTGTCAGGCAGATCTGGGGTTACAAAATGAAGAAACAAAGCAAAGGAGAGGTATATACAGTGTTGTGAGATGTGCCCACTGAAGTCAGAGGGAGGGGAGTGGAAGAGGAGAACGAGGTGGGAAGGAGATGGTAATATAAAAGGGGAAATAGAATGAGTAGCTATTGATAGTAAATAACTAAAAAGTTACCTGTAACTGTGGATGTGATAGGATAAACAAATGGCTGTAAGGTCAGTCTGAAAGACATGAGGAGAGCTGCAGAGCAAGTGATCTGGAAGGCGAGGAGCAGGACTGGAGGACTGAAGATGGCAAGAACATCACAGGGTAAAGGCTGGGGTCAAGCACAGCTGTCAGGACTCTAGGTGAAATGAAGGATATTTTATTTATTTATTTTATTTATAAACATTTATTAGCCACCCCCTCATGCCTACAGCATTTCGGGGTGGCTTACAACATCCAACAGACAATAGTAAAATTCCATTAAAAACAATTTAAAAACACAACCACATCAATAACTTTAAAAATATCAAAATCCCATATTCCCCCCCCCCAAACTACCCCACCCTCCCAACCTCCCCTCCGAAGGCCTGGGAGAACAGCCAGGTCTTTCAGGCTCGACAAAACATCAGCAGACCTGGGGCCAGGCGGGCTTCCTCCGGGAGGGAGTTCCAAAGCTGTGGCCCGGCCACCAAGAACGCACTCTCCATTGTGGCCCCCTGTCTTATAAGGGGGACCTCCAAAAAGGTTCCCCCAGTGGACTGAAGGGATCGTTCTGAGGCACGGAAGGTGAGGCAGTCCCGTGGTATGAGGAGCCCAGACCGTACAGGGCTTTATAAATCAACACTAACTCCTTGAATCTGGCTTGGTATGCTATAGGCAGCCAGTGAAGAGCACGGAGCACAGGTGTTATCTGCTCCCGTTACCCCGTCCTTGTAAGGAGACAGGCCGCCGCATTCTGCACCAGCTGCAGCCTCCGAACCAGAAACAAGGGAAGCCCCACATAAAGTGCATTGCAGTAATCTAGCCTCGAGGTGATGAAGGCATGAATGAGAGTGGCCAGGTCGGGCCTGGAAATGTATGGACACAGCCTCCATACCAGATACAGCTGGTGGAAGGCGGCCTTAGCCACCATCTCCACCTGCCGATCCAGATGGAGACCTGAGTCCAACACCACCCCCAGACTCCGAACCTGCTGGACTACAGGAGGCTGGGCCCCCCTACAAGGGGAGCCAGTACCTCCCCCACCCTTCACACCACCATCACCTCCATCTTATCCTGATTTTATTTAGCTCCCATCTGCTCTGCCACATCCAATCCGCCACGGCGTCCAAACATTGGGAAAGTACCGAGACAGCAGGACCTGTGTCAGTTGAAAATGACAGGTACAGCTGAGTATTATCAGCATATTGGTGACATCGCACCCCGAACCCTCTCACGATCTCCCCCAGGGGCTGCATATACACATTAAACAATAACGGAGACAAGATCGATCCCTACGGAATGCCACAGGATAAGGCCCAGGGGCTTGATGTTTCCGTCCCCAGCACCACCCGCTGGCTTCTCCCTGAGAGGAGTGAGCAGAACCACCCAAGGACAGTCCCGTCCAGACTCCCCAGGTCTCACAGTTGTCTCAGCAGCAGCCCATGGTCCACGGTGTCAAACGCGGCTGAGAGATCTAGCAGGATCAGAAATGTTGAACATTCTGCATCCATCTCCCAGCAGAGATCGTCCACCAAGGCCACCAACGCTGTCTCAGTACCATAGCCGGGGCAGAACCCAGACTGAAAAGGGTCCAGGAAACGGATGCTATCCAAATGCGCCTGGAGCTGCAGTGCCTAAAAAGGGAAGATTAGAGGTGGCTCGTGCATCTGGAGAGTGCGTCCACATCTAAGGATGGCTTCTTCAGCAGGGGGCGCACCACAGCCTCCTTGAGACTGGGTGACAATCTCCCCTGCTGAAGGGACGCGTTCACTACCTTCGTCAGCACCGTTCCCAGAGTCTCCCTGGAGGCTTTCAACTACCAGGACAGGCATGGATCTAATTCACAACTAGTGGCTCTAAGACACGAGGACATTCACCCCATCGGCTGGCGTCACTTCCGGAAACTCATCCCAGAAAAATCAACCAGACGGTGCCTCCATAACCTCGTGCCCCTCGCTTACTGCTTCCAATCCTTTATCAAAGTTACTCTGGATCTGAGCGATCTTGTCTGCAAAGTAGGTGGCAAACTCCTCACAGTGGGCCTGAGACAAGACCCCGTCCAGGTGGAGGGAGACCTGACTGACCAGCCCCCGCACCACCCGGAACAGCTCCGCTGGACGCGACTTTGCAGACGCTATGAGGGCAGCAAAGAACTCCTTCTTTGCTGTCCTCACAGCCTCAACATAGGACCACAAATGGGTACTATGAAGAAGTCGGTCAGATTCAGAGTGAGTCCGATGCCAGTGTCGCTCTAGTCTCCTACCTACCTGTTTAATACACCGCAGCCCCTCAGTAAACCAAGGGGCTTTGGGGTGACAAGACGAAGGGAGAAGACATCTTGGAGCCACTCTGTCAATTGCTTCCCCCAGAAAGGTATTCCAATGATGGACAAGCTCATCGACAGAGTGGCCATCCGGGTCTAAGTTTAACTCTCTCAGTCTCCTGGAACCGCTGCAGTTCCATTAGCCTCCAAGGGCGGACCAACCTAACTGGTCCATTCCCCTTCTGGAGGAGGTGCACTCAGAGGCTGACCTGTAGAGATAATGATCCATCCATGACAAGGGCCTGACCCTCACATCCCCCACTAACGCACCACCCGCCTCAAGGCCAGAACAAAGGATCAGTGCAAGAGTATGCCCCCCTACATGGGTCAGGCAGTTGACCACTTGCGACAAGTCCATGAACCTACACTCCGCTCCTACAAAGCCGGTGTCAGCATGGGCATTGAAGTCCCCCAGGACCAAAGTCCTGGAGGAGTTCAATGCCACCTCTGAGGCCAGCTCTGCTAGAGCAGCAAAGGATGCTGCGGACAGGAAGGGGCCCAGTATACCAGTAGCACCCCAAAGTTACCCCCAGCCAAATCAAACACCACATGGAGAGCTTCAATACCCGAAATTTCCCAAACTGGATATCTCCTAACTGGCCATTCCTCTCTAAAAATAATAGCTACACCTCCCCCCTCCCCCGACCCCCCATGTGGGGCTGATGCTGCACAGCATACCTGGGCAGAACGAGGTCTTCTAAAACTGGTCCTGCCTCCTCATTCAGCCATGTTTCTGTGATACATGCAAGGTCTGCTGCCCCCTCCAGGATCAGATCCCGGATCATTGGGGCCTTATTCAGTACAAACCTTGCATTCAACAGCAGCAGCCTTTTGCAGGTGCACCTTAGACCCTGATCCTCTCTCACCCTCTCTGTGTGTGTGTGTGTGTGTGTGTGTGTGTGTGTGTCTCCTAACCTCTACCAGGAACTTCGGTCCTCTGGGAGAATGAGTCACCTGTCCCCTTGGACCATACTGTCCACACCCCATAACCACCCCTATAGCCGCTCCCCCCCTCCTATCAGCCCCATCCTGACCCCTACCCCTTGACTGTTTGCCCTTCCTCAAAAGTTGCCCTCTCACAATCCTCCCCATCCCACTCCCACTCTCCATATCCCCCCCATTTCTCATTCCCCCTCCCTCCAACCCCCTACCCTTAACCAAGCCTCCTGCTGCCACCAAGGGCTGGCATCGGGTATATTACCCTTCACCCCAACCTCCCCCTGCCACTGGGAGTTGAGAAAATCCCCCCACCTGCTGCCACCAGGTGGCCCCTCCACCAGAACGCTCCCCTGCTGCCAACAGGGATCAACGCTGGGGGAACCTTCCCCCCTCCAAACCCCCTACCACTAAATATCAAAAAGGAACCCCCACCTGCTGCCACCAGGCGACCCCCCTCCCCTGCACCATCCCCCACTGCCACCAGAGGTCAGTGCTGGGAAGACCTCCACCCCTTCCCTTCTCCCAACTGCCCCTCCCAACCCCCCTCTCCCCTTAAAATCTGAGCAGAACAACTCACCAACATAACAACCCCCCTGGTTTCCCTGCAGTCCCCGAAGGGCCCCAAAGAGCCGCACACCCCTGGTTGCAGTCCTTCAACTCGCAGTCTGCGGCTCGCAACCTGAGGCAGAGCCACAGGTGGCTCCCTTTTGTGCCCCCCCAGGCAGTTTCCGGTCCGGGTCAGGGGGTAAGATGGCCCAAGTGGCCAGCTTCTTTGCTCACCTACCCCCCCCCAAAAAAACTGACCATTGCTCTTCTCCCTGCAGGTCATCGGCAGGGACTCAAGTGGCAACCCAGAGCAGCCCTGCAGAGTCAGTGGCAGCGGCAAGTGGCAAGCGACAACAGCAGCGCCAACAGTCCCCAGGGGATCCCAACCAGCAGTAAGATGGTAAGTCTCTCTACCGTTCACACAGGTGGCTCCCTTTTGTGCTCCCCCGGGCAGTTTACGGTCCGGGTCGGGGGCAAGCTGGCTCAGGTGCACCAACTTCTTTGCTCCCCTACACCCCCAAAACTGACCATTCCTCTTCTTCTCCCCACAGGTCGTTGACAGGGACTCAAGAGGAAACCCAGAGAAGCCTTGCAGAGTCAGAGGCAGTGGGAAGCAGCAACAGCAGCGCAGCCAGCTGTAAGATGGTAAGTCTCTCTGCCGTTCACACAAGAGGCTCCCTTTTGTGCCCCCTGGGCAGTTTCCAGTCCAGGTCAGGGGGCAAGTTGGCCCAGGTGCACCAGCTTCTTTGCTCCCCTACACCCCCAAAACTGACCATTGCTCTTATTCTCCCCACAGGTCGCTGGCAGGGACTCAAGAGGTAACCCAGAGCAGCCTTGCAGAGTCAGAGGCAGTGGCAAGCAGCAACAGCAGCGCCAACAGTCCCCAGGGGATCCCAGCCAGGGGACTACTGGCACACCTGCCACTGGGCTCCCACACCAGACCCTTCTGCTGCCACTGCGGGTACAACTCCAGGAAAGTGCATGCTCATAGGGGGCAAGGAGAGGCAGGTCTGAGGGAGTAGGGGAAGTAGTATCTGAAAAATAGCAGGACTCAATGCTATTGTTACTAAGGAGGCACATTGATTAACCTGAAGCAACCATTCTCTGCCATTCCTTTATAAAGACTGCTGGCAGACTAGGCCAATCAGAAGGCAAGATGAGCTCAAGAAAATCATAAAGCTCATCTGGGCTGAGCAACTTGAGCTTGCCAGCACAGTGGGGGTCAGTGACAGCACATGACAGCACATCTGTGTGGATGATTTTGAATGTATTCTGTGACTGTGGAGCAACCATCAACCATTACAGAAGAGTGATACATGGAAACTGCTAGGGCTGCAGCCACTAACTGATCAATCAAACAGATTAATTGATTAATCAATTAATCTGTCTAAAGCAGATTAAAATTTATCTTCTGATTAATTAGTTAGCTGCCAGGACCTTCTGACAGTCCATAGTTCTGA
This sequence comes from Sphenodon punctatus, assembly GCA_003113815.1. NCBI lineage: Eukaryota > Metazoa > Chordata > Lepidosauria > Sphenodontia > Sphenodontidae > Sphenodon > Sphenodon punctatus. The sequence goes on from QEPC01005822.1 coordinate 10,602,667, forward strand.
GTCCATAGATCAAGGGGTTGCGTTCCAGTGGAAGGAAAGTTTACCCAATGCATGCAAACTAGGCGAATCTGTGCAAATCTACGTATATTTACAAATATGCAAATCGCAAGTGATTAATCGATTAATCAACTAAAAGTTCTGATCGGGTTGCAGCCCTAGAAACTGCAAAGATTCACCACAGGAAGGGTTGAGCTAGCCCCCATTAACTAGTGTTACTTATAATCCTATTAAAAAATTCTGGAAGAAGATGCTGGCAAAGGCATAAGTTTTCCCTCAAACTGCCTGACGACAGGTGTTTTAAAGTTAGATTGATATGCTTCCCCCAAAGGAAGAACATTCATAATTAGGAACTAAATTAAGTCAAACATTACTAACAAGCAAATTTGGTCGAGGCAGGTAATTATTCTCAGCATTATATTCAAATAGTTGGAAAGCAGAGATATGTCAATTCTGATTCATCTCCTCTTTTTCCTTAAAAGATATAATGCTTATTAACAGCTGCCAATTAATAAACAGTGTATTCATTCTAATTGACACTTAACAGCTTGACTTATGAATAAGATTGTTCATTGTTGGAGGTAATGAAAGGTAATGTAGTGCTGGCTTTAAAGCACTATTGCAAAGCATGCCACACTCACCTTCCTTTTTTTGTCTAAGGTAAACTCAAGTAGGATTGGCAGTGGTAATAACATAAATGATAATATTTCTTGGGTTGTTCCATGCACTTTAGGAATTCTGTGGCACATGGCCCATTTGACTCTTCTATAAAATTCCTGCAGTTGATCTCAGATGTCAGCATATGGCTTTCCATTTTTTTCTGGACGCGCAGCTTCTTTCATTTTGAATCTCCACACTGTGACAGTAAACACACTATTTGCATCCCGTCTGTTAAACAAATGAAGTACAGTTGCTACAAATGTGAAAGTGTACATTGGGATTCCTGTCACTTCCAACAGCAAATAGGTGCCAGAGAACCAGTGAACTTTTTTGTTGTTGTTATTGCTGTTATTTATTGAGAACTACTGAACTCTACTTGGCTGTAAATAAACTACAGTCACAATTCTTGGCAACACTGGGGTACGGGCTAACTGATCTCTGCCAATAATTACTATGCCTTGTGTGACAGTTCTAGAGCTTACGGATACAAACCTGCACAAAGAGAGCACTTTTCCTGGTCCCTCTGGGAGAACACATAATACGATGAGTGCCTAGTAAATAATCATAACAGCCAGCTGAGACTTTGTCCTGTCATTTTCTGCTGGGAATTAACTCTCTTCAGTTCCATTGAAAAATTATTATTATTATTATTATTATTATTATTATTATTATTAATAATAATAATAATAATAATAATAATAATAATGTTCAGTGCTTTCAGCTTCACACCATATTTTGTGAAACTGCACTGAGCGATAATAATGTTCTTTTGCAAGACAGCGCTAATTAAGGCTAAAGTCAATCTCTCCACTGCTTTGGCTTGCAGTGAGCTATAAAATATGTTTGGTCCCTTGATCTGATGACAGTGAAAGAGATGGCTTCTAAGGCATCTATTTATTATGATTTTTTCATTCTGATTGTACTGTAGTGGTGGTCTGAAAGAATAGTGGCTCACTGATATGCCTGAACAGTCTCGATATGAAATGAATGATCTTAATGACTACACCCAGTGGCTAGACAGGAATCAAATTACCTTGGAGGAGATAACATCTAAGTATTATAAATCAAGACAAGGTACCAATTTTTCTGAATAAGAAAATAAATTGCCTCCACAATCCCAGTTAAACAATGGGGTGAAAGTACTTGAGGTAATTTCTTCAAAAAAATAACTTGAGGAAAGTTTAATAGTTTTTTTAATGTAACACAAGACAAATGGAAGGCGTGTATAGTTCACAATCAAAATCCTCCCCTACTAAGAAATGGCAAGAAAATTGTTTACATTTCTCGCAAGGACCATCAAGGTCATCCTCAGCCTCTATATCAAGCTGAAATTCATGACAGAAAATTGTAGATATATTGTTGTTGGATTTTACACAATTAGGGAGGTGACTTATGGGAATGGGCTGAATGATATATTACTATTTCAGTCAGCCATGGCAGGTTTCCAGACTGGGCAAACACTAAAGTAATGTGACCAGGTTAGGAAGATTTCACGTTCTTCTTCAGAACTGTTCTAGTTTACTGAGTACATTGCTACCTGATAAACTTTCAGTTAGAATAGTCATCACCATTCCCACAAGTGCTTCCATGTAAAATGTGATTGCAGGGGAAATGCAAACAGGCTTGTTTCCAGAAATACCACTGCAGCCCCCCTTAAGTCTCTTCTCCACAACTCAGAGAAAACCTCTGATTCTGGGCCCTATCTTAACAAGATTTCAAGTCCATGGCAGCTAAGGACCTGGCTGTTCTGCTTGGCCTTTGGTGGGGAAGATGGGTAGGGTGGGCTTGCAAGGGTTTGTTTAGGGGATATGATTTGTTTTAATCTTCCTATTTGATGTTTTTAAAGTTGTATTGTTGTTGTAAGCCACCCTGAGCCGCTGTGCAGGATGGGCGGGGGTATTAAATTTGTTTAATAAATAAAGTAAATAAATAAATAAGAGCACTTAGCACCCTGCAGAATTGGATCCTCTGTGATGTCATAATAAGGAAGCAGTTAGGGAAACACAGATCAAGTCACAGAAAAAACAATCTACTTAAGTCAATGCTGATTAGTACTGGGTTATGAGCACAAAACATGTAGCCTCAAGATCCTCTCATGTCCATAACCATACACCTAATGCATCCATATTGGCTTCTCAGAAGGGAGGTAGCATGTAATGAAAACAAAGGCCGTTTTTACATGGACGGAGATGGATGGAGGGAGGGGTGTTTGACCACAATGGGTGGAGGTGGGTGTGTGGCCATTTACACGGACACACTCCCACCTTCACCCATCTCCACCTACGGAGCCTCCTCCAGTTGTCTGGAGGACCCCATGGGTGGAGATGGGTGACAGATAGCAGTAGGTGGGTGTGCATTGGGAGCGCGAATGCGCAAACACCCACCGCCTGTGGTGTATACATGGGCACACAACTGGCTCACGCCCATTCACCCACCCACCGCTGCCCATTTACATGGATGCCCCACCCCAACACCAGCCAGAACACCGAGCAGGGGGGCGAGGGGCGTCAGTGTAAAAATGGCCCTAATGGTTCTTTGCCTTGACATTAAAAAGTCACCCTGGTAAATTCGTTGTCATAATGCAGTGAATATGTAGTAGATATTATTCAGTTTAAAATAGCAATACTATATGGCTAAATGGTGTATACTAAGGTCCAAAAGCTAAAAGACAACATTCTTGAAAGATGCTGTTTCACCTCAGTCTTCAATAAATCATATGGAAATATTGATTCCAGGCTGTGTGAAAACAAGGGCTTGTGAAACCGAGACTTTTTTGCAATATGAAACATACTGGGCACTATGAAGTACCCCAGATAATATGAATATATAATACATGTTTGAGGAATAATATCAGAAAAGTGTGTTATTATAACACCTACAATTGTCAGGACCCAGACCTTGAAACAACATATCTGGGTAAGGACATAGCTATAAAATGGACAGGTAGTGCAGGTACGTTGGGGACTATGAGCCTGTGGAGCCCACACTAATTGGTGTCACTGTACCTTATTATATCTTTTGCTTCTTGACTCATTCCAGCCTAGGTACACTCCAGCCTCTGGAGTTTCTGGGTTGGTGGCTGGGCCTGCAGTAGGGATGTGCAAAGAGAACAGGGTTCAGATGTTCAGCCATTTGACCGTTCAGTCTGAAAATGACATTCGGGTTCATGGGTTCGGTGCGGTGGAGTTAGGTCCCGCTGAACGTTTGGAAAGTTTGGCCACAACGGAGGCTTGGTGTGCTCCAGGGGGACCCATGGGGGCATGGCAGGCCATCAGAGACACATCATCATCATGAGCCCGTGAGCAGAATGATGGCCCCAGAACCCTGATGGTGGGTCCTGGGACTAGAGTGGCAACTTCTTGATGATAAAGAAAAACAGCACTCCCTGCCTGAAATGTAGGCCCCAGAAACCTGATGGCGGGTCCTGGGGATGGAGTGGCTGCTTCTTGATACGGTGGAATGACATCTCCCTGTGAGTGGAATGACGGCCCCAGAACCCTGATGGTGGGTTCAGGGACTAGAGTGGCAGCTTCTCAAAGATGTGGATGGATAGCCCTCCCTGCCTGGAATGTAGACCCCAGAACCCTGATGGTGGGTCCTGGGACAGGAGTGGCAGCGTCTCTATGATGTGGATAGACAGCCACCCCATGCCTGGAACATAGGCCCCAGAACCCTGACGGTGGGTCCTGGGGCTGTAGTGACTGGCTGCCTCTGAAGTGAGAAGACTCAGAGGTAATATTTTCTGATGCTGTATAGATACCTCCTCTAATTACGAATCGCTGCCTGTGTCCAACTGGAGCAGAACCAGCTCTCTCTGGCCATGCTGTAAGCAAATAAGGAACCTCCTCTCCACGTGGGTTGGTAAAATGATAACCCCAGAACTCTGATGGTGGGTCCTGTGAAAGGAGTGGCAGCTTCTCGATAACGTGGATGGACAGCCCCCCCATGCCTGGAATGTAGGCCGCAGAAGCCTGATGGTGGGTCCTGGGACTAGAATAGCAGATTCTCAATGATGTGGATGGACAGCCCGCTCAGTGCCTGGAAATTAGCCCCCAGAACCCTGATGGTGGGTCCTGGGACTGGAGTGGCTGCTTCTTGATATAGTGTAATGACAGCTCCCTGTGAGCAGAATGACAGCCCGAGAACCCTGACGGTGGGTCCCAAGACTAGAGTGACAGTTTCTCGATTATGTGGATGGACAGCCCCCCTGTGCCTGGAAATTAGGCCCCAGAAGCCTGATGGTGTGTCCTGGGGAGTGACTGTTTCTTGATAAAGCGGAATGACAGCTCCCTGTGAGCGGAATGATGGCCCAAGAACCCTAATGGTGGGTTCTGGGACTAGAGTGGCAGCTTCTGGATGATGTGGATGGACAGCCCCCCCCTGTGCCTGGAAAGTAGGTACCAGAACCCTAGATGGTGGGTCCTGGGGCTGGAGTGGCTGGCACCCATGCTCGGCTGGGCATTTCAGGCTGGCTGGCATTGGTGGAGCCGTGGAAGACCCTGCCAGGACTTGGTGGCTGGCACCCCTGCTTGGCCCGGCATTTCAGGCTGGCTGGTCTCTGGTTCTTCTTGCTCTATGCTGGGTTCTCCAGTTCTAGTCAACATCATGGCCAGGCTTTGAAGGCTGCAAGGAATTGGAGCTGCAGAAGAGGCCTGGCCAGGGCCAGGGCCAGGGCTTGGTGGCTTGGGTGGGCATGCTGCTCAAGCCTTGCCCAGTGGTGAATCACAAGGCCACCCAGACCGCGCCCACCAGTGCACTTATCCGAGCTATGGCCAGCTACAAGACTGAGGAGCAAATGGGTGACATGCAGTACCACCACCAGCAGCAGCAGCAGCAGCAGCAGCAGCAGACGACGACATTGGATTGCCAGGGCACAGTAACTGTGGTTGGCACCCCTGCTTGGCTGGGCGTTGCAGGCTGGATGGCACTGGTGGAGCAGTGGCAGAGGCCCAGCCAGGGCTTGGTGGCTGACACCCCTGCTTGGCCAGGCACTGCAGGCTGGCTGGCCTCCAGTTCTGCTTGCTATATGCTGAATTCTCCAGTTCTAGTCAATATCACAGCTGGGCTTTGAAGGCTTCTAGGCATCGGAGTAGCGGCAGAGGCCCGGGCAGGGCTCACTGGCTCGCAGCCATGCTTATCCAGGCATTGCAGGCTGGCTGGCATGGGTGGAGCAGCAGCAGAAGCCTGGCCAGGGCTTGGTGGCTGGCACCTCCACTCAGCTGGGTGTTGGAGGCTTGGGTTGTACTCAACTGAACTCAAGAAGCACCACTGTAAAGTGGTCAAGCCTAGCTTGGTGGTGAATCATGTGGATACCCAGTAGCAGGTATTGGATTACCCGGGCACAGAACCCATGGCACTGACAGCAGAGGCGGCATTGGCAGTAGCATAGGACATTGGATTGCCTGGGCACAGAACCTGTGACACTGACAGCAGAGACAGCATTGGCAGCATCAGTGGACATTGGATAACCCAGGCACAGAACCTATGGCACTGACAGCAGAGGCGGCATTGGCATCAGAAGAGGACACTGGATTGCCCGGGCACAGAATCCGTAGCGCTGACAGCAAAGGCAGCATTGGCAGCAGCAGAGGACATTGGATTGCCCGGGCTATGCAGGCTGGTTGACATTCATGGAGCAGCGGCAAAGGCCCGGCCAGGGCTCGGTGGCTGGCACACCTACTTGGCCGGGTGTTGCAGGCTGGCATCTTACTCAACTGAGCTCAAGAAGCTCTATTACAAATTGGGCAAGCCTTGCCTGCCAGCGCACTCATCCGAGCTATGCCTGTCTACAAGAGTGAGGAGCAAATGGCTGATGTGCAGTACCACCAACAGCAGCAGACATTGCATTGCCCAGGCACAATAACTGTGGATGGCACCCCTTAGTTTCTGGGCATTGCAGGCTGGCTGGCATTGGTGGAGCAGTGTCAGAGGCCTGGCCAGGGCTTGGTGGTGGCCACCGCTGCTCATCCTGTCATTGCAGGCTTGCATCCTACTCTCAGGATCTCAACAAACTATTCTACCAGTTGGTCAAGCCTTGCCCAGTAGTGAATCACATGGCCACCCAGTAGCAGACATTGGATTGCCATGGCACAGTACCCGTGGCACAGCAGAGGCAGCAGCAGTGGACATTGGGTTTCCAGAGCACAGAACCCATGGCACAGACAGCAGAGGCAGCATTGGCAGCAGCAGCAGCAGACATTGGATTGCCCGGGCACAGAACCCGTGGAACAGCAGAGATGGCACAGCAGCAGGATTTGCATGTGCACAGCACCCATGGAGCCAGGATGGTAGGATTTTCAAGGGATAAGCTCCCATACAGCAGCAGATGACTGCAGCAAGATTGCATGGGCACATTTGGATTTGCCAGGGCATAGCACCCATGGACCACCAGACAGCAGCAGCAGGATTACCAGGCCAGTGGGGCACATCACTCAGGGTTGCCAGGGCAGGCAGACAGGCACCTTGGCATGAGAGGTAGGCAGTCTGGGGCAGGGCTTCAACTTTGCCCACAGGGCAGGAAGACAGACAGCATGGCATGAGTCTGGGAAAGCAGACTGAGACAGGCTTTGATCTAGGTCATCTGGGCAGGCGAGTGGGCCGACAGGCAGTGTGGCATGAGCAGAAGGCAGGCAGACTGAGGCAGGCTTTGATCTAGGCCACCTGGGCGGGAGGGCAGCATGGCATGATCAGAAGACAGGCAGACTGAGGCAAGCTTTGGTCTAGACCACTCATGACATGAGCAGAAGGCAGGCAGACTGAGGCAGGGTTCGAGCTTGGCAACCTGGGTGGGCAGACAGGCAGCGTGGCATGAGAGGCAGTAGGGAAAGCAGGCTGGGACCTGGGCAGGTCACTCAGATAGGCTGGCAAGACTGTGCAGCGTGCGCGAGAGAGAGACAATCACATAGGCAGGCCGAGATTGTCTAGCTAGAGGCCATCTGGCAGGCTTACAGTTTCCCAATGCCACCCTGCATCATGAGGTCAGTCAGAAAAGCCAGCCGAGGTCATCTAGTATGAGAGAGAGAGAGAGAGAGACAGAGGGGGGGGGGACAGGGTGGGTGTCGGACATTGGGAGGGAGGGACAGTACTTCAGCACAGCAGCAGCAGCCCATATTGAGGAGGAGCCCGGTCCCAAGTCTTCCCCTGGTATGGGATGGTGTGTGCCACTGCACCATCAATCCGTGTCCAGGGGCAGCTTGGAGAATCCCAGCAGTGGAAGGTTCATGTTCAGGAAAAGCAACTGCTCCACCAACTTGACCCCCAGTCTCAGGCGGTACAGCGAGTAAATGTCCCCCACCATGGAGAACACCTGCTCACTGGGGGGTGGGCAGGAAAAGAGACCGTTGGCCACTTTGAACAGGGCCGGCCAAACGTTGGTCTTGTGGCCCAGTAGGCTAAGGGATTGCTGCTGGCTTCGATGCATGGCTCCTCCTCCAGGTAGGTCTCCACTGCTGCTGAGGTGCCGTCATACTCCCTCAAGTAACTATGTCTCGGCACCACCTCCACCACTGCCCTCAGTCACGCTGCTTGCCCTGCTGTGAATGAGCCCATGTTCCCCAAAGTGGCCTGCACATAGGAGCTGCTGCTGCTGGCAATCGGGGTGCTGCTGATACTCAGCCTGCTGCTGGTGCTGCTACCGCTAGGGCTGGGTGCAGGGATAGACCCCGCCAGCTGAAAGGGGTGGCTGCTCCCACTCCCACCATCCCTAGGGCATCCTGCTGCTGCTGCTGCGGTGCACTCTTCAGAGCCCGCTCTGCCTGCCGGACCTTCTCCACCAGCTCACGCTTGCAGTGACCATAGAGGGGTGTCTGGTGTGCCACGCTGCCCTTGACCCTGGGGTCCAGCATGGTTGCCAAGACGTATTCCTCCTGCAGTAAGCTCATCGAAACTCACCTTCATCCCTGCCATCAGCTGCTGCACCAGGTCAGCCACCTCATTGGCCAGCTTCCTGCCTTGAGGGCCACAATCCTGTGCCTAGAGAATTTCCTCAAGCCTCCTGAGGAGACTCTGGACCAGAAGGGTCACCTGGCTGATGGTGGCCATGGATGAGCTTATGGTCTCCATCACCTCTAGGAACAGTCTCAGCACGAAGACCGTGTGCGCCAGGATCTACCATTCTGCCCCATTTTGCCCTGGAGGTGCCCTGTTGTCCATCTCCAGTTTTACCTGATGCAAGGTGGCTTTCTACTCGAAAAGCCGCTTGAGCATCAGGAAGGTCAAATTCCACCGGGTGGACACATCCTGCACCAGCTGGTGCACTGAGGAGCCTTGCTCAGCCTGCTTTGCTCGGAGGAGGTCGCTGCCCTTCACGCTCCGGTTGAAGAAACTGGCCAGCTTCCTCTCCCGCTCAATCAGGGAGCTAAGGGTGCCTACCCCAATCCCCTTCTCCCCCAAGGCCTGAGCATCCCTGACCACCAGGTGAAGGGTGTATGTGATGCAAGGGATGCTAGTGAAGTCCCCCTTGCAGTCTGTCCTCAAGATGTTGGCCGCGTTATTGGTGACCATGCACCCCTTGGTGAAGGGCATGCCTGGCGTGACCCACTTCCTCACCATGGCAGTCAGGGCTGCCTCTATGTCTCAGGACGTGTGGGGGCCATCCATTACTTTAGCTTGAAACAGGGCCTACTTATACCCTGCTTCGGGACCCCTCCTGCCACAGCCAAATGCTGCCTCCGGGTCCTGCCACCAGTGCGACATCATCGCCAGGTAGGTGTGCTGAGCGTTCCTGCTCGATCACAAGTCTGTGGTAAAGTGGACGGTGGCACCCTCAGCCCCTGCCAGATGCTCCCTCACCCACTCCTTTAAACCCCTGTACAAAGCTGACACCACCTGCCGACTCAGGGTGGTGTTCAACGGCAGCTTAAACTGGGGGCTAGGAAGTCAATCAGGCACCTGACCCCTATGTCCCCGACCACTGAGAAGGGCTGTGTATGAATGTGTATGGAGCTTTTCTTAAAATCACAACATTCAATTGCTTCTAAAATTGGTTCCTTTTAGCAAATCATTTCCTAAATTAGTACACATAATGCTGTCAATTGGGGGTATAAGCGTACCAAATGTCAGCACAATTGAATAAGAAAGAGAAACGCTATAACCGGAAATATGTTTTTCAGTGTTTTCCCTTTATTTCAAAAACAAAATGTCGTTTTGTTTTTATTTTTGTTATTATTCTTTGTTGTTTTTGTTTTTGCAATAACAATAATGAAAACAAAATTTTTCATTATCATTATTGTAATAATGAAAACAACATTCCCACCTCTAGTCTGGTACCACAAATTTTTACAGGTATCCATTTCAGCTGTACTTTTGAATTCCAGCTAGAAGTACATTTAGCATATGCAGAAATTTAAATGTCAACATTGTCATCAGCATGCACAGTTGCGGTAAATGATATTGTGGGAGGGGGCCACATGACACTCGAGTTATGGGGAATTAATTTATTTATTTTAAAAATTGATAACCCGTCCCCTCCTGCATAGGCAGCCTGGGGCAGCATACAATATTAAAAATAAAAAATATAAATATAATATCAATAAATACAGTTAAAATACATAAAACGCCAATGGATTGTAACAGCTTTCCCCCAACCCAACCCCAAACCTCCCACTACCCATATCCCCCACCAAAAGCAAGGTGGAACAACCAGACTTTTCATTGATGCCTGAAGGAGAGGACATTTGGGGACCGGTGGACCTCCGCCGGGAGGGAGTTCCAAAACTGAGGTGCGGCGACCAAGAAAGCCCTCTCCAATATGGCCCCCACAAAACATGGGGGACCTCCAAAAGGGTGCTCCCAGCAGTGCACAGAAGCTGCTCCAGAAAGTGGGGCTGAGGCAGTCCTGTAGGTAGGTGCAGTTTAGGCTGTATAGCGCTTTATAGGTAAGCACCAACAACCTGAATTGGGCCCAGAAGTTTATAGACACCCAGTGCAATGAACAAAGCACCAGAGTTATCTGCTCACGGCAGCACGTCCCCATACACACATTCTGCACCAGCTGTAGCCTCCGAACAGTCAATAGGGGTAGCCCCACATAGAGGGCCTTACAGTAATCAAGTCTTGAGGTAATGAAGGCATAAATGATGGATAATATAGCTCTCCTACCTGCCACATAAACTGCAAGACACCAGCTGCACATAAACTGCAAGACACCAGCTGCACCTCAACTATGGATGCCCCATCCTGTCCTGTTTTGTGGGATCAGTTTCAGATGGTGGCGCCTGCCGATGAGGAGTCCTTATTGGGATCTGTTTGTGCCACTACTTGTGAGCAAGATCCATGCCCCGCCTGACTGGTGAAAGCTAGCCAGGAGACATTATGGCCGTTGCTGGCTGGGGTGGTTAGTGCCTCCCTTCGAGGGGGGGTGTCAGGGTTCTTGACTGCCTGAAGGAGGCTGTGGTTAGACCCCTGCTCAATAAACCATCTCTTGACACTGATGCTCCTGTCAGTTATCGGCTGTTCTCTAACCTTTCCTTTTTAAGGAAGGTTATTGAACAGGCTGTGGCACGGCAGCTCCAAGAACACCTGGACTGCACCAGTTTCCTTGATCCCTCCCAGTCTGGGTTTCGGCATGGGTACGGTACAGACATGGCATTGGTGGCCTTGGTTGACGATCTCCGTCTGACGTTGGACCAGGGTCGTCAGACCTTACTGGTCCTGCTAGATCTTTCGGCTGCATTTGACACAGTCGATCAGGAGGTGTTGGTGACTCGCCTGTGGGACCGTGACAGAATTGGTGGAACGGTCTTGGACTGGTTTTGTTCATTCCTGGCCAGGAGAACTCACCGGGTGGTCTTGGGCGAGTGTAGGCCTTCCCCCCGGGACCTCACGTGTGGAGTCCTGCAGGGTGCCATTCTGTCCCCCCTATTGTTTAACATCTATATGCAGCTGTTAGGGGAGATCATGAGAGGGTTTCAGTGCATGCAGTGTCATCAGTATGCTGATGACACTCAGCTCTACCTCTCCTTTTCCATCGACCCAGGCCATGAAGTCTCCTTATTTTCCCAGTGCCTGTCAGCTGTGGGGGCTTGGATGAGGTTGAGCCATCTGCAATTTAATCCTGACAAGATGGAGATGATATTGGTGGGCGAGGCCTTGGGGGATCTGGGGGTGGTTGAATCTCCTCTTGTGGGGGGAGGGTTCACCCTCCCATGGTCTCTCAAGTGCGAAGTCTGGGTGTGCTCCTCTATTCGCGGCTCAGTCTGGAATCTAAGGTTGTGGCCGTGGCGGGGAGTGCGTTTCGGCAGTTACTCTTGTCGGTCGTCTTCAGCCGTATCTCTCAGACTCTGACCTCGCCACTGTCATCCATGCCTTCATCACCTCAAGGCTGGATTACTGCAATGTGCTCTATGTGGGGCTGCAGCTGGTGCAGAATGCTGAGGCCCGTCTCTTTACGGGGGCAGGTCGCAGAGAGCACATGAAACCTGTGCTCCGGGCTCTGCACTGGCTGCCTATAAAGCACCAGGCCAGGTTCAAGGTGCTGGTTTTAACCTTTAAAGCCCTTCACGGCCTGGGCCCTGCTTATCTGCGGGACCGCCTCACTCCCCCATGTACCCGTGCGACCCTTGAGATCGTCTGTGGGAGCCTTTTTGGAGGTTCCCAAGGCGAGGCGGGTGGCCACCGATGTTAGATCTTTTTCGGTGGCCACCCCAGTGCTGTGGAATTCGCTCCCGGAGGAGGCTCATTTGGCTCCCACTCTCCTGCTGTTTCGGCATGTATGTATGACCTGGCTGTTCCATCAGGCTTTTGCCGAGGGGTATGGATGGAGTGGGAGGTGGGGGGTTTCCCCACATATTGTATTTTTAAATTGTTTTAAAATGTTTATATTGTTTTATTGAGTGTTGTTCACCACCCCAGGTTGTCCTGCGGACTGGAGGGGCGGGATATAAGTTTTAAATAAATAAATAAATAAATCAAACTTCACAAAGGGCTTCCCCAATTTAATGCTTGCCACCACACTTGCCCCAATAGCCAGCTCTGTTGCCCACCAAGCAAAGGCTTCTCCCAGCAGTGGTGGGTCCCTCTAAATCAAAGCCAAACACAAAGTCCTGAATAACGTATGGGTGAGTCCCACCTGGTTCATCTCTATAAGTCTCTGGAAGTTGGACCTACTTTGCCTTCAAAGCGTCCAGGTCAAGTATTTCATGGATGGGCTGTTCCTAAGTTCACTCTGGGCATTCAGCCCTGGGTCAGCCAAGCACCAGGAGAGATCTTCTTTCTTCAACATCTTTCTCCTGACTGCCCACTAACTGGCTTTATCATGGTCCTTTTATAGGCCTGACTTGCAGTCTGTTAGGTTTTCTTAAAGGGCCAGTATACTTTTAAAGACATGATCTTTTACTGTGCCCTTTTTACTGTGCCGCATATATATTTATCACAAGGATATAAATTTCCAAAAAAAAAAAAAGCTTTGTCCATTAACAATACTACTATTAACTATGAGAGTGCAAATAATTATGAAAAATAACAATTTATGGAAATCAACGTTGCTATATAACACAACATCCCCAGCACAGGGTCAAAAATATGGTCATCAGATTATTATTTTTCCCCTGTGGAAACACTATCTGCTGGGAAAAGGCCTTCATGGAGGAGGTTGTTAAGCAGCAACAGTAAGCTGCCTTAGAGAGCATTTCAGTAACTATGTCTGCTTGATGCAATAGTATGGGTATAGAAACCCAGGCAATTTTGTGAAAGCCTCAACCTTGTACAAATCTTTCAAATGATTAATACAAAATTTAAGGTGAATGAAATACTGTCTAAACTAAGCATTTGACATTATAGACCAGAATGCAAAATTAGCCTTGGTTGCCTTAAAAATTAATCAGATCTATCTAAAAAAAATAAATAAGGAAAGTACTAATAAAAAAAGAGTTCTGTCTTTTATCTTAGCGCTTTGGACATAGGGAAAACAATTTAGGTTTATTCAGTTTAAACAAAGCTTGTTTTGGGTCATTGTAGACTTCAATTTCATTTAGGCAACCTCAGCAACAATAATGTGCCTGGATCTAGAGTACAAGATAAATAACTAAGAAGAAAGAAAGAATGACATACTGTTCACTACCATGAAAGCATCAGAACAAGACAAAGAAATGCTTGTCAGAATAATGGCACAAAGACAGCAATTTAATTCAAGGCAAGTCTAACATAACAATGAATGTGAAAAGATTTCAGTGAAAAGGGAAGGCTCAGTCACTCTATCAACTAAAAGAAACTTTTTGAAATGATTTAAGAAGAACTCAGGTGACTCCAAGGTCACCTTCATGGTCCCAAGTCCATGTGGCTTTTACGTTTTAGACCTGACTGTGGTATATGACCAGAAGATCATGCTCCACTCTCGTAAAAAACAGCTATAATAACTGACCAAATTGGCAGGCAAATGCTACCTTACCTAAGGTTAAGTTAAGACTGTTATAATAGATGGTCTCTTTTAAAATAATTGTCCATCAATTATTTCTCTAAAGATCTGCTTGGTTGGCATCTCCTAAGCCACACAAACTTCCTAGTCACGTCAGGGCTGTGCATCCCAGCTGACAGTGTTTAACTGATGCCCAGAAGATAAATATCATCTAGGAATAAGGACCATCATGCCCTAGTTTCCCCAATGAAATTCTGTAGAACTTCTCAAATTGTTACTGACATTTCTTCAGGACTCATTGGTCTTGGACAACATGTTGATTGTATTCTGAAACCATCATTTTGAACTCGGTGTATATACTGCATAAAAGTCTAGTCTCTGTCTAGTATTATTTTGCCCAACAACAACAAGCAAAACAACAACAAGCAAAACAACAACAAGCAAACCTGTCTCCACCCCCACATATCAATGTTGTTTTCTGCTTATGGGCCTGATCCTAAACTCTTGCACACAGTCAAGCAAGTTGCACTCACACAGCGTTCACTACACATGGGTTGTACACACACCCTTTTGCATGATTCACAAGGTTTAGGATTGAGGTGTATGAGAATGATGGTACCACTGAAATAGCTTCTAATCTGCAAGGCATTTTTATGTGATGTAGATGATGTATAGTAGGGATGGGACTTTCAGTTCTGGAAAGAACCGAAAGTACCTGATAATGGCTATATCGCATTAATCCGATATTTCTGTTCTTTCTTGGTATTGGCAGTATCAGATTTTTTGCATTGGTTTTTTTTATCGGATTTTTGATATTGCAGTTTTCCCCACAATGGGGACAACTGCAATGTTAAAAATCCAATACCGAGAGAACCGAGAACTGAAAGAAGAACCAATACAATTCGAGCCAAAAGTGATGTAAAACCAAAACCAAAATTTGGCCCAGAGTCCCAACTCTAATGTGTAGATTGGCCTTAATTCATATTTCACCTATTTCTCCATTTGACATAAAAATCACTGAGGTTTTCAGATGTAAGTTTACCTTCTTTGGAAGTATTCTGATACTTGGTTGAAGTAGATGCAGTATTTTCCTTGACCTTAACAGAGATGGAGCAAACCCTTTACAAAGTGATATAATCATAAGACTTGGTCAAGGAAAATATGAAAACACTGTGAGATTAAACATACGTATTTACATTGTGTGAGAGATTAAATTGATTGTTCAGGATTATTGATTATTTATATTCACATGTAGGGGTATTGTATTGTGACAGGTTTTCAGCAACTGATGAAGATTTTTTCAAAGGCACAGAATGAAATAAAGCACCCTTCTCCAGTTGTTTCCAGTTTCAATTTTCAAGTCACTCATGTTTCTAAACCCTCTTGACAAGCTCCAGCCTCAATTCTGTGATACTACCACTGTGTATAAAACACACATCTGAGAATGGAAGGGAAAAAATGAAATTAATTTTATCAGTCCCCTTTTTCATCGTGAGTCAAAACTAGAGCTGAACAAGTGCCCACAAAAATTGGTATACCTGTTGTATTTCCGGAACCTGAATCGAACTGAATATTTTGTATATTTTTGATCCAGTATCCGCTATACTGATATACTGACAACCGCTTTACCAATAGACCAACATTCGGTAGAACAAATACCACTTTTGTCCCAATTTTATACCAGATTTCAGGATTCTTCAGGTAATTTCAGTATTTCAGTACAGCAATTTTTGATATATCAGTATTGTGGTATTTCAAGTATTCAAATGGTATTTGGGTACTGATTCAGTTACCCGAAACGGTACCCCAAAATGCAGGCATTACCTGTTAGTACCAAATCAGGTACCCGTTTCAGCTCTAAAACACTTGATGACATTTATAAGATTCATACTCTCCTCCTTACTTAACTTTAGCCCTCAGGGCACCTTTAATGGTGATTTTAGCAAAAAGCCTCCTGCAGCTTTGCCCAATCTCCTAGTAGTTCCCTGAAGACTCTGCTGCTTTTCAGCTGAGCCCTCTTCTGAACTGTTTTAAGTTTGTTTTTGGATTTCTAATCTAGAGATCCTTTCATCATTGCACAAAAAACCACTTCAAACTGGATGTTCTGCAGCTACTCTGCCAAATGAACTCAACTTTCATCCACAGCATTGTTCCTCAGCTACTGTCTTAAATTCTCTAGATATCAGAGCAGGCTTTATCACATTCTTTTCCCCTCTCAACTGTTCCCTGATGAGTCATTGTTCCCTCAGCAACATAAAACACATTCTGCAACTAATGGCTTTCCTCAGATGTCTCTGGTAAAAGCATCCTCTAAGAAAGGAAACAGACCAGAAATTTTAAAGCTAAGTAAGAATAGCCTATGTGATAGTAAACCTAGATTTAAACAGTACAGGTGGTAGCAATTGGGTATGGGACATGCCTAAATGCTTAATTAAATAACTAAGAACATACATGGGAGTAACTTTCAGCTAAAATTTGGGGAGGATACAGACCCACATAAGCTCCAACCCCTCTCTCTAGAATTGCATGGGGAAAAGATTTTTATTGGGGGGAAACATACTTTGCACTCCTCACCCCCACCTCCCTGTAATTATTCCCATGACTGGGCCAGACAATCTAGTCCAGCATCATGGCCAGATTCGGTTACTATAGTAGGTCATAATGGCACAATTCATTGCCTGCCATTTATTTCTACACCCTGTCATTTAGCGATCTCAACCCTTGAAGAGCTTCCAAGTAGTTGCTAACATCACTCCAGTGCTCATGATTGGGAATGGTTGAGAATCCCTGTCGTAGACCAACACCTTATTCACTAGACCATATCAACTGAAAAGTACTTCCTTCTGTTTGTTTTAAATCTAATTTCATAGGGTGTTGACAAGTTCCATTGTTTTGAGAAGCAATAATAGTTCCCTATTTCCTTGCTCTGACCCACACATTATACTTTAAACTTCTAGCATATCTCTTCTTTAAATTGAACAGCTCTAACTTATTGAACCTCTCATACAGAAGTGGTTCCATACTTTTTAGGGATGGGCGAACACGGTTCTGAACCGAACTCAATTCCAAACGCCAAAATGATTGAACAGTTTGGTCAGTTCGGGTTGTGTTCGGGTGAGTTCGGGTGGCTAAAACAACAAAAACGTGGTGTCACTGGAAGGCTAAATGTGACAGGGAGGGGGAGTCAGCTGAGGAGCAGACTTCCAGGCACCAGGGGTAGAGAGGCTCGGAGTAGCAGTCAGTCTGCCCAATCACCATCCCTTTTCGCCTCAGACCACTGGCTTCACAGTCTGCGATTGGCCATGGGCTAGGCTACACAGAGCCAATGGGGCTTGCGGTGAGGCAGGCGCAGCAAGAAACAAAACTGATTGCCTCCCCCCTTCCCAACACCTTCTGACTAGTCACTGTTCCTGAACAGCAGGCATTTCAGAAGGCTCCCTCTCTCCCAGCAGTTTTTGTTCCTTCCTATTCCTAATC
>QEPC01005822.1:10622815-10662515 GCA_003113815.1 Sphenodon punctatus
GAGGTTTAGGAATGGAATCGCGGAGCGGTAACAGCTGATTTCGCATCAGCCCTACTTATAACATCAGGATACTTTATCCAATCTTTCTAAAATTAGGCAGGATTGGTAATCGTGTGGCAGGACATAATATTAGTAGACTTTATGCAACTTGAAGGGAAGATAACGAAGTTGTTACCTGGAAAGTGTATGGAACTTTTCTTAAAATTAGAACATTCAATTGCTTATAAAATCGGTTACCTGTATCAAATCTTTTTGATATTTGGTATACATAATGCTCTCTGTGTCAGTGTACAATATCCCCAAGGTTCATCATAATTGAATAAGAAACAAAAAGGTTATAGTCAGAAATATATTTTTCAGGCTTTTCCCATTATTTCAAAAACAAAAATTCATTTTCATTTCTGTTTTCATCATTATTATTTGTCATTTTTGTTTTTACAAAAACTAAAAAGAAAATCAAAAGTTTTACACATCCAGACAGGCCGATTATCATCACAATCACATCCTTCATCACTGTGACAGAGGACATAAGAGAATCTCTATTGTCTCTTTCCTAAACAGATACTTCCAACTTCCCAGTAACGAGTGGGAGAGATAAAAATTGCACACCCCGAGTGAATGTGCAATAATTCCCAATAATTCTTGATATTATATCAGCATTATAATATTTTCTGTTTTATTTTCTATCCCTTTCCCAATATTACTAGCATTCAATTTGCCTTTTTGACTGCTGCAGCACACTGAATTGATGTTTTCACTCAACTATTCATAATGGAGCCCTGTGCACACTGCATAGTACACATGTGCACATTTGGATGCAAACTGTGCGCTCCCCCATTACGGGGCATTGTGCCATACTCAAACTGCGTGGCTCCACACAGTATGCACACAGAATGTACACACAAGCCATGTGCAGGCAGTTTGGCTTTGGGATTGCAGCCAATTACTCCAAAATCTTTTGCCTGGGATACAACACCTAATTTATAGCCCAACATTGTGTATGTAAAATTTGGATTATTTTTTCTTATATTTTTTGTCTCCTTCCTTTAATTTGAAATGCGACTATACCACCTCTTTTCTTGCTTTATTAGATATAGTTGTCCCACATTTGCTCATCCTTTAGTTCTAACTTTTTATATGTTTAAGGAAGGGCCATACCCTCTCCAACAGAAGTTGGTCCAAGGAAAGTAATTATCTGAACTACTCTGTCTTTATCTCTTCTCCCATGTCTAATATTTGCTTATAAATACTTTGGACCATGCCTTCTCTCTGTTTTGAGACTCACCCAAAATACAGTGGAGCACCATTACAAATAATTAGTCATAATAATGCGAGCAGACCTTGTGAAAATCAGAGCTAAATTGGAATAATTAGTAGTACTAAACCATTTTATTCCCTTTGTGCTCTGTCACTTAAATGAGGCCTTGGCATCAAGGCCCTGATTAAGCATGGAAACAATTACATTCACAATTTAAGCATATCAGTAGACCCATTTAAACGGATGGCATTTTTACTTGGTATCTTTCTGCTATTATTATAAATTCTCTACAGGGGTTTGGAAACTTTTTTCTCCTAGGGGCTACTTTGAAAATCAGTAGACCTTCCGAGGACAGCACAGACGTTAGCGGTAGGGGTGAGCTCAGGAAGGGCCCCACTCACAGATCTGCACCATTGAACCAGCCCTATCCGTGACTGTGTCTCTGCTCCTTTAGCCTAAGATCAGTCTTTCAGTGCTAGGGTAAGAATTATATCCAGCTGCAAGATACAGGGATTGGAACCTGTGCAGAGAGAGAAAAAAAAGTTGTTTTTGGTTATGTTTCATTTTCGTTATTAAAATTGGGTTCATCTTTGTTATTTTTGTATTATTCATTATCATTTCATTATTTTTGTTTTTGTAATTTTTTGTAATTTCTGGTGATTTCTGAAAGTTTCTGGTACTTTCTGTTATTATTGGTATTTTTTCTGTAATTTCTGGTATATCAGTAATACCAAAAATTACCAGAAATTGCTGAAAATTAAATGAAATTACCAAAACAATTACCAAAAATAACAAAAATGAAAATGTTCATTATTTTGGTTTTGGTTTCATTGGGTATTTTCAGATGTTACGAGATCACAGTGAACCACGGTGAATACGCACCTGTGGTCAATGTGGCTCGCACGTCTGTTTGGCGGCTGCCAGATGTTCACCACGGTCAATACCCGCATGGGGTAAATTTGAACCCTGCTTCCCGGGCTAGTGGGGGGAATGTCCTGGGAAGCGTGGTCAAAGAGATCCCCAGCAGGGACCAAAAAAAAGTAACGTCTGGCCGGCCATCACGGCCCGGGATTCCTGGTGGGATCCTGGGTCGTGGCGAATCCGGCCCGACGCGGCCGCCGCATTGGCCCCGCCGCCCGCCCGTCTCCCCGGAGGGCAGGCAGCGGGAGCGTGGAGGGGGTGGGGCCGTG
The DNA here is from genome assembly GCA_003113815.1 of Sphenodon punctatus. NCBI lineage: Eukaryota > Metazoa > Chordata > Lepidosauria > Sphenodontia > Sphenodontidae > Sphenodon > Sphenodon punctatus. The sequence continues at coordinate 10,625,264 of QEPC01005822.1, forward strand.
CAGCCACACGTTGTGCCGTGCGGCCCCGTCCCCTCCCAGAGTCCCCACCGGGATCCCCCTGGCATGTCTGTTGCGGCGTGATGGGGTGACCCCGGCGGGGAATGAATAGGGTGTTTTTGGTACGGGGCCAATATTATTACAATAATGGGTGAAAACAGACATGACGCTAACCACCCTTTAACCACCCTTGGTGGTTATTTATGCATGTTGCAGGGCTGTATTGGTGCCCTATGCAGTCCTGAAACATGCATAAATGATCACCAAGGGTGGTTAAAGGGTGGTTAGCGTCATGTCTGTTTTCACCCATTGAAAACAAAAATGACATTAAAAACTAAATGCAGACCTCTAATACAAAAACTAGTCATAAGCCACATTAGGTCCTGGGCCAAGGTTTCCCATCCCTACTCTACAATATTCAGGACCAACCACCATCCTTGCCATATGAAACACATTGGGTATTTTCAGACATTACAAGATCACAGTGAACCACAGTGAATACTCACCTGTGGTCACTGTGCCTCGAACATCTGTTTGGTGGCCGCCAGATGTTCACCACGGTCAATACCCACACGGGGTCATTTTCAACCACGCTTCCCGGGCTAGCCATGGGAATTTCCCGGGAAGCATGGTGAAAGTGATCCCCGGTGGGGACAAAAACAAAATCACGTCTGGTTGGGCGCCACGGCCCGGGATCACTGGCGGGATCCCGGGCCGTGGCAAATTCAGCCAGACAGTGTGGCCGTATTGGCCCCGCCCCCTTCCAGATTCCACGCCGGGATCCCCCGGCACGTCTGATATGGCGTGACGGGGTCATCCCGGCGGGGGATGATTTGGTTGTTTTCGGTATTGGGCCAAGCGGCCCCGTAACGTCTGAAAACACCTATTGTCAGTATAATTGAAAAGGAATTTCTGGAAAAAGAGGAATATGTGAGGAAAAACTGTATTTCACTTACTCATTTTTTTCACAACCCTTCTATTAAAAGATCACACTTGTACAATCAAAGGGAACAAGCATTTCCTCGGTTTCAACAACTCTAGTAGGAATTTCACTATATACTTTTCTTTAAAAGTAGATCTGTCTCTTATAACAAGGGATGTTATAAGAGATATCTGCTTTCGTTGTCTCCCAGGTTCAGCATGGGGGGAGGGGGTATCAACATGGCAGGCAGCCATCATGGTGGAGAGTGGGATGACAGGCACAGTGCAGCGCATGTCTCCCTCCCCCCGTCCTCCCCATCCAGGTCAGGAACATTAGTTTCTGTCCCTTGACTTGACACAACCAGGGATTATGGTTGTAATTGCCCCGGATGTGCAGCCACCATGACGGCTGCACATATGTTAACTCCCAAGCAGTCAAATCTTTCGCAGAACAGTGGAAGTAAGCATGATATTTTATTTTTAAATTTTTCTTCTTGTGGGATGCAAACATTAGCACTGACTATCAACTTTTGATCTGTACAAAATTTTTAATCAAATTGTTATGAATGTAAGTGTTCTACAGCTCATATTGCATTGTAGTTTATTCAGTTAGGACCAAGTCATTTGGAACAATTAAGTCATAACTTATACTGAAGCATCAAAGGATTTGAGCATAGGAGAATTCTTTTCCTCCTTCACTTTTTCATCTTCAATTATGATTTCAGCAATTTTCATTTTCATTGTCAAAGTGAACAAAAGCATCTGTCAGATCGATGTACATATGTGTTTCCTGAACTGGCGTAGAGTACTAACATCTTATTTGTACCATTCATTTTTCTCTCCTTCTTGTTTCATTGGCAGTTGTGGTTTATTTGGATAATTCAATGATTTTCAATTTTGGCTTTGGAGTTTTTTCACACAACTTTTCTTTTTCCATCCATTAATTATATTTCATGGTTTCCACCCCACCCCCTTTTTCTTATTATCATATTTATGTAAATATTATTCATATCATCCTAGAGTAATAATCTAATGCACAGATTAATCTAATGCACCGTAAAGGTGCCTGCATCTGAAAATGATTATCTATTTAAACCACAGATTGCTGGCTGATGTCATTCTCAAAAGTACAAAAAGTATTATAAAAAGAGATAAAGAGGTAAAAATAGCCAGCAACATATGCTTAAAGTAATTCTCTGCTGATTAGATAGGGATAAATTCACCAGCTTGGAAATTTAATTGAAATAATGATAGGTTTTGCAGGGCTGCAGGTATACTCTATGGGTGCTCTGCAACATGTATAGTAACATGTAACACCCATTTTATCAGTGTTAGAGTGTCTGGGTGAAAAGGGTCTTTGCAAAGGAAGAATTGAAAGATTGTCACAAGTAAGTGTTACTGGAGTCTGGAGAGGTTCTAGAGCAAACTGTGGGTGTTTTCAGACGTGACGAGATCACAGTGAACCACACTGAATACCTACGTGTGGTCACTGTGCCCTGCACGTCTGTTCGGTGGCTGCCAGATGTTCACCATACTGAATACCCACATGGGGTCAATTTCAACCACGCTTCCCGGGCTACCAACGCAAAAATCGGCTGAAGCGTGGTGAAAGTGATTCCAGGCAGGTATATAAAAAAAGTAACGTCTGGTCGGCTATCACAGCCCGGAATCCCCGGCAGAATTCAAGGCCGTGGTGAACTCGGCCAAATGCTGTGGCGGCATTGGCCTCGCCGCCCGCCCGTCTCCCCAGAGGGTGGGCGGTGAGGGAACGTGGAGGGGGCAGGGCCATGTGGCCGCATGTTGAACCGCCCCGCTCCCTCCCTGATTCCCCGCTGGGATCCCTGGCATGTCTGTTTGCCGTGCCTCGGTGATTCCGGCGGGGAATCTCTGGGTTGTTTTCGGGACAGGGCGAAGCCACCCCGTCACGTCTGAAAACACCCTGTGACAAACTGAATTGTAAAAAATCACTGGGACCATATGGTATTCATCCCAGAGTTCTTAAGGAACTCAGATATGAAGTTGCAGACCTACTATTGGTAATTTATAACCTTCCCCTACTACTTTCCCCTCTCCTCCTGCCCCCCACTAAGCCTATCATCTCTCTCCACCATCGCCCCCCCACCGTTTCTTGCCCCCTGCCCCTCTGCCCCAAGGACAGTTTTCCGCTGATCCCATCTCCCCCCTTCCCCTAATCTTATCCCCATTCACTGTCTTCCCCCTGATCAACTCCCATTCTCCTGTTCCCTCTGGAACTGTCACTCCTCTATTAACAAAGCCACCTATATCCATGAGCTTTTCTTCTCTTGCTCCCTTCACCTTCTCTCCCTTACTGAAACCTGGATCACCCCCACTGACTCTGTCACCCCTGACACCCTCTCCTACGGAGGTCTATCCTTCTCCCACCAGCCCCACGCCGAAGGCCGGGGTGGTGGCGTAGGCCTCCTCTTCATCTTTTCCTGCCAGTTCCAACCCCTCCCCCCACTCTATATTTTCCCTCCTTTGAAACTCACTCCATACGCCTCTACTCCCCTCTCCACCACCGTGTTGCTGTTATTTTATTTTATTTTATTATTTTAGAAAACATTTTTATTCCGCACCTCCTGCCCGCACGGCAGTTCAGGGTGGCGAACAACAAATTAAAACAATAAAACAATAAAAGCAATTTAAAAGTTAAAAATTCCATATATGAGATTATCTACCACCCACCCACCCCCGGCGTCCTATCCTCCTTTCTCTCTGGGTTTGAGTCCTGGCTCACCCTATTCCTCTCTGATGACATCCCCACACTCATCCTTGGTGACTTCATTATCCATGTTGATGCACTCTCTCAGCCTGGCATCAGTCACTTCCTCTCCTTAGCCTCTTCCTTTGATTTCCACCTCTGGACTAACTCACCCACCCACACTGATGGTCAGTCTCTTGATCTCATGTTCTCTAGGAACTGTTCTGTCTCTGATCTCTCCTTCGAGCCCCTTTCCACCTCTGACCATTTGTTTGCCTCCTTCAACCTCTCCCACTGCTCCCCCTCCTCTTCCCCATCTCCCCGTCCCTTCTGTGATCTGCAGGCTATTGTGCCCCAGGACTTTACCTCCTCCCTCTCTCCTCAGTTTTCTCCTCCTCCTCTCCCAACTCTGCCATCTCCGCCTTCAACTCCTCTCTTGCCTCCACCCTTGACTCCCTTGCCCCCCTCTCCTCACGCCTGGCTCGCTTCCGTAACCTTCGCCCTTGGCTCACCCATACCATCGCCATCTCCAGTTCTGCACCCGGGCTGCTGAATGCCTCTGGCGCAAATCCCACTACCGTGCTGACTTCCTCCACTTCAAATTATGCCCTCATTGCTCAGTTCTGCTATTTCCTTTGCTAGACAGCAGTACTATGCCTCCCACATTAAGTCCTGCTCCCGGGATCCTCACCACCTCTTTTCCAACTTTGACTCCCTTCTCAAACCCCCTGTCCTCCTCCTCCCTTTTCTCTCTCTGCTCAGGATCTTTCTCTCTTCTTCACCTCTAAGTTTGCAAGATCTGCTTGGAAATCGCTTACAAGTCATCTCCCCCTACCACTCCCCCCTTCCTCCTCCACCCACCTCTCTCCTGTGCTCCTTCCCTCCTGCCTCCCTTGAGGAAATCTCCTCCCTGCTCACCTCCTCCAACTCCTCCATGTGCCTCCTGGACCCCATTCCTTTCCGCCTCCTGACCTCTATTGCTTCCACCGTCGCCCCTCCCCTCCTGCATATCATCAACTTCTCCCTCTCTTATAGCTCCTTCCCCTCTGCCTTTAAATAAGCCACTGTCTCTAGGGATGGGTGAACAGAACCGAGTTCAGAAATTCGGTTCAGTTCGGTTCAGTTTGGGAATTCGGTTCAGTTCAAAAGTTCTGTTCTGTCGACCAAATTATTTGAGTTCGGTCCAAACTCTGAACTTCCAAACAAAGTTCAGAAATTCAATTCCCATTGCAATGAATGGAATATTGTCTTTTAGGAATGGGCGAACAGAGTTGAGTTTGGAAATTCAGTTCGGTTCGGTTCGAAAATCAAGTTCGGTTCGGTCGACTGATCTGGTAGAGTTCAGTCCAAACTCCAAACTTCTGAACCACGTTCGCCCATCCCTAACTGTCTCCCCCATCCTCAAAAAGTCCACTCTGGATCCCTCTGAACCCCCTAATTACCATCCTGTCTCGCTCCTCCCTTTTGCTTCCAAACTTCTTTAAGTAGTTGTCTTCTCCCATTGCCTCGACTTCCTCTCCACCAACTCCTCCCTTGACCCCCACAAATCTGATTTCCGCCCTCTTAACTCCACTGAAACCGCTCTTGCTAAGATCATCAATGACCTTCTTGTGGCTAAATCCAACCGCCTATTCTCTATTCTTGTTCTCCTTGATCTCTCTGCTGACTTCGACACTGTTGACCACTCATTCCTGCTTGAATCGTTTCACTCCCTGGGATTTCGGGACTCTGTCCTTGACTGGTTCTCCTCCTACCTTTCTGACTTCTCCTTCAATGTTTCTCTTCCTAACTCCTCCCCTTCCTCCTTCCTGCTCCTCTAGTCGGGGTTCCCCAAGGCTCTGTCCTTGGCCCTCTCCTCTTCTCTATCTACACCCAGTCCCTAGGCAAACTCATTGCTTCCCATAGTTTCCAATACCACCTATACGCTGATGACACTCAACTTTCTCTCTCCACTCCTTCCCTCTCCCCCTCTATTCAAGCTCATCTCACCAACTGACTTTCCGATATTTCCGCCTGGATGTCTAAACGCCAACTTAAACTGAACATGGCTAAAACTGAACTCCTTGTCTTTCCTCCCAATCCTTCCTCTCCCTCTTCCCTGTCAATTGCCATTGAAGGGGTCTCCATCCTCCCTATACCCCAAGCCCATAGCTTGGGCTTCATCTTTGACTCGCACCTCACCTTCAATCCTACATTGACTCCGTGGCCAAATCCTGCTGCTTCTGCCTCCACAACATTGCTAATATCCATCCTTTTCTGTCTGCCTCCTCTGCCAAAACATCCACACCCTAGTCATCTCACACCTTGACTATTGTAACCTCCTCCTTGCTGGCCTTCCCCGCTCTCACCTTGCTTCCCTCATCTCTGTTAAATACTCTGCTGCCAGGATCATCCACCTAGTCCATCGCTTTGACCATGAGCAGCCTCTCCTCTCATCCCTCCACTGGCTTCCCCTTCCTGAGCGTATTCTTCACAAGCTCCTCATCTTCAGCTACAAAGCCCTTCATAAGCTTGCTCCCTCCTACCTCTCTGGTCTGATGTCCCTCCGAACCCCTGTTAGAGCACTCCGCTCCTCTTCCATCCCCTCCCTCACTCTCCCATGCCTCCCCTGCTCCCCCAACCGCCTTCGTCCCTTCTTCCTCGCTGCCCCCCATGCCTGGAACTACCTCCCTGCCCTCATTTACTTTGCCCCCACCCTCCACACCTTCATGTCCCTCCTTAAAACCCAACTCTTCCGTTCTGCCTTTCCTAACTCCTGCTAATCACCCCCACCCAGGATTATCCCCTACGTGTTATCTGCAAACTCCTATTTACTGTAACCAAGCCAAGAACGTGTACCTGAATTCTCGCATCCTCGTGAATGTTGGATCCCTCTGTTCCCCTTTCCCTGTGTTCCCTTCCTCTGTCTTTAGATTGTATGCTCTCGGGCAAGGACCATGTCTATTTTATTCTATGTAAAGCACCAGGTACATTTCTGGCACTATATATAAATAATAATCATAATAATCATAATAATCATAATCATAATAGGAAAGGGAAATCACGCCTCACTAATGTATTGGATTTTTTGAGGGTTTAAATAAGCATGTGGATAAGGATGAGCCAGTTGATATAGTGTATCTGGAATTTCAGGAGGCATTTGATAAGGTCCGTCATGAGAGATTTTTGAGGAAATTAAAGAGTTGTGGAATAAGAGGCAGCATCCTATTGAGGACTGGCAACTGTTTAAAAGACAGGAAGCAAAGAGTAGGTTTATATAGTTAGTTTTCACAGTGGAGAGAAGTAACTAGAGGAGTGCCCCAGGGATCTGTACTGGGACCAGTGTTGGTTAATATATTCATTCATTATCTGGAGAAGGGAGTAAAGAATGTGGTGACAAATTTTCAGATCACACAAAGTTATTCAACGTACTTGAAACCCAAGAAGACTGTGAAGAATTGCTGGATGATCTTGTGAGGCTAAGTGACTGGGCATCTAAATGGCAGATTAAATTTAATGTGGACAAGTGCAAAGTGATGCACATAGTGAAAAATAACTCAGACTATATGTATACAATGCTGGATTCTAAATTAAGATTTACCACTCAGGAAAAAGTTCTTGGATTCAGTGGGGTTGATTCCATGGCCACGCATAGCACAGGAGTGCACACATAGATCCCGAGCAGGAGTTGTACAGATCCCCATTATTGGGAGAGTGTGCCTCATGAATGGGTGTTTGGGGTTGCAGCCATTATGGACAATACATTGAACTCCTCAGTTCAATATGCGGTGATATGTATGGCACTACTTATGTTCTTATGTTAAGTAGTTCCTTGTTGCATAGGTTCCAGAACTAGTATCTGCTCCAAGAAGCAGTTATTTACGCTATCAAGAAATTTTACCTCTGCATCATACCCTGAGAAGACATTCCCCCAGTCAATATTAGTGTTATTGAAACCACCCATTAATATCGTGTTTCCAACTTCAGTAACATGTCTGATCTCTGTTAGCATTTCACAATCAGTTTCACGTTTCTAATCAGGAGGTTGATAATGTAGTCTCACTGTTACACACTTCCCCATTGCACATGGAATTTCTATCCATAGAGATTCCAGAATACATTTCACTTTCTGTAAAATTGTAATCCTGTTTGACTCAATGCTGTCTCTAACATATAGCACCACCCCACCATCAGCTATGATGGAACAGTAGTCCCAGCACTCCTGAAAAATCCCCCTCCCTGTTTATTCAACATGACTCAAATTTTACTCAGAAGAGTAGGACAAATGCCATCAACTTTGACTAATCTCAGCTATCAATTTTGTAATATAAGTTTTTTAAATTAATACTTTTGGGGAAACATTTTGAAAGTGATCATGATGGAATAGGTGATCATTTAACAGTCAGACAGTGAGATTAGCTTCTCATGTCACAGAAGATAGGACAAGAGAGAATGGACTTAAATTACTACAAGATAAAGTTCAGAAAAATATTAGGAACAACTTTCTAACTGTAAGAACAGTTGTGCATTGGAATAGATTGCTTAAAAAGCCTGTGAAATTTCCTTCATTTGAAGTTTTCAAAAATTAGTAGGGATGTGCGAATGTGGTTCGGACGTTCTGAGTTTGGCCAAAACCCAGCCAGTTTGGACACATGAACTGAATGTCTGAACTGAACGCCTGAAGCCCTGAATAATTTGGCCACATTCGGGTGAGTTCGGTCACGTTTGGGCAGGAAAAACCTGACTGGCAGGCCCAGGGAGGGAGGGGGCCAGTTGAGGAGCAGACTTCCTGGTGCCAGGGATGGAGAGGCTTGGACTAGCAGTCAGCCTGCCCAATCACCATCACTCTTTTACTCAGACCACTGGCTTCTCAGTCTGTGATTGGCATGGGGCTAGGCTGCACAGAGCCAATGGGGCTTCGGGTAAGGCAGGCGCAGCAAGTAACAAAAGTCATTGCCCTCCCCCCTTCCAATTCCTTCTAAGCTAGCTACTGATCCTGTCAGTAGGTGTTTTCAGAAGACTCCCTCTCCCAGAATTTTGTGTTACTAATCCATTACCATCCTCCTCCTATTTCACCTCCTCCTATTTCACAAATTTACCTCCATAGTTTCATTTATTTAGATTAGATTAGATATATTTAGGTGTTATTTTTATTTTTTACCCCTCCCTGTGTTCTTTCTTTCTACCCTCCATTGGATCCTTCTCTCCTCCCTGTATATATTCCATCCCTGATTCCCTTCCCCTGTTTTTGGATTTATTTAGAGTAGGATTAGATTGATTTAGCTTTCATTTCAGTTTTGTACCCCTCCCTGTGTTGTTCGTTGTGAGCTGTCTGTGTCCCCCCCTGCCCCCCATCCCTGTGGATAGATAGATAGATAGATAGATAGATAGATAGATGTAGGAGTTAGCTTGGTTATAGAGATAGATAGAGATAGTGTGTAGTGATTCAGTTTTAATTTCACTTTACTTTGTAAAGTGCCAGGTACACTGCTGGTGCTATATAAATGTTTGTTAATAATAATAATAATAATAATAATAATAATAATATTTTATACTGTGTTTGTAGGACTAGGCCTTTGTAGATATTAGATAATATTCCATTTAGTTCCATAGGTCTTAGAATAATTAATAGCAGTTAGAGTTAGTGTAGATATATATAATATTAGATTCCAAATTTGAATAAATAAATAAAAATATATAAATAAAATCTTCCACTGCATTCTTTGGGTGGGAGAAATGGAGAAGAGAAGCAGGAGAGGCCGGTCTGCTGCCTGTAAGGCGGGTAATGGGGCATGTGGCAGAAGTGGCAGGGGCCGTGCCAGAGGAGTGGCAGCAGACACCAGCAGCAGCAGGAGACCATCACCATGCCCGAAACTGCCCAGGCCTGATTTTGACAGTCAAGCTTCAGAGGCTCCCTGCAGGGGGCACTAGGAGTGTGGTTTGGCAGTGCCTTCTGCCAGTGTCCTCCACTGCCATGCAGGGCACTGGAAGACCTGCATTCCAGGAGGCTGCGACTGTCTCTGCTGTGACTGCAGGAGCAGGTGCAGGTGCTTCGGGGTTGGATGTTCCTCCAGGGCCATCAATGTCCCCAACCCCCATTGCTGAGGTGATCCCCCAGCAGTCCAAGGGCTGCTAGAGGCAGGGCCTGATCCCCGGGCAATGGCAGCAGGGAGAGGAGGAGCAGCAGCAACAGCAGCAGCTATAGGGGGCATAGGGAGAGTGGCAGCAGCATGGTGGGCAGTAGGAATGGGCGAACGCAGTTCAGATGTTCGGAGATTGGACCAGACTCGGTCTGTTCGGACATCTGAACCGAATGTCTGAACCGAACTCTTGAACAACCGAACAGTTCGGTCATGTTCGGAAGAGTTCGGATGAGTTCGGGGGTGGGAAAAACATCTTTTCAGGGCCAAACATTCAGTTTCGGTTTCCATTTCATTTCGTTTCCAGTATTGATAGTGCTATTTTTGAATGTTGGTCCAAGTTCTGCCAAACCAAACTTGGCTGAACCGAAACATTCAAACCTAAACTTGGGATTCGAACTAAATGACTGAACAGGTCCTCCCGCCTGTGGCGCTCATGTGCCCTGTGCTCCCGCATCCTCCATGGTTGACCGACGCTGCTTCTGCTGCTGCTCGTGATGCTCCCCCTTAGCAGCAAAACTGCTCCTGCTGCTAGATAGATAGTTGTAGGAGTTAGCTTAGTTATAGAGATAGATGTAGTGTGTAGTGATTCAGTTGCCTCCATAACATAAAAATAGGGATCTATTGTTCTTCTCAGGCTCAGCAAAAGCCTAGAGAGGATTGAAACAAATCCTGAGGGGCTGAGGCAGCTGAGAAATGATTTTATAGTATGTTTGTAGGACTAGGCCTTTGTAGATATTAGTTAATATTCCATTTAGTTTTAGAATAGTTATTAGCAGTTAGAGTTAGTGTAGTAGATATATATAATATTCAAATTTTGATTAATTAATTAAATAAATAAAAAATATAAAACCTTCCTTTGTATAATTTGTAAAGGAAAAATGGAGAAGGGAAGAAGGAGAGGCCAGTCTGCTGCCCGTAAGTCAGGCAATGGGGCACATGGCAGAGGTGGCAGGGGCCATGCCAGGGGAGTGGAGGCATCAGCAGCACCCCGAGCTCATCACCATGCCCCAAACTGCACAGGCCTGATTTTGGCAGTCAAGCTTTAGAGGCTCCCAGCAGTGGCACTAGCCGGGGTGTGGTTCGGTCGTGCTTCCTGCCAGCATCCTCCACTGCCACGCAGGATACTAGAAGACCTGCACTCCATGAGGCTTCAGCTGTCTCTGCTGCAGCTGCAGGAGCAGGTGCTTCAGGGTCAGATGTTCCTCCGGGGCACCAATGTCCCCGACCCCCATTTTTTATATGATCCCCAGCAGCCAAAGGTTGGTGGATCCCACCCCAGCTGTTAGAGGCAAGGCCTGATCCCAGGGCAATGGCAGCAGGGAGAGGGGAAGCAGTAGTAGCAGCAGCAGCAACAGCAGCTCTAGGGGGCACAGGGAGAATGGCAGCAGTATGATGGGCCATCGATCAGCCTCAGGGTCCCAGTACTCCCCTTTGTGGGACATCATTCAGATTGGGGACAGCGAGGCAGACACTAGTCCTGCAGAGGAGATGTCTGATGCTGAGGCGATGACTGTCACTCCGAGAGTTGTATCATCACCATATTCTGCCCCTCCCATCAGTGCTGTCAGTGGTGTGTCACCCGGTGTGGGCCAGAAGGCAGGAGGGTGCAAATATGGGCATATTTTAGGGGCAGTAGGGGGAGAGCACGAGGTGCCAGAGACCCCGTCTGGTCCAACTTTGTGGGGCGAGTTTCAGGAAGTGACACCAGCCGATGCGGCGTATGTCTTGGGGTTTGTGAGAGCCACCTGTTGTGAACTTGATCCACGCCCATCCTGACTGGTGAAGGCCTCCAGGGAGACGTTGGGAACGGTGCTGGTGAGGGTGGTTAATGCATCCCTGCAGCAGGGGAGATTTGTCACCTAGCCTCAAGGAGGCTGTGGTGCGCCCCCTGCTGAAGAAACCATCTTTGGATGTGGACGCACTTGCCAGCTACAGACCTGGCTCTAACCTTCCCCTTTTAGGGAAGGTTATTGAGCGGGCAGTGGTGATCCAGCTCCAGGCACATCTAGATGGCATTGTTTTCCTGGACTCTTTTTAATCTGGGTTCCGCCCCAGCTATGGCACTGAGATGGTGTTGGTGGCCTTCATCGACGATCTCCACAGGGAGATGGATGCAGGACATTCAACATTTCGCATTCTGCTAGATCTCTTGGCCGCTTTTGACACTGTGGACCATGGACTGCTGTTGAGATGGCTGTGTGACCTGGGGGGTCTGGATGGGAATGTTCTTGAATGGTTCTGCTCATTCCTCTTGGGGAGAAGCCAGAGGGTGGTGTTGGGGGCTGAAACAACTTGCCCCCATGCTTTATCCTGCGGCATTCCACAGGGTTCCATTCTGTCTCCACTGTTATTTAATGTATATATGCAGTCCTTGGGGGAGGGGTCGTGACAGGGTTCAGAGTGCGATGCCACCAATATGCTGATGATACTCAGCTGTACCTCTCCTTTTCAACTGACCCAGACCCTGCTGTCTCAGTGCTATCCCAGTGTCTGGAGGCCATGGTGGAATGGATGTGGCAGAGTAGACTGAAGCTCAACCCTGATAAGAAGAAGGTGTTGTTGGTGGGGAGAGCAAGGGCGGTGTTGTCCCCCTGATTGGGGGGGTTCGCCTCCTATAGCTCAGCAGGTTTGGAGTCTGGGGGTGATATTGGAAGCAAATCTCTGCCTGGAGTGACAGGTGGAGGTAGTGGTGAAGGCTGCTTTCTGCCAGTTATATCTGGTGCAGAGGCTGCGTCTGTACGTCTCCAGCCCGGACCTGGCCTCCCTCATCCATGCCTTCATCACCTCAAGGCTGGACTACTGCAACGCGCTCTACGTGGGGCTGCCCTTGTTCCTGGTTTGGAGACTGCAGCTAGTGCAGAATGCAGCGGCCCCGCTCCTTTTGGGGATGGGCCATCAGGAGCACATAACATCTGTGCTCCAGACTCTGCACTGGTTGCCAATAGTGAGCCGAGCCAGGTTCAAAGTTTTGGTATTGACCTTTAAGGCCCTTCACAGTCTGGTCCCCTCGTACCTCAGGGACTGCCTTGTCATTCATGCCCCAGAGCGACTCCTTTGGTCTTCCAGGGGTGCCTTCTTGGAGGACCCCCGGGTTAAGGGGGGACCACAATGGAGAGGGCATTCTCGGTGACTGGGCCGCGCCTTTAGAACCCTCACCTGGAGGAAGCTCACCTGGCCCCAAGCCTTTTAACATTCCGGTGAATTTGTAAAACCTGGCTGTTTGCCCAGGCATTTGGGGAGGGGGGGACGGGGGATTAGGTTTTTTTTTATTCCCCCCCACCCTTATTTTTTGTTTTATTTATTTTTATGTTCCCTGATCCTGTTTTAATTGTTGTAATTTTATGAGTATTTTAAAAATATTTTATAGTTGTATATATATATATATATATATATATATATATATATATATATATTGATACTGTAAGCCGCCCTGAGCTGTTTCAGGAGGGGTGGGGTACAAATGTGAAGAAATAAATAAATAATAAATAAATAAATATTTTAAGTTGGTGCGGATGGATGATCCCAGGGAGATGCAATGCTGTTTGTGTCAGAAGGTGGTGATGCGTGGGCAGGTGCTCACCAACCTTGGCACAACTGCCATGGCAAGGCACCTGAAGACATGCCACAGTGCTGTGCTGCTAAGTAGGTAGGGAGGGAAAGTGGATGCCAGCTGGCTCCCAATTGCAGCAGCCAGCCATCTGCCTCCATCAGCAGGCAAGCTCCTGCTCGAACATCTGCCTCTAGCAGCAGGAGCGGTACTACTTCTAGGGTGGAGCAGCAGCAGCAGCAGCAGCAGCAGCAGCAGCAGCAGCAGCAACAGCAGCAGCATCAGTGCACCATAGAGGAGATGGGGTGGGAGCAGCTGCCAAGTCCATTGGCAGCTGCAGGACGTGGGGGGCAGCATGGCTTTCAACTGAAACATGCCACGTGCACATTAAGGCAAATCATAGCACTGCATGGGCAGCCCTTCTTGGTGGTCGGGGACATGAGTTTTAGGTGCCTGATTGGCTTCCTGGCCCCCCAGTTTAAGCTCCCCTTGTACAGCACCCTGAGTCGACAGGTGGTGTCAGCCTTGTACCGGGCTTTAAAGGAGTGGGTGAGGGAGCAGCTGGCAGGGGCTGGGGGTGCCACCGTCCACTTCACCACAGACTTGTGGTCGAGCAGGAACGCTCAGCACGCCTACCTGGCAGTTGCAGCGCATTAGTGGCAGAACCCGGAGGCAGCATTTTGCAGTGGCAGGAGGGGTCCTGAAGCAGGGCATTCATTCATTCATTCATTAGATTTTTACCCCACCCCTTCTAGAAACAGCTCGAGGTGGCTTACAAAATAAAAAAATAAAAAAACATTTAAAATATATCTAAAAGCAATTAAAACATAGTCAATACAATTCAAGTACCTGGAGGAGGAGCTGTGCATCGAACCCAGCAGTGATCCCTTGGCCTACTGGGCTGGCAAGACCAACATGTGGCCAGCCCTGTCCAAAGTGGCCATGGGTCACTTGTCCTGTCCACTAACGAGTGTCCCCTGTGAGTGGGTGTTCTCCATGGCAGGGGACATTTGCTTGCTGCCCNCTTTTTAATCTGGGTTCCGCCCCAGCTATGGCACTGAGATGGTGTTGGTGGCCTTCATCGACGATCTCCACAGGGAGATGGATGCAGGACATTCAACATTTCGCATTCTGCTAGATCTCTTGGCCGCTTTTGACACTGTGGACCATGGACTGCTGTTGAGATGGCTGTGTGACCTGGGGGGTCTGGATGGGAATGTTCTTGAATGGTTCTGCTCATTCCTCTTGGGGAGAAGCCAGAGGGTGGTGTTGGGGGCTGAAACAACTTGCCCCCATGCTTTATCCTGCGGCATTCCACAGGGTTCCATTCTGTCTCCACTGTTATTTAATGTATATATGCAGTCCTTGGGGGAGGGGTCGTGACAGGGTTCAGAGTGCGATGCCACCAATATGCTGATGATACTCAGCTGTACCTCTCCTTTTCAACTGACCCAGACCCTGCTGTCTCAGTGCTATCCCAGTGTCTGGAGGCCATGGTGGAATGGATGTGGCAGAGTAGACTGAAGCTCAACCCTGATAAGAAGAAGGTGTTGTTGGTGGGGAGAGCAAGGGCGGTGTTGTCCCCCTGATTGGGGGGGTTCGCCTCCTATAGCTCAGCAGGTTTGGAGTCTGGGGGTGATATTGGAAGCAAATCTCTGCCTGGAGTGACAGGTGGAGGTAGTGGTGAAGGCTGCTTTCTGCCAGTTATATCTGGTGCAGAGGCTGCGTCTGTACGTCTCCAGCCCGGACCTGGCCTCCCTCATCCATGCCTTCATCACCTCAAGGCTGGACTACTGCAACGCGCTCTACGTGGGGCTGCCCTTGTTCCTGGTTTGGAGACTGCAGCTAGTGCAGAATGCAGCGGCCCCGCTCCTTTTGGGGATGGGCCATCAGGAGCACATAACATCTGTGCTCCAGACTCTGCACTGGTTGCCAATAGTGAGCCGAGCCAGGTTCAAGGTTTTGGTATTGATCTTTAAGGCCCTTCACAGTCTGGTCCCCTCGTACCTCAGGGACTGCCTTGTCATTCATGCCCCAGAGCGACTCCTTTGGTCTTCCAGGGGTGCCTTCTTGGAGGACCCCCGGGTTAAGGGGGGACCACAATGGAGAGGGCATTCTCGGTGACTGGGCCGCGCCTTTAGAACCCTCACCTGGAGGAAGCTCACCTGGCCCCAAGCCTTTTAACATTCCGGTGAATTTGTAAAACCTGGCTGTTTGCCCAGGCATTTGGGGAGGGGGGGACGGGGGATTAGGTTTTTTTTTATTCCCCCCCACCCTTATTTTTTGTTTTATTTATTTTTATGTTCCCTGATCCTGTTTTAATTGTTGTAATTTTATGAGTATTTTAAAAATATTTTATAGTTGTATATATATATATATATATATATATATATATATATATATATATTGATACTGTAAGCCGCCCTGAGCTGTTTCAGGAGGGGTGGGGTACAAATGTGAAGAAATAAATAAATAATAAATAAATAAATATTTTAAGTTGGTGCGGATGGATGATCCCAGGGAGATGCAATGCTGTTTGTGTCAGAAGGTGGTGATGCGTGGGCAGGTGCTCACCAACCTTGGCACAACTGCCATGGCAAGGCACCTGAAGACATGCCACAGTGCTGTGCTGCTAAGTAGGTAGGGAGGGAAAGTGGATGCCAGCTGGCTCCCAATTGCAGCAGCCAGCCATCTGCCTCCATCAGCAGGCAAGCTCCTGCTCGAACATCTGCCTCTAGCAGCAGGAGCGGTACTACTTCTAGGGTGGAACAGCAGCAGCAGCAGCAGCAGCAGCAGCAGCAGCAGCAGCAACAGCAGCAGCATCAGTGCACCATAGAGGAGATGGGGTGGGAGCAGCTGCCAAGTCCATTGGCAGCTGCAGGACGTGGGGGGCAGCATGGCTTTCAACTGAAACATGCCACGTGCACATTAAGGCAAATCATAGCACTGCATGGGCAGCCCTTCTTGGTGGTCGGGGACATGAGTTTTAGGTGCCTGATTGGCTTCCTGGCCCCCCAGTTTAAGCTCCCCTTGTACAGCACCCTGAGTCGACAGGTGGTGTCAGCCTTGTACCGGGCTTTAAAGGAGTGGGTGAGGGAGCAGCTGGCAGGGGCTGGGGGTGCCACCGTCCACTTCACCACAGACTTGTGGTCGAGCAGGAACGCTCAGCACGCCTACCTGGCAGTTGCAGCGCATTAGTGGCAGAACCCGGAGGCAGCATTTTGCAGTGGCAGGAGGGGTCCTGAAGCAGGGCATTCATTCATTCATTCATTAGATTTTTACCCCACCCCTTCTAGAAACAGCTCGAGGTGGCTTACAAAATAAAAAAATAAAAAAACATTTAAAATATATCTAAAAGCAATTAAAACATAGTCAATACAATTCAAGTACCTGGAGGAGGAGCTGTGCATCGAACCCAGCAGTGATCCCTTGGCCTACTGGGCTGGCAAGACCAACATGTGGCCAGCCCTGTCCAAAGTGGCCATGGGTCACTTGTCCTGTCCACTAACGAGTGTCCCCTGTGAGTGGGTGTTCTCCATGGCAGGGGACATTTGCTTGCTGCCCCGCCTGAGACTGGGGGCCAAGTTGGTGGAGCAGTTGCTTTTTATAAAGGTGAACCTTCCACTGCTGGGACTCCCTGGGCTGCCCCAGGACATGGATTGATGGTGCAGTGGCACATGCTATCCCATGCCAGATGCAGTCTTGGTGCATGGCTCCTCCTCAGTCTGTGCTGCTGCTGCTGTGCTGAGGGGCTGTCCCTCCCTCCCAATGTCTGGCACCTGTCCTGACTCTCTCTCTCTCTCTCTCTGACTATATGGCCTCAATTGGCCTATCTGACTGACCTCATGATGCAGAGTGGCATTGGGAAGCTGTAAGCCTGCCAGACGGCCTCTAGCTAGACATTCTCAGTCCCTTTATTTGACTGGCTTTCTCTCACGCTGCAGTCTTTGCCAGCCTATCTGA
Organism: Sphenodon punctatus; assembly: GCA_003113815.1. Classification (NCBI taxonomy): domain Eukaryota; kingdom Metazoa; phylum Chordata; class Lepidosauria; order Sphenodontia; family Sphenodontidae; genus Sphenodon; species Sphenodon punctatus. Next base: position 10,642,536 of record QEPC01005822.1, read on the forward strand.
GTGCCCAAGGTCCCAACCTGCCTTCCCTACGGCCTCTCATGCCACACTGCCTGTCTGCCTGCCCTGGTTGTGAAGCTTGAACCCTGCCTAAGCCTGCCTTCCACCGCTCATGCCACGCTGACTGTCTGCCCTCCCGCCCAGGTTGCCAAGATCAAAGCCTGCCTCAGTCTGTCTTCCGATGCAAATGCCATGCTGCCTGTTTGTCCACTCAGGTTGCCAAGATCAAAGCCTGCCTCAGTCTACCTTCCGATGCTCATGCCATGCTGTCCATCTGCCCACCTACCCAGGTTGCCAAGATCAAAGCTTGCCTCAGTCTGCCTTTTGATGCTCATGCCATGCTGCCTGTCTGCCCATCTGCCCAGGCTTCTGCTTCCTCTGCTGTGCCATGGGTTCTGGGCCCCGGAAATCCAATGTCCACTGCTCCTGCCTCTGCTGATGCCACCTCTTCTGTGTCACAGGCTCTGTGCCCTGGCAATCCAATGCTGCTGCTGCTGGTGGTGGTACTGCACATCAGACATTTGCTCCTCACTCTTGTAGATGTGCAAAGCTTGGATGAGTGCATCAGCGGACAGTGGCTGGGTGTCCACGAGATTCACCACCGGGCAAGGCTTGCCCAACTTGCAGAAGAGATTGTTGAGATCCAGCGAGTAGGATGCAAGCCTGCAATACCCAGCTGAGATGGGGTGCCAGCCACCAAGACCTGGCCGGGCCTCTGCTGCTGCTTCACCGATGCCAGCCAGCCTGCAATACTCGGCCAAGTAGGGGTGCCAGCAACTCCAGTCCCAGTACCCACCATCAGGGTTCTGGGGCCTACATTCCAGGTAGGGAGGGCTGTCATTCCACTTCATCCAGAATCTGCCACTCTAATCCCAGGACTTATGATCAGGGTTCTGAGGCAGTCATTCCACTCACAGGGAGCTGTCATTCCACCACATCAAGAAATACCCAGCCACTCCAGCCCCAAGACTCACCATCATGGTTCCGGGGCCTATGTTACAGGCAGGGAGGGCTGTCATTCCATTTCATCCAAAAGCTGCCACTTTAGTCCCAGGACCCACCATCAGGGTTCTGGGGCCATCATTCTGCTCACAGGGAACCTTAATTCCACTGCATCAAGAAATAGCTAGCCACTCCAGCCCCAGGACCCCACCATCAGGGTTCTGGGGCCTACGTTATAGGCAGGGAGGGCTGTCATTCCACTTCATTGTCTGCAACTGCCTCATCGATGCTAACCAGCCAGTAGCATCCAGCCAAGTAGGGGTGCCAGCCTCTTCCACTGCTCCTCTGATGCCTGGGAGCTTGCAACACCCGGCCAAGTAGGGGTGCAAGCCACTCAAGCCCCAGAACCCACTGTCAGGGTTCTGTGGCCATCATTCCACTCACAGTCATTCCACTGCATCAAGAAACAGCCAGCCACTACAGCCTCAGGACCCACCATCAGGGTTCTGGGGCCGTCATTCCGCTCACGGGGAGCCATCATTCCACCACATCAAGAAACAGCCAGTCACTCCAGCCCCAGGACCCACTATCAGGGTTTTGGCTCCTACATTCCAGGCAGGGAGGGCTGTCATTCCATGTCATCCAGAAGCTGCCACTCCAGTCCACTCTAGTCAGGGTTCTGGGGCTGTCATTCCACTCACAGGGACCTGTCAGTTCACCGTGTCAAGAAACAGCCAACCACTCCAGCTTCAGGACCCACTTTCAGGGTTCTGGGGCCTACGGTCCAGGCAGGAAGGGCTGTCATTCCACTTCACTGTATGTCAATGCTCCACTGATGCCAGCCAGCCTATGTTCCAGGCAGGGAGGACTGTCATTCCACTTCATCCAGAAGCTGCCACTCCTGTCCCAGGACTCAACAGCAGGGTTCTGGGGCTGTCATTCCACCCACGGGGAGCCATCATGCCAATGCTCCACCAATACCAGGCAGCATGCAACGCCAGGCCAAGTAGGGGTGCCAGCCACTGAGCCCTGGCCGGGCCTCTGCCGCTACTCCACCAATGCCTGGCAACCTGCCAGGCCCAGCCTCTGCTGCTGCTGTTGCTGCTGTGTCTCATCCAGCCAGCCATGCCCTCACAGGCACCCCCAGGGGCCAAGCACCGAGCCTGCCTGCCCGGGGAACCCGTGGTGCCAAGTCCCAAGCCTTACCGGCTGCTGCTGCTGTGTCTCCAATGGCCTTCCATGCCCCAACAAGCCCCCCTGGAGCACCCCAAGCCTCTGCTGTGGCCGAACTTCCTGAATGTTCAGGGGGGTGGGGGTGCAAACTCCATGGAACTGGGCCCATGAACCCAAACTAAGTTTTTGGACCAAACAGCTGAATGGCCGAACATCCAAACACCATTCTGTTTGCACATCCCTTAAAATTAACTTGACAAGTATAAGACTGTGATGCTATAGGCATAGAGAACTCAGCTATAGAGAAAAAATTGGACTAGATGACCATTGAAGTCCTGTGAAACCTAAGATTTTCTATTATTTTTATTCTATAATTCTGTGGAGAATCAGATGTAACACCATCACCATGACCCCTGTTAAATTCCCCAGGCTTACCAGGACCCACAGTGGAAATAAGTGGCTCCGTCTCTATACTGGCCCTGTTCTTTCTTTCTGACTTAATTGGTTAGAATATTAAAATTAAAAAGAACAAAAACAATAGAGGGGAAACAAACAAACACAGTTACCTACCACTCCTTGAACAATAGTGAATCTTTTCTTGAAAAGCTGTGATAGTAATAAATAAATGATATTAACAAATAAACTATATATGGATGGACTACTAACATGGAATATGCGGCAATCTATGTGGACCTCTTCTGCAGTGTCCATTGGTGTCTCCCTCTACTGATTTCTTTCCCTAATCAAAATGTAATCACTGTGTACATCTCAGAGGACTTATTCTACAGTGCAATTCTATTTCCCTCATTTTTCTTACTGCTTGTCTCCCTCGTAGGGCTTTTTACTCTTATGATGTTTCCTGGAAATTGTGAAAAACTGGCTTTAATGGGAAAGTAATGGGAAATGAGTACGGCTGAAGCAAGCAGCAAAATCTTTACTCATAATTTCACAATATCAAGAAATGGGATCAATTTCCTGATGATTTTCCAATACCAATGAGATTTCTCGATTCTCACAATCCCATTTTTGGACCCTGGCCCACCACCTTCAAGTCTACTGTCCTGAGTTACTGACTTTCTGCTTACTACATATTGTTCATTTACTGCTTACCACATTGCATTGGGTTTGCTGTTTCTGCATTTCTGATCCTACCACTGTGCAAATTAGTGCTGTAACTTGTGCCTTAGTTCTCCTTGGAATTTACCACAGACCGGTGCATTCGACCTTGGTTTTCTGATTCCCAAAGTTCCAAGGAAGAGTCCCACAACTTCAAGACTCAGCAAAACCTCAGCTGATTGCAGAAAAGAAGGGCAGAGCAAAGTGGGTACAGGGCAGCAGGCAGTGGGGGGTCGGGTAAGGGAAGTAGGCAGTGGTGGCTGGGGGATGAGGGGCAGAGAAGAGGGCTAATGGGGGCTGGGGAAGAGGGACACTCACAAAAAGCTGCAGGAAGCCAGGCACACTGATCTAGTCTAGACTCTGCCACTGTGCATTTAACATTTGTGGGAGGTTTGTTTGAGAATGCTCCTGGGAGCATGCTGGGAAATGTAGTCCAGCTTGCTCCCAGGCAGCATTAGTTCATGAGTGCCACCCTTCTCTGGCCCGATTAGCCTTCTTCCATGCCCCCTGTCCCCCAGTCACCTCTGCCTACTTCCCTTTCTCAGTCCCAAACATTTGGAACCTTTGTATGAATAGCCCATCGGCACCTACCCCTTAACCTCCACTCCAGTGCCTCCAATCAGAACTGTTGTTCTATGTTGTTCCTTTGTTTTGATCAATTGGCAACTGAATTGTAGATTAGTAAAGGAATATGCATTCCAGCCAATGAGTGACAAAGAAGTAGAAGGGGAAATGGAGTGCAAGAAATGCGGCATTGCATCAGTATTAGTGATTTGAAATGGACAGCAAAGCAGTAAACGACAAAGCAATAAACGGGATCCTCCTGGTAAGCAGAAAGTTGATGAATCAAGAAAGTAATGTTGTTTGAGACACTGTCGAGTACTGAGAAGTTCTCAATTTGACCAGGACAGTATTAAGAACAGGAAATTTGATGAAATTTGCTGTTTTGGTGAAATCTCATTTCAGTCTTAAAAAACAGGATATTTTTGGATATATTTCCCCCCCTGTAATTTGATTTCCATATTCAGTAATAAGGATTAGGAGATACTTGAGCTTGTCCTAATGAAAAACAGAGCTCTAGTGGGGAAAAGGCAAGATGTCATCATTTTTCTGAGCTACTTAACTATCTGAGTCTAAATCCCACAATAGTTCAGCATTACCCCCTCTAGCCTTTTCCCAAGGCCAGCCCCCAGCCTCCTCTTGTGGACTGGCTCAATAATTTTCTTCGACAAGCTTAGAGAGAGGAAAGATACCCAGTTCCTTGTCTCCTGCCACTCTAGGAAGCAGTCAAAGTTCTCAGAAGCACCTATAGCTCTTTCTCTAGGCAAGGGGAGAAACGCCAAATCTTTGAGAATTCGGAATGCACTCATGAACAGTGCAATTATGTGCAAGGATTTTTGCCACCTTAGGTGTCCCTGGCTCCCCCGACCCAATCCAGCCACAGAGTTTACTGTTGCCAGCAATTAGGGGTGGGAATATCAGTACTGGATTAATCCAAATCACCCAATAATTAGGTGTATCAGATTAATCCTATAATCCGATAATCCCCGGTATCAGCATATCATTTTTTAAACATTGGCTGCTTTACCTTTTTTTTTACATTGCTGCCATTGCAATAAATGGCCGCAATGTAAAAAACCCAGTAAACCGGTCAACGTTAAATAACCGGGATGCTGATCCCAGTAAATCCGATACCGGGGAGATCTGATACCGATAAACCTGGTATCTGTTGTTCTCCTCGGTGTCCCACTCCTACCAGAAATGGTGGCTGCAGTTTCCAGCCATGGATTTTACCAGTGGCAGAAGCTGCAATTTTTTTGTAGCTTGCCGCCCTAGGCAGCCACCTGGACTGCTTCTATAATAGCATCAGCCCTGAATGCTATAGGTGGAATACCCAAGGGCCAATCCAAGGTCCGTGCATGCACCAAGTGCACATCACATCCATGCCAACTGCAGGATGTGTGTAAACCAATTACATAGTATGTGTGCCCATCCTGCACTTGGTGTGCAGTACGCACGCAATGCATGCTTGGGGCATACGTGCAATCCGTAATTGGTGCCTGCGTGGACCTTGGATTGGGCCCCTTGTTTATATTCAATGTGATTATATTGGTCTGATTAGAAATTTGCAAATAACCTTTAAACCACCTAACAATTGGATTCCACATAGCCGAAAGCATTGTGTATTTATAACAGTTGCGATCAATGCCATTTATAGCTATAAATTAGCTGGACTAACTAATTAACACGATTGACACAAATAATTTTTTTTTTCTATTTAAATAGATAAATGAAAGCATTAGCCACAGTCAAAACTTTTATAAGTCAATTTAAATAAAGGAATCTGTAGAGCAAACCTTCAAATTAAATCTGCCACACACAAAAATGAGTTTTTATAGTCTTCCAAACATGAATTGAGTTCAAAGGTGACTGTATACAGTGCTGGCTCATTAGGCTGACAATTTCCAATAGCTTAGCTGAAATAGTGGCATAAACACTTTTGTGAGAAAGCATAGACCAACTCAGTGTAGAAGATATTCAGCAGACAAACCTCAGTGAAAAAAACATTAAAAAAAACTTTCCAAAGAGAAAGAATAAACTTTGAGTTTAAAGGAGGCTGTTAATAATTTATTTCAGTGCTGACAGTATATACTTTCAGCAGTTATTGGACCCTGTGACGTAGGTCATTTTTACATAGACATCCTCCCCCGCTGCTCGGTGTTTGGGTGGGTGTGTGGCGGGGGGGCAGTCTGTGTACATGACTGGTGGCGGGTGGGTGGATGGGTATGCAGTGGGTGTGCACCCATGTAAACAGCACAGGCGGTGGGAGTTTGCGTGTGCATGCTTCCGCTGCACGCCCACCTCCACCCACCGTACACCTGCCTCCACCCACAGAGGCCTCCAGTAAAATGAAGGAGGCTCTGTGTGTGGAGGTGGGTGGAGATGGGTGGAGGTGTGTGTGTGTGTCCATGTAAACAGACACAAACCCACCTCCACCCACCACGCCAAAACACCCACCTCTGTCTGTGTATTAATGGCCATAGTGCAATTTTTTTCAGGCTTGTGTCCATATGATGGCATTCTGCAATAATGAACAAGGTTACAAAATTATTTTTTCAAGACAAGATCAAATGCTTTCTTCTATACTAGTATAACTTCACTGAAGTAGTGTAACCATTAGTATTTAGCTGTAAATATTGCAATTCCATTCTTATATTTTCAGGGTTGCATTTTCAGCTCTTATTCTTCAAGATGTACATCAGTATTTAATTCACGAATATCAAGAAAGTGCAGTTTGCTTACCAAATCACACTCTAGCTAATTTCCCCATCCATACTGTCACAAGCCTCAATCATGAAAGCACTTACACCAGAGTAGTCCCTAGTCATTTTAGTCTGGACTAAAATGAAGATGATAATTCATCTTCAGGAAGATAATTCATATATTCAGTGAGGTCAATCCAACACCCCACAGATCCTGCAAGCATATGCGCATGGTTTCCACGCAGCACAATGTCCCCTCAATGGAGGGCTTCATAGTTTGCGCACCGCTGCGCATGCACTCAGCAACACACAAGATCTGCAGGGCTTGGGATTGCCCCCACTGTCCCTGCCTCGTGGAAAGAGGCACCAAACACAAAATTGGGTTAGAAAGGCTGCAACTCTTTATTTATCATAACACGATCAGTCAGTTAGGGTGTGTGTGTATAACAAGTACCCCTTGTTCCCCTCCAGGTCCAATGCATTAACCAATTCCAGGTAAACTAGATCTGCATCCTTGGTTTTTCACTTCCAATTGTGGGGACTCCTTATGTTGGGGGTCCAGAGAGAGGAGTGAAGGTTCAAACAACTGCAAGAGATAGCTGGTATCCTGCATAGCGATGTTATTCATGTCAGTCAATCAGCATTTTAGATAAAGCCATGGCTCACATATCCTCTAAGTGCCAACACCTTTTCCTCACCTCATAGGAAGGTGCCTACCCTTTCCTTCATTTCTGTTCATGTTCAATCCCAGTTAAGTTTTTCCATTGCACTGGACCACCATGTTATGACAAATACAATCAAACAGTTAAACATCCACATGGGCTTGAACGTACCCTATGATTGCACAAATTGCAATTTGTCACTGTAGTGACAGCACTACAAGGAAGGCCAAAAAAGCCCATCAGCAGTAAGGGCCAATTGGCACCAAAGAGAAAAAGTTCCTTCCTGACCCCCCAAAACCTCTAGTGCCAGTTTTAAGGGTGTCTAAGCTCATGCTCCTGGCCCCTGCTCCAGCTCTATTCCCACCATTCCCCAGCTCTCCTTTTAAAAAGCAGGAAGGGCAGAGAACACCTGTGGTGACTCCTGCCCAAGGAAAATTCCCAGTTTGGACAACAGTCTGATCCTTTCAAATTTCCCAACCCAGCGTCATAGCCCTTTCCTCCTTGCCTGCTGTTTATTCCCTCCCCATCTCTTAAAGCCACTAACCATGCTACCTCGTTCCAAAAGAAGTGAGTAGGGATTGTGGGCCAGATCCTGTGGTCATGCGTCCCATGTACAGCTGTGTGTGCACAGCACCTAAGATCCGTGCGCATCTCCATTGCTGGCACATTGTGCTGCTCAGGAGCCACGCACTTGTGCATGCAGATCCGTGGGCCAATGGAGCCTGAAGTCCATCGGGCTGGAATTTCCATGAAGAAATATCTGAATGAGGCTGCTTTTAAATGAGCGGGTCGCCGTCACGCAACCTGCTTGCATGATATTTCAAAGGATTAGACGAGACAGAAGTCCGGGATCATGCGCATAGAAGGCAGCCGCACATTGTTTGCAGACCGCAAATTAAATAGCTCACAATCGAGGTATTTAATTCACAGTCTACAAACAATGTGCAACCACCTTCTATGCGCATGATTCCAGACTTCTGTCTCGTCTAATCCCACCTTGCAGGATTTTGAAATATCATGCAAGTGGGTCGCACAATGGTGACCCACTCATTTAAAAGTGCCCTTAGTCTTTGACTGCTTTTAGATGTGCACAGCGAACACGATGCATAAAATCACGCTGCGTGTAAATACGCTGTGTATGGGATTTAGACGTGACATTTCGTGCGTTAAAGCCAGTCGCGCGTTCTTTTAAAGCCACAAATTAAATACCTTAATGTCAAGGTATTTAATTCACTGGTTTAAAAGAATGTGCAACTGGCTTTAATGTGCAAAATGACATGTCTAAATCCACGTGGCATGTTTACACGCAGCATGATTTTATGAAGCGTGCTCACTGTGCACGTCTAAAAGCAGCCTTTGTTGTGATTGAGAAACTCACAACTTGTTTTAGTTGATCAATTCATGTTCATTTATTCAGTTCTTCAATTATTTATTCATTCACTTTGAAGTAAACAAAGTGCCAAATACCATAAAACTGAAAAAATGAAGTAACTGAAACACTGAACATGAAGTAACTGAACAAATGGACATGAAGTAACTTAAAACAACAATCTGGAACTGCAAATGAAGAAGAAAGTGAATACAGTTTTTTACTTCCATCATTTAAATGGATAAGAACATACTGAATACGTCATATTTGCTGTTGACATTGAATACTTAGTCAAGCCCAATTTCAATACAATTATTCTGGAGTAAATGGCTGTAGGATTAAGTCAAAAAAACTGTTTAACAGTCTATAAGAGGCCTTCTTTGGAATCCAATTGAATGAATCATGGTTGCACCTATTCACCAGCATGAATTGTCTTAGATTTACAAATATAATATTTGATGAGACCCAAGTAAAAACGTTTGGTAAGTTTCTTAATAAGAATAATCATACTACATTCCTAACACCCATAGAGCTTTTATGTGTTAAACTACAAGCTAGGTAATGCTCAGTCCCCAGCCAGCCATTTTTAAATGAATTGTAGTTTAATTGTTTGTGGCAATGCAATTTAAATGTTTGGGATGACAAATGAAAAATAATAGTGCATCCAAATGCAGGAGAAATTTAAGTAGCAGGAATGTAAAAGTGGAAGTTCCATGTTTGACAGCTTGCTGCTTCACTGGCTCTTCCTTATGATGCTAGAATGTTGGTCCCCACCTGTCATTACCTAATTTCCCTTCTTCTTTCCCATCCACAATCCACATGTCCCTTTCAATTAGACAGGTCCTTAATGAACCTGGGCTTAAATGGCCACCAGGGGAGGTCCCACTTGGATTTCTTTGGTTATGCTGTCAATGAGATATTATTGGGCATCTTTCTTTATGGAACTAGTCCTTTGCTGTTCTGATATATCTGCTATACTTCTTACAATTTGTAGGCTTTCATAATTTCATAGAATCTGCAAATTAATTTGCTAAAATCAACAATTCTTAATAATTAAATTGAGTCAGTGAATTGATAAACTGTAGGGTGCTTCCAAACATGATGGCTCCCACCACCGCCTCAAACATTACAGCGGCTAGGCTGGGAAGGGGGCTGAGAGAGGCACAGATGTGTGTCTGCCTGCCCTGCCTGCATGCTGTGTGGAATAGCTTGCCCCATCAGCTGACAGCCAGTGATGGCTACCATGGCCCCAGCTCCAGATGCCACCATGGACCGTAGGTAAAGCAGCCATACAAAGCAGCCATCACATTTTAAAGCACCCACATAGCATGTTTTACAACCTGTTGGGCAGGCGTTCCCTGAGTGGTGTTAGCATTTAGTTGGGGCTGTGATTTGTGGATGGACACGCCATCTGTATGCTCTCAGCTTATTTGAATCCCTGCCCATCCTGACTGGTCAAGGCCGGCTGGGAGACGTTGGGGTCGTTGCTGGTGAGGGTGGCCAATGTCTCCCTTCAGGAGGGCAGAATGTCAAGGTGTTTTAAGGTGGCTGTGGTACACATTCTGCTCAGGAAGCCATCCCTTGACATTGACTCCCTTGCCAGCTATTGGCCTGTCTCTAACCTAACCTTTTTAGGGAAGGTTATTGAATGGGTGGTGGCTCAGCAGCTCCTGGGGCACTTGGACGGCATATGTTTTCTAGACCCTTTTCAGTCTGGTTTTCATCCGGGCTATGGGACTGAGACTGCACTTGTGGCCTTGGTCAATGACCTATGCCAGGAGTTGGATCAGGGTCGTTCAACTTTACTGATCCTGTGAGATCTATTGGCGGCTTTTGACATGGTTGACCATGAGATGTTGGTGACCCGCTTCCAGGACCAGGTTGGGATGAATGGCACTGTTCTTGAATTGTTCAGCTGTTTCCTGTCCAGGAGGTCTTAGCGTGTGGTGCTCGGGGAGCATTCATCATCCCCCCAGGGCCTCACTTGTGGGGTCTCGCAAGGTTCCATTCTGTCCCCTCTCCTGTTCACTGTGTATAGGCAGCATCTGGGAAAGGTCATGAGAGGGTTTGATGTACAGTGTCATCAGTACGCTGACAACACCCAACTATAACTCTCTTTTTCATCCGACCCAGACCCGGCAGTCTCTGTGCTTACTTGGTGTGTGGCAGTTGTGGGGGACTGGATGAGGGTGAGCCATCTGAAGCTGAATCCTGAAAATATGAAGATGATGTTGGCTGGTAAAGGAGCTGGTGAACTGGTGGCACCCATCATTGATAAGGTCCACCCCTCCTTGGTCCCCCAGGTCTGAAGTCTGGGAGTGCTCCTCAACTCACAGGGGCTGCCTGGATGCACAGGTGGTGGCCATGGTGAGGAGTGCCTTTTGTCAATTGCATCTAATATGGTGACTTCGGCCATATATCTCAGACCTGGCCACCATCATCCATGTCTTCATTACCTCATCATATTACTGCAACATGCTCTATGTGGGGCTACCCTTAGTGACAGTTTGGAGATTGCAGATAGTGCAGAATGCGGTGGCCTGTCTCCTTACAGGGACAGGGTGCCAAGAGCATATTACACCTGTGTTCTGCTCTCTGCACTGGCTGCCTATAGTCTTCCAGGTCCAATTCAATGAGTTGGTTTTGACCTATAAAGACCATTATGGTCTAGTCCCTAGTTATCTGCAGGATTGCTTCACCCCCCACCCACACACCCCCATTCTGGATCAGCCCCTGCTGTCCACCAGGGGTGCTCTCGAGGTTCTTTGGGTATCTCGTATGGGGATTATGGAGAGGGCGTTGTCAGTGACTGCTCTGAGACTGTGGAACTCCTTCCTAGTCTCAGGCCCATTTGTCCTTGGATCTCCCATCCTAATGTCGATATTGTAAAATGTGGCTGTTCTGCCAGATGTTTGGTGGGGGAGAGGGATAATGGGTGGGGAGTTGGGTGGAGTGGGTGGGAAGTTGGGTGGAGTGGGTGGGTATTTTAGCTATAGATATGTTTGAATTTGTTGTTTTATTTTTGTATTTAAATATTTTTATATTGTTATTTTAAATATATTGTTGTGAGCCATCCCAAGGTGCCTGGGGCATGAAGTGGGCAGGAATATTAGATGCTAATAAATAAATAAATAAATAAATAGGATCATTTTTCCACAAATGCATCCCACACTGAATATTTGCCCATTTAATTGGCTGGGGCTTGTAAATCATTCCATTCACCATGATCAGTCTGGTTGTTTGGGGTCTAACCATGGTGATTGCCTTCAGGAAACAGAATATTATTACTACTACTACTACTACTATTTACCATTCCTATAGCATTACTAGTCGAATACAGCACTGTGCAGATACACATAACATAAAGACAGTCCCTGCTCCCTGGAGCTTAAATCTAATCACCACACGGAATATTTATTACTTAGCTGTTTTCCGTTGTAAAATAGAATAACAAACAAACATAAAATAATATCTATATACATACATACAATCAGCAGAGAGAACATAAAACATACTACTAAATTTAGTATCAATCTGTAGTCAAAGCAGATATAAAGAACAACTATAAGACAAATATAGAGATGCTTCAGACTTCCAGATTCTGGTTAGTCAGAGCTGCTGTCTTGTTTTTTAAGACCAATGCAAAAAATCTAGCAACTCCCTTTGTGATGTTTGGGTCCTGATCTCTTAGAAGGAAAATCACAACCACCTGGGGGAGACAAAAACCAGGGCAAGAACTCCTATTAACAAGGAGAGGGTCAATATGCAATAGTCTCCAGCCCTGATAGGCTGGGAAGTCCAATAATATATCAGCAATTGTTTCGGGAGCTGCCTTTTTGCAATTTAGTAGACAATATTGGCATACCCTTTCATGATGTGGGGTGCCTTTTAATCTCCCTTCGCTGAAAGCTGATGGAAAAACATTAAACCTTGCTAGCATGAATGCAACCCGGTTATGCCATAGAAGTTGGTTTGATAGATATGAAGTCACTTCTACCGGGGTCTGAAAAGCTCTGAATATTTGTGAAACCCTTTGGCAAGCTCTGAGCTCCCTTTGAGTTTGAAGCTCCTGATCTTGTAGTCTGTTTCTATTTCAAACCATGCCCTAGGGAGGGGAAGCGAAAGCATATAAGCCGTAGAAAAGCCTAAAGAGTGAATAAGTTCTACAACCTTAATTGGCCACTGACCACTAGCAGCACACAAGGCCACCCGTGACATTGAGTCAGTCTGAATTAGATTTAGGAGCAACCAGAATTTCAAGGTAGCTAATTTAGCTATTGTTGCTACAGAGCTAATTCCTGACTCTACTCTCAATGTGCTCGTCGGTGTACTTTTGGGGACATACAGAACAGAATGCAACATTGTGTTCTGTTCTATCTCCAGTTTGTTAATCATCCCTAAACCCCAAATCGGGGCACACAATCTAATCAAGACACAAAGACATAGACTACCACAAATAAAAGTCTTCCTATGAATAATGGACTACAGGATGCAGGTATTCAGTAAGTTTATTTATTTAAGTTTAAAATCTTGGTTGAAATAAATATGGCTATTCTATGGATACGGCCTGGGTTCATGCTTTAAAAGTGATCTCAAAGAAATGGGACTTTCAGAGGGACTTAAATATAGACAGGGGCGACCTGATACACCACCTCAGGAAGTTTGTTCCAAGGATATGGTGCAGCAAGGTGGAAACCACAAGTGTCAGGAGTCGGTGATGGAGGAGAAGGGCACAGATAAGAGCATCTTGCCTGATGAATGAAGTAGGGTCACACATATAGATATAAGGGAAATAAGACAGGAGAGGAACTGAGAAACTGTAGAGTGAAGACACTTTTTGGATGAGTAGGAGAAGCTTGGACACTAAGAGTATCTGCAGAAGCAGATGGGGAGCCAGTATAGTGTCTTGAGGAGAGGGGTTACATGGTCATAACAGCATGCAGGAAAGGTGAGTCTGACAGGAGAATTTTGAATAGACTGTAGTTGAGATAAGTGGTTCAGTGGGATACCTGTGAGAAGCAGGTAGCAGTAGTCTAAGATAAGAGAATGGATTTGGGTTTTAGTAGTGTGTGTTCACACAGGAAGGGTCAGATTTTGGCAGCGTTTTGAATGTGAGCAGAGAAGGAGAGAGAGAATGGTCAAGACAAAGATGACTCCAAGATTGTGGGCTGATGGTACTGGGAGAATGGCAATGTTCTCTACAGAGACAGGTAGAGGTGGGAGGGGAGAAGTGGGATTAAGATGAAAGATAAGAACATCTGTCTTGGACATGTTAAGTTTAAGGTGGTGGTGAGACATCCAGGCAGCGGTGTCCGACAGGCAGACTGAGATTTAGGACGGGATACTGTCTGAGAATTCTGGTGCAGAGAGGTAGAACTGAGAATCACCAGCATAAACATCCTACTGAAAGCCATGGGAGGAGATCAGAGCATCAAGGGAATGAGTGTAGAGAGAGAAGAGAAGAGGGCCCAGAATATGGACTGGATCTGTTTGGGTGGGGGGCACACAGATTTCACAACCATGGGGGCACTCTCCAGTGGTGTGGATGGACCTATACACTCAATTTATATGGTGCCTGTTCCCAGTGCAGGGCTACTGCATTCATGGTGCACCTGTTTGACCTTGGTACACAGTTGCGTCATTGTGAGGATGGGATGTGAAGGTGCTAGTGGTGCTGAACGTGGCGCTGCTGTGCCTGCTGCATGTGGGGGGGCAGTAATCAGGAGAGGGTTCACCAGGCTTGCACTTGCATAGCTTGTTGCACCATCATCCCTGATTGTCATAGGGGACGTTACCAATGGCATAAACCCTGTGGGTGTGACCAGTGCACCTACATAACTGCAGAAGGGCAGGGGGATGAGTCGACGCAGCCATTGCATGACCAGGCCAGCATGCTGGTGGATAATATGTTCAGATGCTGGTGGAGCTGGCTGCTCCATTGCTCCCTGTAGCTACTCAAGTTGATTGCATATTAGGCAACGAGTCATTATTGTCAGTGCCCGGCTTATTCTCCTACCAGAATCCTTAACTCTAGGAAGTCTAAAGACCAACGAATCAACTCAGCGGGTTTATGCCTAGGCAAGTTGATCCATAACAACAATCTTTATGTGCTTAATGGCACAGGCTTTAATGATCCCGAAGGAGAATATACCTATCTGGGGACCGTAGGCTGCAGCGTGGTGGATTATGTGTTGGTGTCATCTGCAGTTCTGCTGGAGGTCCTGGACTTCAGGGTTGGGGAGAACCTAATAGGTGATCACCTTCCTCTGACAGTTATGCTGCGTCTGGATGAGGCTCCCTTTTTATTTTCTGAGGAGTCTCCGTATGAAAATTCACTGCTAGAGGTTCACAGGGCCCCCAAGTGGGATTTAACCTTAGCATCTGCTCTTTCCATTCTACTGCGAACCCCTGAAATGATGTCCCTCAGGGCTGGGGTAACACAGGCTACGGGTAAGGTACTGGCAGTAGACTCCTTTAATCAACTAGGAGCCCGGATCCAGGGGCAAATCAGGGCAACTACTCGGCCTCCCGGCGATCAGGGGGTGGTTGGGTGGAAGCCTTGGTTTGATAGCGACTGCCGACTGGCTAAGACCCAACTTAAACATTTGTATAAGGGGTATAGGAGTGCAGGATTACTCAGAGTTCCACCGGAGTATCTCCGACATAGAGTTAAGCAAATGAATTGCAGTCAAAAAGGTAGAATACCTTAAGGAGAGGTGGGATAATCTGATCGAGGCCGCTGAGATGCAAGATTCAAGACGCTTTTGGCAGCTGGTAAATGCTTCCCTTAGAAGGGAGCGTAGCATTTCCCTTTTCCCCATTCACCTGCAGAGGTGGGTTGACCATTTTCAATCTTTATATGGGTCTGACCTGGGGGATGGACAGGTGATCTCACCATACCGGCAGATCTCCCCGGCTGGCCCCCGGTTTCTGAGCAGGAGGTGGATGCCCTGGTAGATCTCTGTAGAAATAACAAAGCTCCGGGTTTTGACCTGATATAGGTCGAATTCATAAAAGCACACAGAGATTGGTGGGTCTCTTACTAGCAGGTCTGTTCTCCTCCATAAATGACTCTGGGAGGATTCCGGATGGGTGGTGCATGGCGGTGGTAGTCCCTCCCTATCTTTAAGAAGGACTCTAGGAAGTCCCCTGCCGATTACAGACCCATCAGTCTGCTTAGTGTGGTCTCCAAAATCTATGGCCGCTTTCTTTTGGGCAGACTGATGGAGTGGATTCAGCGTGAAAAAATCATCCACCCAGAACAGGCTGTTTTCCAGGAGGGTAGATCTACCACCGAGCTATGTTTTGTCCTCTCCCATCTTATTTCCAAGTATACTAGCTCGCGCAGGGCTTTTTATGTTGCTTTCTTGGACTTAAGGGCAGCTTTTGACTTGGTGGATAGGTCTACCCTCTGGAAGAAGCTTTCAAAATCATCAATAGACAGCAGACTCCTACTTCTGATTGTTTCACTACATGCAAATGCTCAACTAAGAGTAAAAGTGGACAAACAGGGGCATTTGACAGTGCCCATCGATGCTCAGGTCGGTGTTAGTCAAAGCTGCGTCTTGGCCCCGACTTTATTTAACATATTTATCAATGACATAGTTCCAGTGATGACTGAAAGCAGGTTTTTTCCGCCAAGGTTGGCTGCCAGAGCAATAGGGGTGCTTTTGCATGCTGACGATGTGGCATTACTTTCTCAGACCCATATTGGGCTGATTCGGCAGATGGGCTTTTTTTCTGCTTTTTGCACTGACAACAAATTGGCCATAAACTTTGTTAAATCAAAAGTAATGATCTTTTCTTCTAGGAAGGTGCAGCATAGGTGGGCGGGCAGACGATCCAGCAAGTCGACTCGTTTAAGTATCTTGACTTAATTTTCCATAAGTCCGGCTCCTGGAGGGAGCATATCAGATGGTCTGAGGCCTCGGCTAAAGCCCTCACCTCTCTAATAGTTAATTTCTTTGTCAAACTTGGTAGGAGGGCGGTTAAAGCTGCAGTAGGGGTCTTTAATGCCAAGGTTAGGGCCCAATGTCTATATGGTGCGGAGGTTTGGGCGCCATTTGCCCCTTACAAAATAGATGCGATCCCAGCTAGGTTCTTCCAGGCCCTCTTGGCAAGTCCAAGAAGTACCCCTTTCGCTGCCTTGAGGTTAGAATTTGGTCAGTCTAGTTGGCACCAGTGTTCTTTTCTTAGGGCCCTGAAGTTCTGGTGCAAATTACAGTTTGACCATTGTTCACCACTCCTCAAAGGCATTAGGGAGGATACCTTTACAAACCCCTGACAGGTGTGGGTAGGGGAGTCCTTGGCTAAAATGGGCCTCTCCTTGAGTTATCTTGAAGGCAAGTCTCAGGCCCAGACATGGAAGGAGGTGTTGACTAGAGTAATGGATATGGGAAGGCAGGAGGAGGTGGCCAAGATCAATCAATCTCCCCATCTGAGTTCATACTGCCGTTGAAAACTGTATGGCCCATTATTTGGACTCCAGGGTACCTTTCAGGGATAAACAAATTATTTCCATGTCACGTGTGAATGCCCTTCCAACCCGGGTATATGAGGGCAGGCTGGAGGGCACTCCCTTTATGGATAGGCTTGCCCCTTCGATATGCAGTTTGTGGAGATGGTAGCCCATGCTATGTTCTTTTGTCATCTTTATGACAGTGCGAGGGCGAAGTATATGTCTCCGATTCTCATTGAATTGAATTGTCAGGTTGGGCGGAGGGGGATCTCCTGGGATACTTACTCAACAACTCTAACCCTCGGGTTAGTCAGGCGGTGGGTGGTTTTTTGAAACAAGCTGTGGGGATGCGGAAGAATTTTCTTGACTTCAAGCCCATTTGATATGATGACCCGAATAAGGATCTGTAAGTGGTCGGCTTTTGTAATTGAACCCTAAGGGGATCTGACAGGGGGTTGGAGTAAATTTATCCTTGCTGTATTTATTTTGTTTATGTTATTTTGTGTGTATGTTTTACTTGTGGCTTTGCCGGCAATAACTTATGTTACGCCTAATAAATATCATTATTATTAGGCAAGGTGAATTTTAGAAGGAGAGCAGCAGAAATCATATTACAAGAGTTAGGAAGGGCAACAACTAAGTCTACAAACCTGTAAAAACTTACACAAATGCCTAACTTTACTCTGGTGTTCAAGTCTCACTGATTTCAGAATCCCACAGCATCATAGTAAAGTTGGACACTTGTGTAATCATGGCAGGATCAAGGTTAATAGACATCTATATACTGGATCAGCTGAGTGGCAGCAACAGAAGCATACTCCCTTACCAATTTTCCTCTCAGACCAAAAGAGAGACATGCCTTGAAGACTTCATGTGACAATGAGACTTTATAAAAAGTATTCAATGTGAAGCCAAGAAGATAGAAAACTCTGAATATGTTTTTTAGTTTGAAGCCAGCAGGGTTTAGTAAGAGAGGATGAGTGCTGGGTAGGGGTGGGACACCGGGGAGAATACCGGATACTGGATTTACCAATATCGGATCTCCCCAGTACCGGATTTACCAGTATCAGCATACCGGATCTTTAACATTGGGCGTTTTACCGTGGTTTTTTTTACATTGCGGCAGTTTAACTCAATGGCCACAATGTAAAAAAAAAACGGTAAGCGCCCAATGTTAAAGATCCGGTATGCCGGTACAGGTAATATCAGATTTATTGGACTAATCCAATAAACCCAAATACCAGCAATATCGGTTCTCGGGAGAACCGGAATTCCCACCCCTAGACTGCTGGGCTCACAGTTAGGCGTGGTTAGCAAGTTTGTTCTTGGGCGGTCACATTAATGTTTTTAATCACAGACAGAGGCATAGCATATTGATGAAAATTGTCCTTTGTTGAAATACAAGCATACACATTTAAACAATATAAAAATATAAGAAATATCAGACTTAATAGTTACAAGATATAAAGTTTCATAATAAAAGGCATGAATCCATGCTCACAAATTCCCATTAAAGTAGATTACAAAGATGGCAAGTTCTCATTAATAACCATTTAATAGCATCCCTCTCTCTCTCTCTCTCTCTCTCTCTCTCTCTCTCTCTCTATCTATCTATCTATCTATCTATNTCTCTCTCTCTCTCTCTCTCTCTCTCTCTCTCTCTCTCTATCTATCTATCTATCTATCTATTATGTGTGTGTAATCACACTAGCCCCTACATATATAGTGTATATAATGTATATATAGCTACATATACACTAGTGATATGTAAAACTTCTCTTTGACCTCCCCCATGCTTGCCCCAGTGGTGGGCTATGGGGGCAGAGGGGTTTGCTCCACCCCCAATTAGAAGGAAGAAGACTCAAGCAAGGGATTGGCCAGCAGAGAACAGCAGTTGCTGCCTTGTTCTCAAGGTTGCTAGCGGCAGCCTGAATAGACATGAAGCAAAGTCTCACCATGCAAAACTTGCAGGCATCATTTGGGATGCAGGGCAAAAGACAGCACTTCACCCTTGGAGACTGAATTTGTGAGAAGCACCCACCTGTCCTTCCTAGATTACACTGCAGGTAGAAAACTGCTTGCCCTTTAAAGGGGCCGGGAAGGATTTTTTTCTGCCAAACCCTAACTGGCCATTGGCTTGGTAGTTTTTCGCCTTCCCCACAGTGTATGACAATTGAATTGGCTGAGTTAATTGGAGCTGGGTCAAGTTATGATTCTAATTTTTTTTTCTATCACACTCTTGCAGGGGTCCAGTGAGTTATTTAACATTGTTAGAGAGTTAACAGTTGTTAAGTCATCTTCTTACGAGATGGGGGCACAGGTGAAGCTAAAACAGGGGTGGTCAGGTTTCAGTCCAAGAGGGAGGGTTGAGCAATGCAGTCGAGGACAGGGGCGGTCCCGGGTGGGCCATTGCCTTCTGTCATGTTTCCAGCCACTAAACAATAGCATGCCTCCTCGACTGACTGGGGGTGTTTTCAGATGTTACGGGCGGGCGGTTCACCACAGTGAATCCCCAGTGGGGGCGAACAAAACAACCATGCCCCGGGGTGAATAAAAGCCCCAAATAGACGTGACGGGACCAGGACCATGGTCAGGAATCGGGCCAACTCATCACGGACTGGGGCAGCGCAACAGACGTGACGCCGATCCCCAGCCGTGGTCAAAACTCCCAGAAGACACCGGGCAGGGGCAGGACACAGACATGGCCGCCTGTGGGAAAATGAAGCCAAAACGCACACAAGGGAACGCCCACACAAGGGAAACGGGAAGGGAGGGGGGAAGAGGGAGAAGAGGCTGACAGGTAACACACATAGCACGCACACAGACAGCAGACCCGCAGCGGGACACACTGCAAGACTACACGCCCAGACACACACACACACACGCACGCACGCACGCACGCACGCACACACACGCGCACGCGCGCACACACAAGGGAAAGGTTGGGAAGGGGGGCGAGGGCACCCGGAAAAGGTCACAAGGAACAACGGGAGCGGGGGG
>QEPC01005822.1:10662615-10692098 GCA_003113815.1 Sphenodon punctatus
GGGGGTGGGGGGGAGAGGGTGTCCGGGGCCCTAGCCATCCCCCAGGGGGCTGCACCCTATGGAGCGCAGGGAGCACCGGGAGGGAGGCGCATGCGTGGCCCCTGAGGGCATGGGGGCGGCTGGAGCACCTGGGCGGGGGCCAGGGGCACTGAGGGTCCCGGCATTTGGACCTGGGAAGGCAGGGTGCTCTGGGGTGTGCCTGTCAGCACATAGGCGCACATCGTGCCGGCGTGCAGGAGCAGGGAGGTTCCAATGTCATGGAAACGGTCCATTTTGGCTGTGTGCTCCCGCACCATGGCTTGGATGTCCTGCCTGAGGCCCCCAAGCAGCTACTCCTGCCTGCTGTGGTCCCTGCACTCCTGGCGCCGCTCCAGGCGCACCTCGGCCTGGAGCCTCTTGTCCCTCTCCTTGGCCCGCTCCAGGGACCGCTCAATGGCCGCCTCCATGCGGGCCACGGCCTCAATCATCCGCTCCCCCTGTTCCTCCGCTTTCTGCATGATGTCCTGTGCCTGTTCCTCCCTCCACCTGTGGACCCATGCCCGGTACTCCCACATGTGTTGCGCTGGGGCCACAGGCCGTGGGGATGCCGGGTGCCAGGGTTGCCCTGTGGGAATGAAAGGGTGGGTCCGTGCTTGGCCCTGTCCCCTGTCCAGGATGGGCCATGGGCCTCTCGAGATCCTGGGAACCTCTCCTGGGGCCTCCCCACCCCCTGACCCCCTGACCCCATCCCCTACCATCCCCTCCACCCACCCGGGGACCCCCTCCCTGCACCCCGAGGCACCCTCCCTCCCTCCCACCCTGGCTGCCTCACCTGGATCCTGCACCTGCTGGCTGGGCTCCTCGGCAGCTGGTTGCTCCATCTCCTGGGTCCATTCCTGGGGTGTTCCGTGTCCTACGGGTGAGAGAGGGGACTGTGGGTGTTGGGGTGGGCGTTGTGGGGACCTGGGAATGGGCCCCCTTCTGCATCGCCAATGCGAGCTGAGGCGTGGCCCGGGGTGGCCCCTGCCCCCTCTGCAGCACCCCTTGCCCTTGCCCCCCGGTTTGTGGTCCCTCCCCTTTCCGGGATTGGCGCTTACCCTTGATATCCGTCTCGGAGCCCTCAGAGGCTGACCGCTCAATGTGGGAGTGCTCCCCCAGGGACCACTGGCTGAGGGTGGTGATGGTGCCGGCCTCGGACTCCGCTGGGCTGGCCCGGGATTGGGTGCTCTCAGGGCTGCTGCCAGGTGGGTGGCCTGCAGGTGCCGGTGGCTGCTGGACGCTCTTCCTGGGGGTCCGGGGCCCCAGAGCTCGTGTCTAATGGGCGGGCGGCAAGGGGAGGGGGTACCTCAGCCTGCTCCCTGCCCTGGACCACAGCACTGCCCACGAGCCGTGGGGCAACTATGGACCCCTTCATATGGAGGATGCGGTCCAGGGCTTCATAGAAGGGAGTGGTCCGGGCCCCATGTCCGGACCGCCTATTGTTGTCGTAGATGGCCTTGTACCCCCTCTTGAGTTCCTTGGCCTTTGAACGGCACTGTGCCACGGTGCGCTGATGGCCTGCCACCTCCATGTCCTGCACAATGTCTTTGTAGACATGCTCATTCCGCTGGTTTAGTGCGAGCTCAAGCTGGTATTCTATGGTCTCCCATATGCGTATGAAGTCCCTGGTCTCCTGGAGGCCCCACTGGCCCCCTCAGTGGTACGCCTTCCTCCGGCGTCCCCACTGTGGGTCCTCCTCCTCCTCCTCCTCCAGGCACGCCTCCGCCCGTGCAGGGCCGGTGTCCTCCGGGGCCTCACCCGCCTGGGCCATTTTCCGTGTCTGTGGGGACAGTAGGTGGGGCGTGCTGCTCCGGGTGTTGTCCCGGGCCCGGCTCCCTGGTCGCCTGGACCCCCGGGGCCCCCTCCTCCACCTGTGCTCCCTGCATCTCCATCGCTGCCTGCGCCTCTTCCGCTGCCCCCTCCTCCTCCACTGTCACTTTCTCTCCCTCTGCTCTCTTCTGCCTCCCTCCTCGCTCCATCCTGCCACGCTTGCCTGCTGCATATTTCCCTTTAAATCTCCCTCCGGTGGTTGTGTTGTTGCTGATTGCCCGGCAGCGACGCTGCATGCATTGTCCACGGCTGGGTCTCGTTTCCTTTGTTTCCATCCAGGGATTGGCGTCCAGATGTTACTTTTCTTTGCTTCCCGGTGGGGGTCTGTTTGACCACACTTCCCGGGATATTCCCCCGGCTAGCCCGGGAAGCGTGGTTGAAATTAACCCCATGTGGGTATTGAGCGTGATGAACATCTGGCGTGCCCCGAACAGACGTTCAGGGCTCTTTGGCCCCGCTGTGGGATTGAGCGTGGTTCAACATGGTTGAGCGTGATCTCGTAATGTCTGAAAACACCCTGAGTGGCTAGGGTGAGAGTGGCCTAGAACATAGTTATCAAGTAAGGGTGGTATGTGAGTGTACATCAGGTTGCCCTTTAGAATGTTGAAGTTTGTAGACTGGATTCAGAAGGTGGAATGTCCCTTCCCCTGACTGTTAATCATAATTGAATAAAGAGTGCGGCCATTTAAATCCCACACCTGTGTGTACTTGTCTTCTTCTACCGCAAAAAGGGACAACCTCCCTTTCCCTGTCTCCCCATCGCTCTGGAGCATCCATTTAAATTATGAAATACTTTTTCAGACTCTAAATTTTCAAATAAGGCTAGTGTGGTTTATGTATTACAGCGTATACACAAAGAGTGTGGTTTCTGTTTTGGCTCCAAATGTAAGAAATGAAGGCAAAGCACACCAGGTGATCTCTTATTGGACCAACTATCATTGGAGAGAATGTGCAAGCTTTTGGAACCCATAGATCCCTTTCTTGTATACTTTCACCAGCATAAGTTGGTCCAGTAAAATATATTATCTGAATTGCTTTGTTTCTATCAGTGTATTTTTAAAAAATATTTATTAAAAGATTTAATATCCCCCCCTCCCCTCCTGCCACTGGCAGCTTGGGGTGGCTTACAACAACAAAGATCAATACAAGGCAGGGCTGAAGGTGCAGTTCGATAAGCTCCTGAAGTGGGCAGAATACGTTTTTGCAACCATGCTGAACCCAGGGTCAAGGGCAGTGTGCCACGTCAGACAGCGCTCTATGGCCCCTGGAAGGGTGGAGAGGGTCTGGTGGGCAGAACAGGCTATGCAGCAGGATTCCCCTGGGGATGGTGGGAGTGGAAGCAGCCACCCTTTTCAGCCAGTTGGGTCTATCCCTTCCCCCAGCCCTAGCAGTAGCAGCACCAGCAGCACCCCTATTGGCAGCAGCAGCAGAAAAAGAAGCAGCTTGGCCTATGTGCAGTCACTCTTGGGAGCATGGGGTCCTCCACAGTAGGGCAAGTAGCGTGGTTGAAGGCAGTGGTGGAGGTGGTGCCCCAGCAAAGCTACCAGATGGAGTATGATGGCATCTCAGCAGCTGTGGAGAC
This sequence comes from Sphenodon punctatus, assembly GCA_003113815.1. Lineage (NCBI taxonomy): Eukaryota > Metazoa > Chordata > Lepidosauria > Sphenodontia > Sphenodontidae > Sphenodon > Sphenodon punctatus. The sequence continues at coordinate 10,666,046 of QEPC01005822.1, forward strand.
CTACCTGGAGGAGTCTTGCATCGATCCCAGCAGCAATCCCTTGGCCTACTGGGCCGGCAAGGCCAACATGTGGCCAGCCCTGTCAAAAGTGGCCAAGGGTATCCTGTCCTGCCCACCAACCAGTGTCCCCAGTGAGCGGGTGTTCGCCATGGCGGGGAACATTTGCTCCCTGCACCACCTGAGTTGGGGGGCCAAGTTGGTGGAGCAGTTGTTGTTCAGCAAGGTTAACCTTCCGCTCCTGGGATTCCCCAAGCTGCCCCCGGAAAAGAATTGATGGTGCAGTGGCACACGTCATCCCATGCCAGGGGCAGTCTTGGGATGGGGCTCCTCCACCTCAGTCTGGGCTAGGGCTACTGCTGCTGTGCTGCTGACCCTCCCTCCCAATGCCCAGCACCCAGACTGCCCCTCCTCTCTCTCTGTCTCTCTGTCTCTTTCTCATACTAGATGGCCTCGGCCAGCTTATCAGACTGACCGCATGATGTAGGGTGGCATTTTGGGGAACAAACTGTAAGCCTGCCAGCTGGCCTCTGCCTAGATGATCTTGGCCCACCAATCTGACTCTCTCTCTCTCTCTCTCTCTCTCTATCTCTATCTCCACAGTCTTCACCAGCCTATCTGAGGGCCCTGCCAAGGTCCCAGCCTGCCTTCCCTACTGCCTCTCAGCCCATGCTGCCTGTCTGCCCGCTCAGGTTGCCTAGCTCAAAGCCTTCCCCAGCCTGCCTGCCTGCCTCCCATGCCATGCTTCCTGTCTGCCCATCCAGGTTGATGCCAAGCTCAAAGTCTGCCGCAGCCCACCTTCCTGCCTCTCATGCCAAGGTGCCTGTCTGCCACCCAGGTTGCCTTGCTCAAAGCCTGCCTCAGCCCACCTTCTTGCCTCTCATGCCATGCTGCCTGTCTGCCCGCCCAGGTTGCTGCCAAGCTCAAAGCCTGCCTCAGGCCACCTGCCTGTCTCTCATGCCAAGGTGCCTGTCTGCCCACCCTGTCAACCATGGGTGAGGTGCCCCACTTGCCTGGTAATCCTGCTGCTGCTGTCTTCTGGTTCAGTGAGAGAGAGAGAGAGAGAGAGAGAGAGAGAGAGAGAGAGAGAGTCTCCCCACTGTTAGAAGGAGAGACAGACACGATCCCATCCATACTGTCACCTGCACTATATGACCAGAGAGATGGGAGGGGGAGAGAGAGAGAGAGGCTCCCCGCTAGAACAAGAGAGATGTGGGTGCAAGGGGAGAGGTGTATCCAGCTCAAGCTGCCTGCCACCTTCCAGAACCAGTGAGAACTCTCATCTGTGCCCACATCCACCAGCAAACCTACCAGAATGAGATGGAAACAACAACACAAAAGGTATTATATCTGCCTGCCTGCCTGAGTGCGTTCCTGTACCTGCTACCACCTATCGCATGATTGAATGAAGTGTGCCCAACCATGCACAAGCTATTCTAGGGACATCATTCAACTTCCATAGGCTGTCATTCCACTGTACCTTAATCAGTCATGCCCGCCCGTCCCAGGAACCATCAACGAGATTCTGGGACCATCATTCCAGTCACTGGGGGCTGTCATTCCATTCCACTGCATCCAGAAGCCCGGTGCCCGCACGCCAGCCTGCCCCACCCCAGTCTACTCCTCCACACCCACCCATGAATGCCCACTGAAGCTGCTGAAAAAAAAGCCCCTCTGACCACCAGCACCCTCTGCCTGCTGCCCGCTGTCAAGGAGCCTGTCTGTCTTTCTCTGGCACACCCACACAGACACAAGCCCTGCCCCTCCTGGGGTGCTGTCTGCAAGTTGAGACTCTGCTGCTGGCACATATTGAGGCTAAAATGATAATGCTACATCTGCTGCTGCTGTCAGGTAGGGATCGGACAAGCTGTATATACAATGAGATTCTGCCACCTGCCAGAAGCAGCACAGAGGGATAAATGATCAGAAGGGTCAAAAAAAGCGGGTAACAACAACAAATAGAACTTTTATAAAAAGTTTTCAAACAACAACAACAACAACACATTTATAAAACCAAAACCAACATTTATATATATGAAAAGATAGGAAACTTAATTAACTTATTGGTCTGTGGGCCTGTCCCCCAGAACATGGGGGAAAGATGAAAGGGGTGGACGGGACCTAGGGGCGGGCATCCCGCCCTCGTTCATTTGGTACCCATGCTGGAGGGAAAATTGCACGGCCCCTGCCATGGATGCCTGCCACTTGCAGACCGACTGGCGGTGATGCTCCACATCATCAATTTCAGTCTGGAGGTACTGGGAATAGGCTTCCACCCTGTGTTCCCATACCTCCAGCACCTGAAACCGCTCCACCAGTCGGACCTCCATAGTCAGGGCTTGCATCTGTAGCCCATCCATATATTTTTTTTGCTGGTCCAGAAAGTCCTGGGTCGACTTCTGGACTTCATCTCAAAAGGCCCGTGCTGCTGAGGACTCCTCTTGGGGGGACTCCTCAGCGGAGCTGGAGGAGGTGGAAGGGCTTTGATGGCGTTGGTACTAGCATGCCTTTCCCCCCTTCTTCTGGCGATGACGCTCCATGGCCACGCCAGAGTCCTGCCGCCTCACCGTCTTGCCGTGGACTTTCTCCACATGGGAGATGAGCCCCGATGTTGTCCCCTGCCTGGCCCTTTAAAAACTTTTGCCACATAACTAAAGAACATAAAAAGATAGGAACTTAAGAAGTGCCATACTGTGTCAGACCAATGGTGTATCAAGCCCTGCCTGCATTCTGTCTCCACAAGTGGGTGGGTGGCCAATCTCTCTCTGCAGGCGACTTCCTAACAGGTCATAGGGCAATCCATTCCCTGTTGTTCCAGCCCCAATGCCTTACCTTGCATACGGTGAATCTGTTATGCTTCTCATACCACAGCCACACATCAGACCTTGTGTGCCCGCTGTCTGGCAGTGGCATTGGTGACCTCCGCCTCGGTGTCCTGAACGTGACACCAGCACCAGCATCCGATTCCTCTCTGAAATAGGAACACATAAACAACATCTAAGTAATATATATCATGCATTTATGATGATGCCGCTAGTCCTTCCTCCTTGGGGTGCTAGCGATGGCAACGGGAGACGGTGACCCTGGCTGGCATGTGCAAATCCTGCCCTTCTTTGGGTGCTAGGGATGGCAACTGGAAAGACCCTGGCTGGCTCGTGCAAATCCTGCCCTTCTTGGGGTGCTAGGGATGGCAATGGGAGACCCTTGCTAGATGGCTGGCACATGTTTGGGTGGGTGCTTCCTTCTGCTCGTGCCTGACTGCTGGAAGACCGCCCCCCCCCACAGTACCCTCTCTCTCTGTAGCAGACATCCACTGCCACCCACTGATGCCCACTGATTGTGCCTGACTGCCCACCACCAACCCACCCACCCGCACACCAATGAGCTTGCTCTAATTGATAGTATTCTATTATTCTTGTCCTCAAAGTAAAAATAAAGTTTACAAACCTGGTAGCACCTCCTGTGCCCTCTTATTCCTCTGCTGAGGAGCTGACCTCCACCACCGAAGGTCCAGCGGCAGCAACCTATTCTGCCTCCTCCTCCACCGGCTCCACCACCTTTGCCTTCCCCCAGGTCCTATTAATCCTCACCCTCTTCATTTTTTTTTCAAACAAACAACAGCCAACAAAACAGTCACCCACCAACTCATCAACCAGCCAAACCAACACAGTCAAACCAACACACAGTCCAACACAGTCAAAACACAGCAAACAAAACCAAACAGCCAGTCAGCCACAACACACATGCTCTCTTTCAACACAAGCTCCACACGCACTCAAATTTACGGTTTCTGGTTTCCATGCGATCATGGGATCATGCGATACCTAGACCGATTTCTGAACAACTGAACCGAACCGAACTCGACTGAACCGAACGACTGAACCTGAACTCTGCTCCTGAACCGAACTACCAAACCATGATCTGTTCGCATATCCCTACTATTTCTATTTGTCAATCAAATTTTAGCATTGCAGTACAAATATTCAGATATGGATTTACACCTTTTGGGGGCCTTCATATGACTTGACTAGGTTGACTTGAGTTCCTTTGATTAGTTCAGATTAGTTCAACATCGACTTCACAACTTGTTTTGATCTAATTTTACATAAATGCATTACATAACATCAGATAATAAATTACCAAAATCAAAAGAAAACACTCAAGCTTCACACACATGTTTTGCAGAGGTGGACAGAAATTCAAATTTACATTTGCAAATCTGATGATCATCATATTTGAATGTTGTGATGAATATTAATTTAATCTCTACTATGCATTTGAAGTACATTTTTATTTTTGAAGATTAAAAAGCAGGCAAACACAGTTACCTGTGCCTTAGATAGATGCTTGTTATATCTTTAATGTTAAGAAACTGAATTTCAAGTTCATACTCTGTGCAGTATTAGGGGAAAAAAATCAATATTACATTACCCCAAGGCACTGATGAATACATTACATCTGGTAGAGGTAGGTAAAAACAGATTTTACAATGCAACATCTGTGCTTATTAGTTTACCTGATTGAATTGCCAGGCCTGATAACATGACTATTCTCAGTAGTGAGATACGAAAACAAAAACCCATGGGACAAGGCATAGAATGGAGGAGAAAGTGAGCCAAAATACATTATGAAAATTAAGGTAATAAGGCCCACAAACCTCACATGGCATATAGGAAATCAGTAAAAAAAAATAGGATGTCTTTCTCTACCTAATATGCATGCAATCAACTTGAATAGCTTCAGGGAACAAGTGCACAACTAACCATTTATAACATCCTAGTATTAACACACAGGCAGTACATTTAAGAAATGTTAAGATTGTAACACAATCCAGCAAAAAAGAAGGCCACTTGAAAGTTAATGTTGGCTTGTGTTCATTTTCTGGAATTTTATGAATGACAAAAACAAAACAAAACCCAGCTGTATCTATCCTTCTCATCTAAGCCCTGCTGTCTCCTTGCTGTCCTGGTGCTTGGCTGCTGGGGGGGATTGGAGGAGGTTGAGCCAATTTTGCTAAGATGGAGGTGATGTTGGTGTGTGGGTTCAATGATCTGGGGGAGGGGAATGCTGCTGTCATTGGAGGTGTTTGCCCCCATTGGTTCCATCTGAGCGGAGTCTAGGAATGCTCCTGGATTCATGGCTATGCCTGGATCTCCAGGTGTTGGCTGTGGCCAGGGGATCCTTTTGACAATTATGTCTGGTGAAAAGGCTCCACCCATATGTCTCAGATTTGGAAACGTCCAATCCTCATCCATGCATTTGTCACCTTGAGACTAGACTATTGCAATGAGCTCTACATGGGGCTGCCCCTAGCCATGGTTCGGAAGCTGCAGCTGGTGCAGAATGCTGAGGCCCATCTCCTTACGGGAGTGGGCTGCAGGGAGCACATTACACCTGTGCTCCAAGCACTGCACTGGCTGCCAATTGTCTTCCAGGCCTGATTCAAGATGCTGGTTGGTTTTAACCTTTACGGCCTTAAACAGCCTGGGTCCTACTTACCTGAAAGATCGCCTAACCCCCTGGCTCCCCTGGTGGCCCCTGCAGTCATCTGGGAGTGACCTCATGGAACTCACACATTTTCAGTGGGTTCAAATGGAGAGGCGGGCATTCTTGGCGGCTGCACCATCGCTTTGAAATGCCCTCCCGGCTGAGATTTACCTCAGCCTAGATCTCCTTGCCTTCCGATGTAGCTTTAAGGCCTGGCTCTTCCGTCAGGTGTTTGGCGGGGGTGGGGGTGGGGGGGGAGAGGATGGGTTATTGGGGCTAGGGGGTTGTTACGGCATTGGTCACTTTGAATTTATATTTTGCTGCTATGGTTTTATATCTTTTTATTCATTTTGAATTAATTGTTGTATTTATTTTAATTGTGATTGTGAGCAGTCCCAAGTGACCTGGTGCAAGAGGGGTGGGGTAGAAATATTTGAAATAACTAAATAATATAAAATGATGGTGCAACAAGCGATGCCAGTGCAAGCCCGGCGAACCCCCTCCCAGTACCCCTCCCCCCCATTCTGCAGGCACCAGCAGCATTACATTCAGCAGCACTAGCACCTTTATATCCCATCCCCACAATGGCACAACTGCACCATGCCCAACCAGGTGCACCATCAGTTCAGTAGCCCCACCTAAAAATATCCAGCCCATATTCTGGGCCCTCTTCTCTCTCTACACTCATTTCCTTGGTGCTCTGATCTCCTCCCATGGCTTTCAGTAGCATCTTTATGCTGGTGATTCTCAGATCTACCCCTCTGCACCAGAACTCTCTCACCCAGAATCAGGGTCTAAATCTCAGCTTGCCTGTTGGACATCGCTACCTGGATGTCTCACAGCCACCTTAAATTTAACATGGCCAAGATAGAAGTTCTTATCTTTCCTCCTAAACCCACTTCTCCCCTCCCTCCTCTACCCATCTCTGTAGAGAACACTGCCAACCTGCCAGTACCCTCAACCTTGGGATCATCTTTGATTCCTATCTCTCTCTTTCTCTGTTCACATCCAAAACACTGCCAAAGCTTGTCATTTCTTTTTCTATAATATGGACAGATTCTGACCCTTCCTGTCTGAAAACACTACAAAAACCCTAATCCATTCTTTCATCACATCCCCTAGACTACTGCAACCTGCTTCTCACCGGTCTCCCACTGAGTTACTTATCTCCACTAGCGTCTATTCAAAATTCTCCTGTGAGACTTAGCTTCCTTGAATGCCGTTAAGCCCATGTAACCCCTCTCCTTAAACCACTACACTGGCTCCCCATCGCTTCCACAGATACTGTTTAAGCTTCCCCTACTCACCTACAAGTGTCTTAACTCTACAGTTACTCAGTACCTCTCCTCTCTTATCTCCCCTTTTACCACTACACGTGACCTCAATTCATCGAGCAAGATACTCTTATCTGTACACACCAGTTCCTGACTCCATGCTTTCCACCGTGCTGCATCCTTGGAACAAATTTACTGAGGTGGTTGATGCACCACCCGTGTCCATATTCTGTCCCTCCTAAAGCCCCATTTCTTCAAGATTGCTTTTAAAGCATGAATCCAGGCCCTATACATATCATAGTCGTATTGATTTCAACCAGGTTTGTTAACTTAAATAAATAAACTTACTGAAGAATACCTGCATCCTGTAGTTTTCTATGTCTTTATGTCTTGATTAGATTGTAAGCTTCATTGATCAGGGACTGTCTTTATGTTGTGTGTATCTGTACAGCGCTGCATATGACTAGTAGTAGTGCCAATCCTACCAGCTATGACTAGTTGCGCTATAGATATGATAAGTAGTAGTAGTAGTAGTAATATTCTGCTTCCTGGGGGCAATCATCGTAGGTGGACTTCACACAACCAGACCGATCATGGTGAATGGAGTTTGCAAGCTACAGCCATTTAAATGGGCAAATATTCAGTGTGGGATGCATTGGTGAACAAATGATCCAAATTAGATGAATGTATACAGATGGTGTGTCCATCCCCAAGTGTGCAGTGACAGAAGGTGGCACATGCCCTGCCATCCCCTATGCGCTATCCCCCATGTCTACCCTCAGCAATGGGCAAACCTGGTTTGCTGGTAGGATTGGCACTGCTAAGTATGCAGTTGTCCCTAGCATGCAATACAATAGGCACCGTGAGCTATCCCAATCAGGACAACCAAAACAAAACCACACCTTTATTTGGTCCAGAGCACAAACAAGAAACCAACAACAACCAGTGTGCACATGTCTGTACAACTCATCTGTTAAGCCACCCCCACAGCAAACCACTGGTGAGGGGTATGAAGAGCCAGGAGTTATTGTTGCTAGTAGGAACAGTAAGCATGCAACTAATGGGTCAAGCTAAGGGGAGGAACATCCTTGTATATTCCCCTTAATAAGTGCTGGCAGTAGTAGTGGTTGCTACAGGTAGCCAAACTGGGTGAAACAGGAGAGTTACTGGTCTGCAAGACCACTGCAGAACTAAACAGCTCTATGGGTTGTGACAGCTCAATGAGCGCTGTTGGGAGTTCAGAAATGTTTCTGGCTTGCTGTGAGCAAGTGAGTGTCAGCCCTAGGAATTCCCCCTGGGACACCTAATAGTTGTAAGCACAAGTGGAGGAAGATTACATGGAGGGTGAAGGCATGTCTTGTGGCAGCTGTGGATGTGGGTGCTGATCCTGATCCCACCAGCATGAATTCCAGTTATTTGAGTGACTGGGAATCCCAAGTGGCAGCCGTTATTAGAAGGCAGACCGTGTCTGACTTTTCTGATGGAGTTTGGAAGATGTCAGGCAAACAATGACACTGGTTTGGGTAGCCTTGACATGGGGGAACAGTACTGATTGACTCTGCATAGGGCCACCATGTAATTGCTGGTTTGGGGAGACACTTGATTAGACCATCGGTGAATCATCCATCTGCTGGTGGCTACTTCAACTGGTTGTCCAATGGTGGTTTCCCTCTCCTCACAGTAATACCTCTCAATCACCTCACATCATCTGTTTTGGTATAAGCATGCCCACTGTGCAGGAATAGCTATATGAAGGCCTACCATGTGCTAAATGCATTGGCATTATGAATGACAGCACACACAATTTAAAATAGTGGTACACTGCACAGCCTGATACAGATGGGAATGATCCAAGTTCCAGGATATCAGGTGTTTGTAGATCAGCTGCTGATGCCTGCCTTCTCCACCACATGGGTATTGTGTTTGAGAATACCATGGCGCTACACCATCAAGATTCATAGTGTGTATGTATCAACTCAAATGGTGAGGTGAGAGTCCCATTGTAGGTTGATTGGACAGGATTACACCGTGGCATCTTCCTTTTGCTGTGCTTTGACCATTCCTCTGTGGCCCCAGGCAAATAAAGGTATCCCTCTCCTTTCCATACAGTTGTGGCTAGGGCTGAAACTTGCCCTCACATTCTCGCTAAATATTGGTGAGAATTGACTTCTCAACAGGATTTGTAAGAATGAGGAGTTGAGAATCAGCTGATCCTTGACCTGTTGTTTCATGAAATTTGCATGGCTGAAAACTGGCACTGCACATGTAAAAATGGTCACCACAGCCATTTCTGCACACGTATGGCCCCTGGCAGCTATTTTTCACATGTGCAGAGTGTTTTAAGGGCAACAGAATGTTAGGAATAATTCAGAAAGGGATAGAAATATCATAATTCCTGATATTTTGTAATCATAAGAGACTTGATGATAGGATGGCGCTGTTCAGCTTGGGGAAGAAACAACTGAGAAAGGATATGAATTTAGGCCTGAAAAGACATGTGACAGTGTCAGACAATTTTGTTGGAAACCACCCTTCCATTAACGTTTTCCTGACATGGCATGGACATGGCATCCCCATACTTGTTCCAATGTTTGCTGCCACTTTCCACTATTGCCTGTCACTATTTCTCAGCAGCGGAGAAATTGTCGGTAACTGTCGCAAGTTCCATAAAGTGTCAGAAATTGCTGCAAAGTGTTGGAATGTGTTGCTAAAGTGTCAAAAAAACTGTCAGAGATGTTGGAAATGGTCACCATTATCTTAAGTGCCTCAGAATACCTGGAACTGTCGTAAAGTGGTGGCAAATGCCATCAGAACGGTGTCAGGATTGTCAAAATTTACATCGACAGTAAACATAAACAATGCTGCCACTTCAGGCCTAGGTATGATAGAAGTTTAAAAAATCATGAGTCGTGTATAACACGTAAATAGGGAGCAGTTATTTACCCTCTCTAACAGTACAAGGGAACTCTCCATGAAATTAACTGGCAGCAGATTTAAAACAAATAAGAGAAAGTCGTTTTTTCACTCAGTGCACAATTAACTTGTAGAATTTACTGCCAGAGGAAGTGGTCAAAGCCAGTAGTGTAGCTAGTTTTAAAAACTATATTGGGTCATTTCTTGAAAGATAGGTTTATTAATGGCTATTAGCCAAGCAGGTTTTGGGGACATGGCCTCTTACTGTTGTGGGACTGAAACAACAGGAATTGGATTGCCTATTCTGACCTGTAGGGTACTTCTCCCAAGAGACAGAGATTGGTCACTGTCAGAGGGTGTTTTTAAATAAGACGGCCCCACACCAAGGGTCACCTGTTCCTGTGTGGGGCCCATCTTGTCTAAATTGTGTGTGGGGGGGTGCATACTCCGGCGCCCACCCATCCCCCATGCATCTCCAGTTCCTCATGCACTGGGCTTTTGGCAAAAAACCGATTGCCCCATGCGGGGATAGGGTAGTGGTGCATGGACAGTGTGACTGGGTGTGGGGCTGCTTGTGTGAATTGCTTCCCGATGCTCAGTGCCCATGCACCTCCCGCACCACTCAAGCACACCGCCCCCTCCTGCCTGTCTCATTTAAAAACACCAAGAGACAGGATGCTGGGCTTGATGGACCATTGATCTGAGCCAATACGACACTACTTGTGTTCTTATGAAATTTGCCTGCCAATATAAAATGCAAGGTCCTAAATGTGCTTCCATTGAAGTCAACGGGAATATTGGTTTTGATATCAAATTGAGGGTCTGCCCCTAATAATATATAACATGTTTAACATTACCAGTACCAAGCAGTAAATGCAATACTACAAAACAAACTCCCATGATAATAGCATTTTTGCAAGAACTAGCCTCATAATATGTAAAGGCCATGAAACTAAGGAAGTAAAACTTCTATCAGGAAAATAAATGTAGGAATATGGCTTGGGTCATTTTCATCTAAGAGCTTTAAAGTCTCTTCTGACTGAGTATTCTTTTCCATTTACTCCTCTATTTTTCACTCCAATTTTCCATACCCTCATCATTTGGTGAATGCTCCCAACGTTTTTACACACATTTTCTTTCTTTAAACAAAGAATTTGAGATAAGAAGAGGGGGTGGGGGGATCAAGTAAAGGGAGAGGGGAAGATCAAGGGGAGAAGGTGAAATGTGGCCATGGTGTTACCGTTTTCTCTTGCAAACATTTTTCTTTAACACCAGTAGATAGGAGATACTGGCTATTACTATAAGGAGTCAATCGGATTTTTCCTTCTTACTCTCATCCCTGCATTCAGGACACTAGGACTACAATGAACATCTTTTCTCTAATGGAATTTTTGTAAAGTAAAGACAATAACACTTATCAAGTAAGATCTGGGTTTTTCTTCTTAACCTAATTTGTGCCCTGGGAAAATAAAAAATACAGAATCTTAGCAATAATCAAAAGATGGTCTTTTTCTTCTGCTCCCTTTCCTCCAGAACTACAATATGTGGAGTACACAATCTTTGAATTTCAACCATTCTTTTTATCTATATTAATAAGAGTCCCTTAACTTCAAACAACAGGGACATTTTTCTAAGGTGGTGCTCCTGACAGATTTCCATTTCCTATTTCCATTTATTTTCTGGCTTGAATGTCTCTCACCCTTAAACTAAGCTCCACTAAGAGTAAAGCAAATCTATAACTTTGGGAGGAGTTTTCAGAAACATTCAGTGTTGATTTAACCTGGCTTTCATGGTAAACTCTCATTGACTATAGTTACTGCAGAATTAGAACAATTTTGAACTATTTTGAAAATCTCAACTTTAAGATGTATTTTAATATTACATTGTTTTTTCTTGTGGGGCACACTGTGTTGGCTGTCCCCATAACTGTTCATGTTCCTTTTTTTTGAATTTTTTTTTTATTAAAGTAAACCCTGATGCAATTCCATTCCTTCCAATTTGAATTTTTGTAACAACACTGTGAATTAATGTCATTGTTAAAGGGTAGATTTTCATACTTTATTATACAGGACACGGTCTCTGATGTTTAAACAAAAAACAATGTTGGGAACATGTCCCTGATGACTAAGTTAACTTCAGTCATGTATTGAATGCATTAAATACTGAATGAGGGGGTGGAGGTGTGGGACAAACACGGTGATCCTTGTTGACACATTTAACACAGAAGGAACATCTGTTTATACAGATGTTGGGGAATATAATAAATGGTGATTCTGGTGGAAGGGGTGAAGTTATAGTTTGGGTTTTGTGCAACCAGTGCTCTCTGGTGCTAGTTGCTGAGATTCTCATGAGCATCTATGATTCAGCTGCTGAAACTCGAGCACAGTGAACTAAGACTATTAATGTGGGGACTGGAACAGGCTGAAAAAACTGCATTTGAATGGACCAAGATCTTCATGTGGCTCCTGACTTTGCTCACCTTTGTGCTATACCTCAACTGCCACAACAGATGCATTTATTAACAGAAGAATAGAGTTTATAATTAAATCTCAAGTCAAGTTTCAAGTTATTAAGTTTATTATACACCTAGGGTGCAGTCATGAGATGGGCTGTGGAGGCTTACCCCTCCCTTGGCACACAAGCCACATGATGCAGTGGCTGTGACTCGTGTTCTCAGGACCTACCAGATGTTTTCCCTGCCCCTTTATGGGACAGGCAGTTGGCAGCTCTGTGACACATCCTTGGGAAAATCCTGAGGGTGCATCATGGAGCAGTCTTACCCCATGTAGGATAAGGCTGCCCTAGGTGGGGCAATCATGTGGCCAGGCACACTGGCTCCCCCCACCCCCTCCCAGCAGCTCTCCTCCTCCTCCCAGAAACCCCCTCCTCTCGGTTTCCCTCCTGGCTCCCATCCTCCCAGGCTATTCCCCCTCCCAGCAACCCCTCTCTGACTACCCCCCTTCCTGGCTCCCCTCTTCCCAGCGACTCCTCGCTCCCAGCAACCCCTCTCCAAGTGGCTCGCACCCAGTAACCCCTCCCAGCGACTCCCCTCCTCCCAGAAACCCCCTCCTTGGATACCCTCCTACCTGGCTATCCTCCCTCCCAGCAACCCCTCCTCTTCAAAGGCTTCTCAGAGTGATGTGAGTGTGTTATCCCCAATGTTTTTATTTGCAAACTTGTTCGAAGGTTTTTCAGGGTAATTTGAGTGTGTTATCCCCAATGTTCTTATGTGCAATGTTGTTGAAAGGTTTCTGAGGTTGACTTAGGTGTTATTCCCCATAAAAAAGGAAACAAAAACCAAAAGACAAATAGAAAAATGAAAGTTGGTTGAAATGGTAAAGAATCACTCATAGTTATTAATAGCTTGATGAGACACTTAAAACATCATTCTCTCCTCACAGTGAGCCTGGGCTCTATTTTTTTACACTGCTAGGGAGAAATGGGACTAATGGGAGAAAGACATTGGATGGGACCTTAGTAAGAGGGCTCTCTATCCCCCAGTGGCAGGGCTTCAAGCAGCAGCAAGGTGTTCACAGAATTAACTAATGTAATCTCCAATGTTAACTCTAGGACTCCTTGCTGCTGGGTTAAGCCACACCACTGGCTTAACCATTTGGTTGGCTCCGCCTACTGTTGGGTTGGCTCCGCCTATCATTGGTCCAAACTACTGTTGGGTTGGCTCCACCTACTTCTGCCCCTGCCCTCTGCCCCACAAATTTGCAAATATTAGTATAAAATTAGCATATGTAAATTTAATGCAAATGATTGTCCTCTTTTCTGCCGATGCATCAGTGGCCACCATAACTATAACTAGAACCCTTGGGTAACAGCTGAATTTTCGGGCACCCCATTAAGTACCAGACAGGCTTCCTAGAGACTAACTGGATGCCCCAAAATGCAAGCCTTGCCCAAAGAAACTGACAAGCCCCAGCCGGAAGTGCTTCAGAGCGCAGCTCCACAGCACTCGAGCCAGGGCTTGTCAGTTTCAAAAGTAGGATGGGGCTACCCCCAACGCCCCGCCCAGCACTCTGAAAGGTGCTGTAGCCAGGAAGCTGCTTTTGAAACTGACAAGCGCTAGCCGAGTGTTCTATTGAGCCTTGCTCCGCAACAATCCCAGATGGTGCCTGTCACTTTCAAATGCCAGTTGGTGCTTCCCCCACAGCACCCGAGAGGTCATTTTCAGAGGCCATATGGCACTTCCCCACCCCCACAGCACCTCTCAGAGAGTGGTCTTTGAAACGTACAAGCCCTGACTGGGAATGTTACGGAACTGGCCTCTGCAGTGGTCCCAGCTGCAGCCTGTTGCTTTCAAAGGCCAGCCAGTGCATTTGAGCAGCCCATTGGGTCCCAAAATGGTGCCTGAACAGAGATAGATCAATTCAGGCACCCCAGTTTCATTCGGGGTGCCTGAATCTTCAGGTGCCCGATTGCAGCTCTAGTCCCTGTATATGATCTTTAGAATCCTATGCAACACTAGTATAGCAATGAACAATCACCCATGACTTTTCCTGGTTGTTAGATCAAGCTCCTTGCATAGAGGTGAATGGGGGAGTCAAAAGCATTCAGCGCACTAGACCACTGTGTCTTAATATTTTTGTATTCCATTTTCTCTTTTCCCAAACTGTAGGTTTCACTTAGTCTCATGCCATCCCATTCCCACTCTGCCAGGCCTTTCTCATTTCCAGGAGATGAAAATAACCCCCAGTACTTATCATTGGTTGCCAGTTAAATGACAGTGACTGAACTTGATTTAATAAACCTTTGCCTTTGTCTTTAAATTCCATCAAAGCAGTTGATTGCTTATTTTGAATTCTATTGAAATAACTAATTCAGATTGTTACCTTGACATAATCTAAGTCAAAGAACATACTTTCGAATGGACTGGAGCCATCTCCTTGTTCTGAGACCTCTCTGAAAATCTAATTCAGATCATTATCTTCAGACTTGCCACAGGCTCTATTTTAATGATTTATTCTTTACACAGATCAAAGAGACTTGAGTCATCTTTTTAAAGCTTTTTTTCTTTGCCCAAATTAACAATTTAAAATCTTGTATTACAACTCTCAAAGCTCTTCTATAGTTCTAGAGTAGCTGTTATAGGCCTGTACGCTCTTATGCTGATATTGCTAGTGTAACCCTAGCGATATCACTAGAATAAAGATGGTGTAAGGAAGCAGAACCCTATCTGGATATTTTGCAGATGTACATTATAATTCTTCATAGTAGAATATACAGGGACATTTAGCGGGTATGCAAGATCTTGGTTCATGGGCCTGACCACTTTAGAACTCCTCTAACCGAAAAACCCACGCATAGTTTGTAGTGGAAAGAAATCTGTAACAATGGTTCCTAATTGGCCTCTGAATCATGGTTGCTGGTCTACAGCTGGTTCATGGAGCTGGCCACTGCTTCAGTAAAGCAGGCGTCAGTCTGGTGCCGGTACAATGAACAGCAAATGTGCACTATTTTCCTTCCTGCTTTTTTGACCTACAGGAATTGCATGTTACAGATGAGGTAAGCAAAATAGTGCTCAGTCATTTGCTTGTTGAAATGTTGTATTGTGAGTTAAGCTGTTGCTTAAATATTTCATAATGAATAGACTGTACCTTAGGCTCTTGAATGGGTTTGTGCCAGCACAATGCTTGAGGATAAGAGCCTATGTTTCTAGACTTGCTAAAATGTAAGCAGATCCCATTGTGTGAAATCTGCTAAATTTAATTGAACTTAGTTGAATTGTCCTTTATTTCATTCTTCCTTTGCCCAAGGGGTTGCAACCAGAAATTTGGATAAGGTGGGATGATGGGAAAGGGACACTTATCCCATCCAAGGCCTAGCAGTATTATGGAATGCAGTATTACAGGCAAAGCTGTTTTTTTCCCTCCCCCAGGCAGCCAGCTTTCCTACAACACCCTACTGACGCCCAGCTGCACTAGTAGACCTTATGTGCTGGTTGCTGGTGTACAAAAGGGGGAAGGCACCTGGTACTGGAGCAAGAAAGGAGAGTGACACCTCTCTTACTGCAGTGTCCTAAACCCAGCTAAGGTTGATTTCAGTTTCCATATCACTAGGTTTTTATTTTATTTTTATTTTTTTTATTTTATTTATTTATTTATTTACATTTATTCATTTAATTTTAAAAATTAATATCCCGCCCCCTCCTACCAAGGCAGCTCGGGGCAGCATACAATACAAAAACAACAATATAAAATATATAATATAAAAACATAAAATTCAATAAAAACAGCAATTCTTCCCTACGGGTCATCATACCCTCCTCCAAACCACCACCACCCCTCCACCTACCTGTTTCCCTCACCAAATGCCTGGCGGAACAACCAGATTTTACATTGACGTCTTAAGGAGGGAAGTCCCGGGCCAAACGAATTTCCACCAGGAGGGAATTCCACATCTGAGGCACAGCGATTGAGAACACCTTCTCTAGTGTGTCCCCTGTGCCAAAAACGGGGAAACTCCAAAAGGGTGCCCCCGGCCGACTACAGTGGCCATTCCAGAACCCGGGGAGTGAGATGGTCCTGCAGGTAAGTGGGACCCAGACCATGTAGGGCTTTATAGGTAAGCACCAACACCTTGAATCGGGCTTGGAAGGCTATGGGCAGCCAGTGCAGAGAATAGAGCACCGGTGTTATGTGATCTCAGTGGCCTGTCCCCATAAGAAGGTGGACAGCCACATTCTGAACCAGCTGCAGCCTCCGGACCATCACCTTGGGTAGCCCCACACAGAGCGCATTACAGTCATCAAGCCTCAAGGAGATGAAGGCATGGATGATGGTGGCAAGGTTGCAGGCTGAGATATTTTTCACAATACTGAAGGCTTTGCAGCCCAGCATAATCCTTCTCCATCACTCCAGATGTTGTGTTAAGAGTCCTCCACTCTTCCTCCCTCAATTGCCTGCTAGGCAATTGCCTCAATCATCCCTACATGCTCTTGCAATCATCCCTACATGCAGCATCCCTACATGCTCTTGCTGATTTGATGTCTGATGTGATCCTCCAGACACCGAAACTAATGGTCCTGGGTGATTTTAACATCCACACTGACACCAATCTTGGAGGAGCAAGGCAGGAGTTCATGACCTCCATGACAACTATGGGTCTGTCCCAAATCATCTGTGGCCCCAGACATGAGGAGAGACATACACCGGATTTGGTTTTCTGCACCGGCCTTGAGGTGGGGAGTCAGTTAGTAGAAATCAGGGGGATGGAGCCCTTGTCATGGTCTGACAATTACCTCCTTAAGGCATGCATCCTGGTGCATGTCAACCCCCAACGGGGTGCAGGATTTATTAGATCAGTCCGCCCCTGGAGACTTATGGAACAGGATCAGTTCTGGAATGCTCTGGGGGAGTTTCCCCTGGACCTTGACACCCGCTTGATTGACGATCTCGTAGCCTTCTGGAACACCTTGTTGGCCGAGACCATTTACAGAGTGGCTCCCAGGCATCCACTGCCCTCCTGAGTCTCTCGCAGGTCTCCTTGGTTTACTGAGGGCCTGAAGTGTTTGAAGCGGGAGAACAGGCGGTTGGAACGACAGTGGCGCCAGACTAGTGATGAGTATGATCAATCGCAGCATAAGAGCAGTTTAAAGGCCTATGTTGTGGCAGTGCAGGCAGCAAAGAAGCAGTTTTTTGCTGCCTTTATTACATCTGCAAAGTCACGTCCAGAGGAGCTTTTCCAGGTGGTGAAAGGTTTGGTCAGTCGTGCCTGTCTTTGCCTGGACCTGGAGCAATCCAGTGACCGCTGTGACCGGTTTATCAAGTACTTTGTAGATAAGATCGCTCACATCCACCATGATTTTGGTCCCGCAGTTATTGCAGAAGATCATCTTGGGGCTATGGATCAGTCCTGCTTTGTGGGATTGGTTTCAGATGGTATCGTCTGCCGATGTGTAGTCCTTGTTGGGATCTGTTTGTGCCACCACTTGTGAACAAGATCCTTACCCATCCTGGCTGATGAAAGCCAGCCAGGAGACGGCCGTTGCTGTCTGGGGTGGTTAGTGCCTCCCTTCAGGAGGGCAGGGTGTCTGAATGCCAGAAGGAGGATGTGGTTAGGCCCCTGCTCAAGAAACCATTTCTTGATGCTGATGCTCCTGCCAGTTATCTGCCGGTCTCTAACCTTCCTTTTATTGAACGGGCTGTGGCATGGCAGCTCCAAGAACACCTGGACCGCACCGGTTTCCTTGACCCCTCTCAGTCCAGGTTTCGGCCTGGGTATGGTACGGAGACTGCATTGGTGGCCTTAGTTGACAATCTCCATCTGGCATTGTACCAGGGTCATCAGACCTTACTGGTCCTGCTAGACCTTTTGGCTGCGTTCGACACAATCGATCATGAGGTGTTGGTGACTCGCCTGCAGGACCGTGCAGGGATTAGCGGGATGGTCTTGGACTGGTTTCGTTCATTCCTGGCTGGGAGAACTCACTGGGTGGTCTTAGGGGAGTGTACGTCTTCCCTCTGGGACCTCATGTGTGGAGTCCCGCAGGGTGCCATTCTGTCCCCACTCTTGTTTAACATCTATATGCAGCCATTAGGGGAGATCTTGAGAGGGTTTCAGGGCATGCAGTGTCATCAGTATGCTGATGACACTCAGCTCTACCTCTCTTTTTCCATCAACCCAGGCCATGCAGTCTCTTTATTTTCCCAGTGCCTGTCAGCTGTGGGGGCTTGGATGAGGTTGAGCCATCTGCAGCTGAATCCTGACAAGATGGAGGTGATGTTGGTGGGTGAGGGCCTGGGGTGCCTGGCAGTGGTTGAATCTCCTCGGGGGGGGCGCCCTCCCATGGTCTCGCAGGTATGGATTCTGGGTGTGCTCATTGATTCATGGCTCAGCCTGGAATCTCAGGTTGTGGCCGTGGCGGGGAGTGCATTTCAGCAGTTACATCTTGTCCGGCGGCTTCGGCCGTATCTCTCAGTCTCTGACCTTGCCACTGTCATCCATGCCTTCATCACCTCAAGGTTGGATTACTGCAATGCTCTCTACCTGGGACTTCCCAAGAAGCTGGTCCGGAGGCTGCAGCTGGTGCAGAAGGCCGCGGCCCATCTCCTTATCAGGGTGGGCCACAGGAAGCACATGACACCTGTGCTCCGGGCTCTGCACTGGCTCCCTATAAAGCACCGGGCTAGGTTCAAGGTACTGGTCTTGACCTTTAAAGCCCTTCACGGCCTGAGCCCTGCCTATCTGCAGGATCGCCTCACTCCCCATGTGCCTGTGAGACCCCCCGAGATCGTCTGTGGGTGCCTTTTTGGAGGTTCCCCAGGCGAGATGGGTGGCCACTGATGTGAAATCTTTTTCAGTGGCTTCCCCCATGCTGTGGAATTCGCTCCCAGAGGAGGCTTGGTTGGCCCCCACCCTCCTGTCGTTTGAACGTTTGTGTAAGGCCTGGTTGTTCTGTCAGGATTTTGGCAAGGGTGGGGGGGGGTAGGGTGGGGGTAGGGTTTGGGAAGGGAGGGTGAGTTTTATGATTTGTTTTAAAATTTGTTGATTTGTTTTTAAATGTTTTATTGTTAAATTTTTTGTGTTGTTCGCTGCCCCGAGCTGCCTTTGGGCAGCAGGGGCGGGATACAAGTTTTAAATAAATAAAAAATAAATAAAAGAACAGTTGATTGTTTCATACTTTGTTTTAAAGAGAAACCACTTTCTAGTATAGATTTAATGTGAGTCTCTGAATGGTAGTCAGATTTACTTACAGAGAACACTCTGTTTCAAGGGTAATAACTTTCACTTCCATAAATATATGGGTAAAACCTTATGTGGAAAGCCCTATTCAAATAGCTCTAGGGATAACAATCTGGCCAAATATAACAAAAACAGTACTCAAATGAGTAGAGGCATTCAAACATACTGGATTATCTTCTAAACCAACTCTATAACCAAATCAAATTATGAAATAATCACATTACTAAAAATTAGTAGAAATCATAAAAATTACAGCCAGGACAATAAAATAATGGTTTAATCTCACAAAGTGTAATAGCCAGATGCTATTATTTCACATCAATGAGAAAAGCCATCCCACACATTGATAAAGATACAGCAATATTGAGAAAAACGTAAAATGGAAAAATTAAGTAGGAATAGTACAGTCTTATTCACTACACTATATTCACAGAAAAACAAAAACAAGACAAAACTGCAAAAGCCAACATTGACAACTGTTACTACAATTGTTGCAGATACCTCCTGTTCTAGCAAAACACTGTGGTCAATGTTAACACTTCTTGATCCTAATTGTTGAAAAAATGGAAGATTTTTGGAGTAAATACTGCTGCAAGGTTGACATTTCAAAAAAGAACAGAATTTTGATCATTCTACAGAAGAACAGATTATTTGGCAAAATTTTATATACTTTTAGAAATTTTTTGGTGAAAAATGTAAAAAGTGATATATCAAATGCTGAGAAAGGGATAGTTTTTCATCACCTCAGCACATTTGACATTTGGAATTGAAAGGAAGTTTAAAAAATATGGCAACAATTTGTTTTTGTTCAAAAGCTGATTTAATGGTTTTTTGAGAGCTCTAGTAAATGTAAGAGCAGTCATTCAGTAAAATGCTAATTCTAGGTTCATATAAGTGAATAAGCTATTTCTTCCTAGCAAATTATTTCTCTGGGGGCCTCTTTTTATAGCTGGTGCTGCCATCTGGGTGGCCAGGGCAAGTGCTAGGGACCCCAGCATTGAAAGGGTCTGTCAGAATACAGAACCAGCCTTAGAATTTACAGGGCAAAGATAAAATGAGGGGCCCTTTGTGGTCTGGTGAAAATGGGGGCCACTGCAGGGAAAATAAGGAGGTAGGGAAAATAGCAGGGTCCCCAGACCGCCCTGTAGTAAGGCCCGCCCTGCCAAAGAAGGCTGAACTACTGCTTCTGGATACTGTGGAGAAGCTGAGTGGCTGCTGTCTGATCCACCTCTGTCCATTATTCTGCCTGAATTTCTGCAACTACAGACTGCCCACAGGTCATATGAAGAAAGAGTTCCCAGTTCTTGCACTTTAATAAATAAATAAATAAATAAATAAATACATTTAATTTTTATAGCGCTCCCCTGCTTTTATCCCCTTCTCCCAAACTAAGGGTTTTCTGTGATCATAAAAATGGTATGCAACTTCTCAACCTAATGAGTGTTCTCTCGGCTCTCCCTTTGTTCACCTCTCCCTTGTCTCCCTCTCCCTTGTCTCTTAGGTTGTAAGCCCCTTGGAGGTAGGGACCTTTCTATAGCTATTGATTGTACAGCGCCAGGTACACTGCTGGCACTATAATCAATCCTCCATCTATCATCATCATCATCATCATCATCAGGAAGGGATATGACTTTCACTCACAATGGGGCTGGTGTACCTTCTTACCACTATCCCTCTCAAAAACTGGGGCGGGGCCTGCTTATATAAGGGTGAGATGGTAAATCACCTCACATTGCAATTAACTTACAAACAAGAATAACTCACTGAAACTATGGTCCTAGTGAGTTATTGTACTGGCAATAAAATAGGCCAAGAAGTGCCAAAAGGAAAGAGGGGCTAATATTCAAACATCAGATCAAGTACATCGGTGAACATAATGGGGTATACTGTGCCTTTCAGACTGAAGAGAGTAGACTCCAGAGCAACCCTTCCACATCTGAAAGGCAAACATATATGGCACTGTTCAGAGAAAGGAAGCAATCCTGAGATGTCAGTTTATGTCTTTAAAGAAAATTCAAGCAATTGCTTGAATTGATTGAATTGCTCCTTTTTCTAACCCTTTCTGATGAGGGTTAGAAAGGGGAGTGGTCAATAATTTTCCTTCCCTCAGCCACTTATGTTAGTAGGAAACGTGATTCTTTGTACCAAACCGTTCTGGTTAGGGGTGCAGAATATTTGTAACTTCCTTGCTCACACCAAAAAAGACTGCAGAGTGATGTTCTACAGACAGGTTATACACCAGCAGCTGTCATTTAAAATGAGGAATGTAATTAAGGGCAGCTAGAAGCAAATCAAAATTATTATTTATAAATTTTTTCACTAAAGGTACACCTGGAGATACTTCAGAGAAAATTGACCAATTTTATTTTTTTTCCTCATGAGAGTCCTGAAACTAAGGAGGGATGTCTCAGAGGAAGGAAATCCAGAGCTGTCTTGGCTGGGTTTGAACTTTGGGTAAAAAACCAAACATGCAGCCACTGCTGCAGCTGCATGTCTGGCTGGGTCAGGTGAGGGGACGGAATCAAACACTCCCATGGCCTGAGCCGGTTTGGGGGGAAGGGAGGCGGGGAGTGATGCACAACTGGCTAAGTCTGCCCCCGTGCTGCGACCAGTGCCCTTCTCCCTCCCTTGGCCCCACCCCACGCTGGGTGGATGCAAAAATAGATGTGCCTACCTGATTCACCCAGCTCTGGCTCCCTTGGGCAGCTTGCAGTGTTGGGCCGTAGGCCTCATTCGTTCTGGGCCCACATTTCTGGTCCAGCCACCAAACCTGTTGGGAACTAGGGTCCGGGGATTGAAACAGGCCCACATCTGGCAGGTCCGGAGCAGACACGTTCGTTTGGCTCTGGCCCATGAGGGCCAGAACTTCGCGAACCAGGCCCACGTCTCATTAGTTAACTCTCATTGTCATAGCCTTTTTGTCATTTGGATTTTGAACCAGGCATTTCTTGGGTTATCTGGAGAAAATACTTCTATTGGTAATATTTGTAATTCCAAGTATGTAAACATCATGACTCACTACCCACCCTCAAAAAATAAATAAATTATGAGATTGTTTGAAAACTCATTTTTAAAAAGTGTTTTTAAATTTTTTTAAATTGTCTTCTGGTTTCTGAGTTTTACTCTTTAGGATATACTTTGCTGATGACTACAGACTTTCCTCTGTAACAATAAGGACTAGAAACTTATTTTTAATGAAGGCTGAGGTTCTTGCATAATCACAAAACTCTAGGGTTTGGGGGTTTAAGAAAAATAAATTCTTGTAGTGTTTACAAAGCTACATTTCATATTTTTTTAAATGAGAGCTAATTATGTGAGACCTAGTTCAGTTATCATCTATCTCTACACCTGAGCTTCCCAAACTGCAGGTCAGTCAGTCAGGACCTCAAATGGGATCATGTCATCTCTGAATGGAGTCAGAACAGGAGATCCAAACTGATTTTGAATAGGGCTGAAAAAAACTAATCACGAGTATTCGCCCGAGTTCCGAGTGGTCTGAGGACCCACGGCAAATACTCGCAAGTAGTTTCTGAGGGAAGGGGCCAAGGATGGGAGCAGAAGGAGTCAGGAGGGGGAGGGAATGGGCCAGAAAAGAGAATGGGTCCTAGCAGGGGCTGGTGTAGAGTACTTGGAGGCAATACGTGACTTCCTCTGGACTGAGTAAGTTGGACTGGACTGAGTAAGTTGGAGAGGGGGGAAGCTGTGCATGCTCAGAAAGGCTGAATGCCCCCTTCTGAACATGCTCAGATCTTTCCAAGATGGTGCTTGTAGTGTCATCCCGGAGCCCACCCCTAGCTTCCCGCCCCCTCTTCCCTGACCCCCTTTGCCCTATTCTCTCCATGGCCAGCAGGTGCCAGGGAAGGGAAAGCAGGGGCCTAGCACTGGCCTCCATCCCCCTTCCCTGTACTTGGCTGAGGATTTTCCAAGTTCACAAGTTTTGGGGGCCATTCCTCAAAACCTCAGAACTTGGAAAACCAAGTTGAGTACCATGAAATGAGGGGTTTTCTAGGGGAAAATGAAGACTGCATTTCAGCACTAATTTTTATATATATTGTGCATGTCTTTGTTGCTCTTGGGGTCATGGACTTATGCTGAAGCTCTTTTAAGTCACACAGGAAAACATTTTGAGAACCACTGCTCTACAATAAAATAGATATGGCACTAGAGACGGGTTACTGACCAGAACAGTAAACCTCTGAATGAATAAATTTAGTATGCTTTCTTATTTAATTATTACTGTGAGGGTACTATTACAGCATTGGATGAAAAAGGTGCTAAGTAGCTAATTGTGATTCTGATGAGGCTTTGGCACATTGAGAAGTTTATAAGCAAGTAAATTACTTTGTATTTTGTATTCTAGATTTTATTATCAGCAGCATGTCAGAGAAACAGACAAATTGTCCAGCTGTCTCTGGAGTGTTCCCAAGTGTGCCTTTAGTAAAGGAAATTGTTTATGACTTTTTATTTGATTTGCTTGTAGCAGTCCTTAATTACACTCCCTATCATTTTTATTTAAAAATCCAGGAACCAGAACTAAGAAATGAGGTATTAAAAGGTTAAGTTTTGTGCCAATTGTGTGAACAAAGCAGAGACACCTTTCTAGTTTTTTTCTATACAATTTTGTTGTTTGCTAGAGTTTTCACAATTATTGGTGCTCTGTAAACTGAAAAGAGCACAGATGACCTGACTCATGAATTGTTGATCAAATTCTAATGTGATCAATCAAAGCCACTAATCTGCACAAATCCTCCTCCATCTGCAGAGTGAAATATCAATGTTTAATTTTGTGTTGTTTCATGTAGTGTTTAGGCAAAGATTAAATGTGCAGAAGGTTTGAAAGGAAATTACATTTTTTCCTGTGCAATCATATCATTCAATTTATCCTAAAACATGAAAACCATTTCATATACGCTAATGACCTTGAAGTTGCTGTTAGGTAGTACTGCCCTAAAAGTGGATCAAGACTAATATGATCCTGTGTCACAGTGCAGTTAACAAAATGCACTGAAGCCACAGCTCCCAAATTATATTAAATTACTCTTTTTATGCCAGCATCAAGCCAGGTGCTTTTGCTTGGCTCCTTTGATGCAAAACATTCTTAGAGCCAGAGCAAGAGTTTACAGGACAACACCACCAGTGTATGTTACTCTGATTGGTGTCGCGCTTCTTAAATATTGGCTTAGGGTAGTGACGTTACGGTTTAACCCACGATCCCTTCTTGCAGCAATCATCAGGGACAGGTCGGTGCTCAAATGGGCACAAAATATTGAACAAATCTATTCTAAACTGGGGCTGGCTAAAGAGGATTTAAGTTTCTTAGGATATTTGCAGATAATTGCAAAAATAAAACAAAGAATGCTTGATCAAGAGCAGCAAATAGAGTTAGCAGCTTTGTCTGCTCAAAGGATAGCACCGGACTATCATCTGTTACACCCTAAGGGCTCCCTCCCTGAATATCTCCTTTGGGCTAATGATAAACAACGAAGGGTGTTATCGTTATTGAGATGTAATCTTTTCCCCTCAGCTATGGTGGAGGGCAGATATTATAAAATACCAAAAAACTTGAGGGTCTGCAAGAGATGTGATGGGGCGGAACTTGACTCAATGATGCATATCTTAATGCATTGCCCAGCCCTTAAGGATCTGAGAGAGGACCTCTTGAAGATCAGAGGAGACTTGGAATCGAGGTGCTGGGTGGAGGAAGAGTGGTTGAAATTCCTCTTGAATGGGAACGATTTGAGTAGGGCAAGAGTGGTGGCAAACTTCGGGATTAGGGTTTTGGCGGAAAATTATTAGGGGATTAGGGAGGGTTCTTCCTAAGAGATGGGGTTGCCTCTGGTACAGATTGACTCCTTGTCCAGCTTGGGCTTTGGGTATTTATTTTCTCTGTTATAATGATTGGGGATCCCCGTTTGTGCAGCCCCGGTGCCTGGGGGGGCACCTTGATGTGTTAAGGAGTTAATGAGTTAAATAATTATTTTATATTGTATCTGAAGCAAGACGGATTGCATGTCTTGGTTTGTAGTTGATGCTAAAACTCTGTAAAGCATTGTAGTTTATATTTTATGTTATTATTGGCTATGGCGAAAGCTGGCGGATGAATAAATATTATTATTATGATTGGTGTCAGGAAGCTAAATTAGCATTCCATAGCCTTATGATCAAGTCAATGTAAGCAAAGGATTCTAGTTTGACACCACCATAGCTCCCAACAGTCCCTACTTATGAGGGGCAATCTCTCTTTGGGCACTGAATCCTACTGACCTGCTTTCAAGGACCAAAGTCCCTCTTTCAGGCGAGAAAGACAAAAAAGACTAGCATTCAACCTTCAAGCACCTCTTTCCCGGTTGTTTTGAAATGACAATGGGGAGATACTGGAATTACAAGAATACCCATCCCCCACTCCTTTGTGAGGGAGTATGGTATTTGCTAGGGATGAAATAAGCTTTCACAAAAACAGGAATTCCTGATATTGTCTCAGTTGAATTGAGAATTTCGTGGTATTCAAAAATGTTTCAATCGACATTTTGTTTCACGATTTACCCACTTCCTGTTTACCGCCTTGCCATTTATCACTTTGGGTACTTTCAGACGTTACGGGCGGCCGGTTCACCACAGCGAACCACCAGGGGGGGCGAACAGCGCAACCACGCCCGGGGGTTGGAAAACGACCCAAACAGACGTGCCGG